>JAVGVS010000383.1:0-315000 GCA_032718565.1 Distichodus sexfasciatus | reverse complement strand
GTCAATCATGATCTCAATTCTAAAACAAAAAATCGTGATTCACAATTTTTCTAGAATCGTGCTGTCCTATTTGAATTTGATTCATATCAAAACAGTAAAAGCAACTAAAATATCATATATCATATCATAACCTCCAGTTCAATATAAAATGACCTTATAATATGTATGCTGTGTGGATTAGGCTCGTTGATCACTGAATCGATGTATCACTACAGCCCTAGTTGTACGAAGAAACCAGCACGTCTGTCCTCCACAAAACAAGTCTAACTGTTTGTAAAAACCTCAGGTACTCGGAGAAGTTCAGCTTAAAATGCTGGGCTATGGACGAGCCAACAAAGGCCACAATTTATCTGGGAATCTTTTTCCTCCGACTGGAGCAGTGCAGCTATATTCCCCAACATCACCCAGACTTAGATCGTTAATGAGCCGCAGATGACTAAACATCACCATCTCCGCACGCCACACAAATCACACAAAATTCACACTGCATTCCACTCCACGGCAAACATGCAAAAGCCTATTTTAAAAAGGTACTAAACCACTGATGAATTATTATTTACTAACACAAGCCACGGGTAATTCTGTAACATTGAGAAAAGAACGCCCAGAGCTGCTGCGACTCCCACCTCCAAACACAGCAGGTTTTCGGCTCACAGCTTTTCACTCGCTAAGAAAAGGAGAGATATTAAAAAGAATCAGCAGTCTGGAAAATTCTTCTTCATTTTCTTGGGTGGAGCGGCGAGCGAGGTGTGCCAAAACTCTGTTGTAACATGCGTTCAAACTATGTGAACGCAATGTGTTTTTCAAATGAAAAAAACCAAAATCCCCAAAATACGAGGTTTTTTCACTATTTATTCATTAATTCCTTCATTTTCTGAACCACTTAATCCCAATCATGGTCATGTGACCAAGCCTATTTATTTTCAAAAATAAAAGTGATTATGTCACATTAGCGTTTCCCTGATTTTCCATTTTGCAGCCAAATGATGAAATAACAAGGAAAAATGGAAAACCTGTTAGAAAAATCAAAGCCATAAAAGTAGCAGCACAACTAGAGTAGCACAACCATTATATACGTACTGTATGTATATATATATATATATATATATATATATATACATACATGTATATGTGGAACGGCACGGTGGGGCGTTGATTAGAGCTGTCACCTTGCAGCAAGAAGGTCCTGGGTTCGATCTCCAGGTCGGCCATGGGGTCAGTTTGTGTGCTCTCCCTATGTTGGCATGGATTTCTTCCCACACTGCAAAATGTAGGTTGATTGGTGATCTGCCCATATATGTGTGAATGTGAGTGTGTTTGTGCGCTTGTGTGAGTGAGTGATTACTTGTCATCCAAATGTGACCTCTGCATTTGAGCCATCCGTGAAGTGCCCAGAGAGCTGTGCTTGATGATAGTACCTTCCTCATGAGGACCTCAGTGGTACTATGGTACTGGTCCAGGACTTGAACTGGCGACCGATCACAACGCCAACTGTCTAAACGTTACACAGTTACACTACCAATTGCTCCCCAATTCGTCTCAACTCGGTCTGTCCCAGAGCAGAGGCATATAACAACCACTTTACATTAACATCGTTGAGCAGACGCTCTTATCCAATGAAAAAGACGTGATTTTAAGTATCAGTTTTTGGTTATAATGTTAAAAACTAATGTACCAATGATACACAGATTCCAAAAGGTGAACGCTCACTGACTCACATTCGAGAGATTTTTTGCACAACAGGCTCGGCTAAAGTCTGAAAAATCTAAACACAGAGGCAGCAGCGATGAACAATAAGCTGACCACATTTTTCTTTTCAAAAAGATCCCAATAAATGAGATCGATACTGCATAATACCGTATATTTAGCCTGTGTAAATTAAACAGTGTTCTCATCTTAGCACACACAACTGTGGCGCGTACGAACAGCAGAGATAAGATCATGATCAGAGAGAGAGCTGCAGACTTTTGGGAATACATTCCGCCAGGCCAGTGGTTCAAATACACACACACACACACACACACACACACTCTCAGCATGGTGCAGTATTGATCTATTGCTAGATCACTGTTTGGCCAGGGTCCATTAAACTAAGTTTGTCGACAGACTGCTCCTCTCTCACACACTGACACGCACACACACACACACACGGAGTCGGATCTATTATTCATGCCTCTGGCGATCCTGCATGCACCTGTCTGTGATCAGGGGCGACTTTGAAATTTTAAACACCTGGGAAAAATCCAAATCTCTCTCTCTCTCTCTCTCTCTCAAACACACACACACACACAGCTAGAAGATAATGATTTCCACACATACACACACACCTTTGTTTATTCTTGGGAAGGGCCTTGGAGTCCACAGCAAACATCTTGGATACGAAAACTATGACCGGAGCCGATTCCTCACTCGAACACTTCAAAAATGCTGCAGAGACACAGAGGCAAATTACAACTCACATTCGAAATTCTCACCGCAGATGACACCGCAAAACGAGTGCATAAAAACCCAAATAGGACATGTACCGTTCTGCAAAAAAGTCTTGAGTCATCACTAATTACTTCAAAATTAGCTTCCAAAGAGTCAGATGTCATTTCTAATCACTTTCTACCGTAGACCTTCTCGTCTTTCTAATGTAATTGTTCCAATATAGACATTCTAATTAAATTAAGCTAATGAAGATTATATACAGTAGACTCTTATGTAAACTTTTTATAATACGTTCTAGACTTAATGTACTTTCCAATCTACAATTCCTATTCTAGACGTTCTAAAGTAAACCTTCCAAAGTAGACTGTCTAACGCTCTACTTCAATATTTACGGTAAATCCACTCGTTGACTAGTGAAGATATTTCTCCGGAATCCATCTTCGTCTCCCGAGTTCAGTTAACCTAACGCAGGTAGGCTATCCGTGTGGCTGTGAATGCAGCGTAGGCTACCGTAAATACAAATGTAGCCGCGACCGCGCCAAGCGTCTGTGAGTGCTACGGCAATAGTCAACTTCAAAGGCAGATTTCTCCGTTTCTCACTTTGCGTGACAGGAGAAACCCGACTCCTTTGAATGTTGATATCTCAGTCATATGTCGTCCCATTCATTCCATATAGGTATCGTTTTGAAGCTTGATTTATGCCCTTTCATGAAAACATAATAACTCAATTCTGAAAATTTGCGACAAGCGACTGGTTTTGCTGTGGTCACAAATAACAAATTCAACATAAAAATCCAACATGAGTTGTGTATTTCATTTATTCATTTCTTAAATAAAACTAAAAGAAAAATGAGCAGAGCATTCTGGGATTTGTAGTAATAGCGGTGCATGCACTGTCTACCAGCGGGACAGCTCTAGTAGATTCAAGATTCTTTATTTGTCACATGCAAGTTATACAGGTACAACATGCAGTGAAATGTATCCTGATCCGCTCTTTTAACTGTGCAATAGACAAGGGAAAGACAAAATAGACAAAATACAATTTACAAACATAAGACTGACTTAAATAAGGAGGTTGGGGTAACAGGACGAAAAATAAAACTATATATTACACAATAAGGAACATACAGTTACATGTGCAATATAAAGTTACATGTGCAAGATATCTGGTATTATCTTGCGGACCAAATATAATACCACCTGAGTTTGACGTCTATGCTCCATGTCAATTCAAATTTATCATGTGGCCCTGCTCTAAACTCTCTAATGTAGCTTTCTGACTAAAAATGGTGCCAACTTGATTTAGGAAGTATATTAGGCTATAGCGCCGCAGTTCTGTCTGAAGTTTGCCTGTCGTTCTAAGGGTTTAACGCCTAATTTTCCTTCACACTCCCTTGTGTTAATGTTCTATATTCACACCCAGACTAGTGAGCGTAACAAAAGCTCTTTGTGAGAAACCACTGGCAAAGGAAGGTGTATGGAAATAAAAAGGAGATAAGGACACATTCCCAGCACACTAAACTGTTGCATGGATCTGCTAGTGAAACTGTGAACATGCAACAATATCAATATTTATGGCACTTAGCAGACGCTAAGTAACTGTTTTCTCTCGCTTTCTTTTTCTCTTACCTTCTTTGAGTTGCTGCGTTTCCTCAGGTAACGAGTCGAACCTCCTCGTACCGACGCTCATCAGTTTCTCCACTCTCTCCGCGCTCACCTCGTTCGGGGCCGGCAGCTTCTCACACACCATGGCTGAGTCCACGAGTTAAAGTCAATCACGCACTTCATTTCTCATGGCTACATCAACACACACGTGCAGAAGTCGAAATCCGTCTCCTCGTCCGACTGGAAGTCATGAGCAGCTACTGCTCCCCAGAATTGGTCTTTAGCGGTAATCGGGGGAGAATGTTAGATTAATCGTGATATTGATTTGAGGTCATTTCGCCCAGCCCTACGTTTAGCCTGTGGTTCACTTCTACGCAGTAATTAAAAGGTAAAGGATACAGAGCACGGCCTGAGACACGGGAAGCCACTGGCTACAGACTGCGCTCAGGAGCACCTTGGGGTCGGAGTGCCGCAGGTCACGGGGCATGACCTTTAACCCCAAGGAAGTCACAATCTTCTCCACTTTATCTTTGTCTCTAGAAATATCAAGAAAAAAGGGTTAATTCAATTCAATTTTATACTATAACAGTTTTACTCACAAAGCAGCTTAACGTAAAACTGGCCCAAGCCCCTAACGAGCAAGCCTAATGCGATAACATATACGATTATTCTAGAAACTCTGACATGTTAATTTTGTTTTCTAACGCAAAATTAATCATATAATCAAACTTGGCCTAAAACCTCCTCCGCTATCTTCAGTGCAGACGATTATCCGACTGAAGCCTGGTTTCTATTTGACACATTTCTACGCAACGCATGCCTGTACGCATTAAAACCTGTAAAGTTTAGGGTGATGAATTAAGCAAAATAAAAGCAACGGTGGACACAGCTGACATAATCTCAGTTGAAACGTGAAGACCAGGAATTTCCCAAGCGCACGGGAATAGATCTTGTGAGCACTCTAATAAAAATATCTAGTAAACATGCAAAATTATCTCATGGACAAGCAAAACGTCACATGTACATGACATTTTCTCATAAATACAAACAAATGAACAAATAACAAACAAATGAATGAATAAATAACTGGACATTCCTCTAGACAATCCCCGTGAATTCATTACTACTGCGCAACTTTGACCAATTAAATTTTCCAAAATGTTTGACCAATCATTGTCGTTTTGCACAAAACATTGAGCCATATGTCAGTGAACTCACTTCCTTGTTACGTTTAGAAGACGCAGGAAACGTGTGACAAAAACACCTCACAATTACCTTTCAAAAATAACTAAATGATTAATGGTTAATAAAAACAATAGTGGCTTTGTTCCCTTCATTTTAATTCATTGTTAAAGAATCATTATAAAGGGGGACAAAATCACAATTTTTCCGCAGCTTTATTGCAACAAAACAGCTAAAAACACTGCAACTCTTATTGCAATTTTTTAGAAAAGCTGTCACAAAATCAGGCATTTTAGGCCACAATAATCCCAAAAAAGACCCACGAAATCCTGGAGGGACTGATTAACAGCCAAAGTTGTGCATTTTTTAATTATTTTTTTTTAGCCGTGTAACAGTCTTTAAAAAATGACCAATAAAATGCAAAGTAATAATCGGCCAGATCAATAATCGTCCAACCCCTACATCACATTACTTAAGACGTTACATTGTGGGAAAGCAATCAGGTGTATCAGGAAAGATGAAATGCTTTAATTAAGCTACCTTCTGATGACCACAGCATCGTATAAACTCCAGATGTTGTCTAGGACCAGCTGGACGAAGAGAGGTTTCTTTCCTTTAGACTGAAAATAAAAACGAGAGAAAGATGAAATGAGAGAAAGAGAGAGACAAACTAAACCAGGCCTTGTGTTAGAGCTGGACGATATGACCTCAAATCAATATCATGATTAATTGAACATTTTACCTGGAATACGATTCATAGTGCTCAAACTCCCTCGTGTGTGTGTTTACACAGTTGACCGGTGAGCTGCATAATAAACATTCTAATGAGAAAGCTACTGAAGTGGGCTATCCACAATGTCCATACACAATGCCTACTGATAACATCACTTGCTTCGACAACGAGTTTCAACACAGTTGGAGTCCAATGGACGGAAATCCGTCGGAGCGGCCGAGAACTTTGTATTTAAGACCTTCCTGAAGACGATGCCTCGCTTCGATTTGGCTTTAATCCCATAAAGGCAGACGAGGACTGAGTGTCCGCTCGTAATTAAAAACCGCTTCGTGTTGTTTTTTTTGTTTGTTTTTCTTGGATTGATCACATCACATCATCCCGTTTTGGTCGTGTTTAAAAGTCTTTCGGCAAAAATTTGCAGTGGCCGAATTTTCGGTGTATCCGTAATAAAAACTGATTACTTAAAAAACGTATTGTTTTAATTGCTCAGCTCTACTTTGGGTGACTGAATGAGGTCAGTCTCCAAACAAAACTAACAAAGTACAAAGCTGATTTGGGCCGAGTCTGAGTTAAACCCCGGGAATCGATGTTGTTGAGCCGGAGGTCATATCTCCCGTCTGCATAACGACGGAGCTCGTCTCGGCAAATGTCATCTGGCCGGCCGAGCGGAACAATCGCGCTGATTGATTGATCGGTCTGAGAGAAATGACATATGTCTGTCTGACTCGTCGCACAGTATGCTTCAATAAGTAAATTTTTCCTGTTTTTTAACCTTCATCAGGCACTTTTCATTTGTCCTCGTAGTTACATGCACATTAAGTTTACAACCTTAATTACTGATGGTTTTAGCCTCGCAGGATTAGGGACCGTCACTAAATTACACACCTTATTTAAATGAATATTTCTGAGATGTTATTTTAATAATAAATAATTTCGCATATACATGTGGGTGTGTAATTATTACATGGTTTTAGTTAGGTAACCAGTATGTAAGTCAAGTATTTCCTTAAGCAGAACAGAATAATCTCAGTCCTCATAGAGAAATACACAACTTCATTCATTAAAAACTGGTATCGGATCGGTACTCGGGATCAGCCCACACCCAAAGCCCCAGTATCGGAATCGCTATCGGAACTGAAAAAGTAGGATTGGTGCATCGCAGGCACTAACTCATCATTACATGACCAGGTTTTTATAAGGCCTTTCTAGAATAAACACAGACCGTTTTCCGCTGGATTCTTAGTGGCAACTGTTGCTAACGTCTGCTAATTTTATCTTGCAGCAATGTTAAATTAGCACCATTTGGCTCTGGTGCTTTTCCCGTAAATACACTCACAGAAATTAGCATTGGTGAATATATTAGGAACAGACGTGTGCTGGTTCCAGAGTTGCCTCACACAACCCATGATGTGCTGGTAAACATCAGTAAGGAGGAACTTTCATGTTGCAACAGGAACAGAAGTGTTACTGGAACGTTCTCCTCAGTTGCTGGTAAGCACTCAAAACAGCTGAGGTACTTACCAGACCCATGGGTATCTTTTTTCCTACAAAACGAATCTTGCAGCTCCAACCGTAAGTCGCCGAACGGAACAGCGTGCATCTCTGCACACGCCTAAAATCGTAGAGATCGGCCTAAAATTCGGCGTTATAGCGAAGGCAAACGTGTTTTTTGTGATTTTTTGGCTAACGTTTGTGCCCTGTGACTTGGAGTGAAAACTTCATCTTTAGCTGATTCTCTGGCTTAAGCCAAACAACTTTCTAACTGGGGCTATGGACTTCCCATTTAGAGCGTTTAAATTAATTTGTGAACTCCTCTTAGGCTAAGTGAACAAAAGGGGGCGCTATAAATGCTAAATGTTTATATCGCAGAAGTTATAAGTCTGATTTATTGAATTTGGACGGATACAGAACCGACGTTTACGGAATTCATACAACACCTCAACCTCAACATCATCCTTCAATCAAGGTCAAATTTGTACTGGAAATTGAACAAATTAATTTTGCCACGTCTTAGGGTTAACTTTTGCTTGGAACCCTCTCGTTTCCACTTGTGTCTATATTTTTGGTTCTTGTTTCAGTTCTTTCTTCCAATCAGTGGCACCCAAAATACATTTATATGTACACTTATGACATGTATCAGATGCTCACGGTTCCCCCAAAAGCACCACACTCCAACTCCTGAAGGCAACGACTGCTAACATAATCTCATCCAACTTCATCAGGAGTGTAAACAAGAGCTTTCAGCAACACTCACTTTACAGCCAACATCGGGATAAACAGCCCAATTAGGGGCTCGGCGCGGCACACCGGCTCTGCAGATTAATTTGAGGAGGGAATAAAATAACGAGCTCCCACCACTTCGGAATGAGATTACAAAAAGCGCTTTTAAATCATTTTTAGGCTTTCGAGGTAACCTCAGAGCATTCATTTTACTAGAGCGGCATCTAACGAGGCTGGAAGGGGTGAGACGTGACAAGAACGAGGACGAGGGGAAGGTGAGAGATGAATGTCCTTATCAGTTACAGGAGGAGAGCGTTAACGCCAATGTTCAGTCGAGCGACAAAATCGCGTCTATTAGGTTCGGTTCGTTTCCCCAAAGAGAGAGACACACTGCAGCGTGGACCAGATTCTAATGGCAGTGTGTGAAGTTTTGTGGCTCTAAGGACCCTTTAAAAGACAGATTTGTCAGATTTGTTTCATGACTTTGTGAGAATGTTTTTGTATGCAACTTGTCCACTAAAGGCAAAAACATCTTTTAAGTAGTATCAGGCTGCAACAAGTAATCAATTACAATGGTTTTATTAAAAAATTGGCAGTTAATTTATCTTCAATATTATCAATATTGATCACTATCAAGAATATCAATATTTATCTTTAATATTAATGAAGATTTTGGAAAATAATACAAATAAATAAATGCAATTGAATGAGGTGTGTCCAAACTTTTAACTTTATATTATTTATTATGTTATTATATATATGCACTATATAATGTAATATTACATACAGTATACACATACTGTATGTAAATATATTATATATTTGTTCACGCTAATCAGTCAACCCCTAGCGTTTATACAGCAATAGGCAAAAAAAAGAACAGAAAAATGATTTTTACTATTAATTGATTAAAATATTGCCTTAATATTAAAAATTATTAGGAAACTAATAACAATATTAATCTAGATTGCAGAAAATAATACAAATAAATAAATGCAATTTAACAAGGTGTGTCCAAACTTTTGACTTCATATAATTTTTTATATTAATATATGTGTGAATATACACACAGGATATATATATAGTTATAGTAGCCAAATAGCCATATATATATATAACAATATGTAACAATAAAGGTGCTTTACACTGGCACCGATAATTTGCCGAATTAGGTCTCATGAAGCAATATTGTTTAAAATATTCCTGTAATTAACATTTACTGACTTTACAAAGCAAACTTCCAGGCAGACATGGCAGCACAAATGCAAACAACACTTGAAATCCCAGGTTCTGCATTAAACAATCCTGATCATACACACACACACACACTCGGTACCTGAGCCCCTTTCATGATCTTCTTGGCTTTGGCGTTGAGGTAGAAATCTCCCCACAGGGTTTTCTGCAGCAGCTCTGAGCGGATTCCCATCTTCTGACAGTAAATCTGAGCGAACTGGTGAATGCTGAAATGAAAAAATGGGGAAGATTAAGATCCTTTACATTTACAGTAGAAATTATGCAGAAACTTGAGAAAGAGAAAAAAGAATAAAAGTTCAATGCAAGCTGAATTTTTGCTCACATTACTCCAGAGCATGTGGATATGCTTACATCCCTACACTGCAATTTAAAAATGTCAATTACTGTTAATAGCTAACTGCAAAGTAGTGCATTTACAAGCCTTACTTTAAGTTAACAGACTCACATGCAGAGGCTGTTATTTTGAGTGTCTTGCTTTTAAGTGAGTGAGTGTTTATTTGTCATTGTGAACACAGCACAG
Source organism: Distichodus sexfasciatus (assembly GCA_032718565.1). NCBI lineage: Eukaryota > Metazoa > Chordata > Actinopteri > Characiformes > Distichodontidae > Distichodus > Distichodus sexfasciatus. Next base: position 305,056 of record JAVGVS010000383.1, on the reverse strand, counting down.
GACACAGTGTACCACAATGAAATGTGAGCTCTGCACTTGACCCATCCGTGAAGGAGCCGTGGGCAGATTTTTGGCGGCACACGGAGAACAGTGCTTGGGGACGATATCTTGCTCTTGAGTACCTCAGTGGTACTTTATTGGTCCGGGACTTGAACTGGCGACTCTCGGATCACAGGGTGAACTCCCTAACCGTTACACTACCAACGATGTGAGCAGATGTGAGAGAAAGTTATTTGCCTGAATCTAAAATGAAAACATTAAAGAGTAAAAACCATCTCGCTCATCACTTTACTCACTTTGCTTAAAGTTCACACAGCTTCACTTTTAACTAGTTTCCCCTGCTTTGCATGCAAAGTAACTCTGAGAGCAATTAGTTCAGTTTGGGTCAGGTCAGCTTTATGAGTAACTGAGCGTGGAAATGTGGCCACTTGTGATGTCGACGCTTTAGCGAGTGACTGGAAAACTCTAGAGGTCCGGTTTGGAAACCGCAACCCAGCGGCCGCAGCACTTCAGTCCCGAGTGCTTTCACACAGACTCGCTAAAACCATCACACTTGACATACAAAAAAAAAGCCTGAAGCAGGAAACCTAGCCGAGAGAAAAAGCCCACTCGTGCCCACGGCAACGCCGCGACACTAAACGTTTGGGGTGTGCAAAAAAATCAAATCAAATCAAATCGCAATTCTTTCTCTGTCAAAAATCAATTCATGCATTCCAAAAAATTGATTTATAACCCTAACCCTAAAGAACATTTGACTCAGTGTGATTTTTTTGTTCGTCTGCCATAGTTAAACTCAAAATCTGGAAACAAATTCATAGGTGTATTGTATTGTGAATCCTTTATAAATTGTGAAGTAATTTTGTATCAAATCGTGAGTCCAAGACTCGGATCGGATTGTGGATTTTCTGAATTGTGCACCCCTACTAAACGTCATTAAGCATTTAATACGAGCCAACTGCTACATCAGGCCATTTATTATTATGCATTCTATTTAGAGGTCGCATGGCATTGGAAAAATGCGCAACAATAAAACAATAGCGTGACAAAAGCCAAAAACCACAGGGAAGAAGAAGATTTAAATACTGATAAAGCAATGTAACAAACTAATTGAAGACGGAGAAAAAAAACAATTTCTTTAAACACAATAAAAATCCTTTTAGGGTTTTTGGGTTGTAAAACATTTTACAAGATTCAAGCTTCATCTTTTATCAAACGCCATCCAAGAAATATAAATTAGAGCCAACGATATCCTATCAGGCAGATTTCTCTTGTGGATCAGACATGGAAAAAGAGAAGCGGCTGCATTTCATTTCGTATTAAGCAGCAAAACCATATGATGTGATTTTTTTAGACATTTAAAGTCACCAAATCACCAAAACGAATGAAGGATTTAGAACAAACACACAAAGAGGGAAGGAGCTGCCAAAGGGTGAAAGCTTTGACAAAAGCGGCATCTAGTGGACATTCAACATTTCGGCATCTAGTGGACATTTGAAGGATGGCTGTAACTGCTTGCAAAGTTACAGATTTGCTGTAACTACAGTATTTAAACACAACATGACAGGCAAACTTGACAGGCTTTAATAACTCCATAACATGTGAAACAACCTGTAAATAAAAAATAAAAAAAAACACCCACTAACGTGTGTCTGTCTGTGAACTTTTGTTTTCTCTAACCCATTTTTCGTTAAAGTATAAAAAACTTAGTCTGTGGTAATTTGGTTTAACTACAGTTGTTGACATAGCTTACAGATCTAGGAACAGTTGTGGACCACAAAGCACTGTTGTAAGTCGCTCTGGATAAGAGCGTCTGTTAAATACTACAAATGTAAATGTCTGCGGAATGAATCAAAAATGAATCGAAACTGACAATCAGAACCTTTCATCGACATAATCATGCCCATGCTCACAGACTATTAGGGCAATAAAATGGTTGTTCATTTATCGTAATCAAGACATAATGTTCCCTTAATCTTGATGCTGGTTTGAGATCCTATCGCTCAGCCCTACATCATAATTTGCAATAAACAAATCCAGAATGAGCCAATTCAACTAAATTTGGATCCCAACAAGCTTTTAATCACTGCTGCCATCATTCATTCATTCATTCATAGCATCTTTTGGAGAGGTGTTTCTTTAAGGAATACAGATGGTGAAGAAAAGTCTGTGACGTACCTGAAGCCCCAGCTGTCGATGGCGCTGGCGAACACCACGTTGCCCTGGTCGGGGCTGAAGTACAGGTGAGAGTCGTCTGTCTCCTCCAGGCCGGCGCTCCAGTCATACACCTGATCTCCTGCTCCGGCGACGGGAGCCACGTCCTGCATCTCGGCGTCCTTCACCGCTCGCTCCTCCAGCACTTTAGAGGTAAACAAAGTGCCCGTCACAGCGTTCACCTGCAGCAAAAACACCCAAACACTCAGCCACATGCTGATTTAATTTTTACCCTTTATAATACTTTATAATATATATTAGAATATAGTTTTTGAACCGACATGCTGATAAAATAAGTCAATTTAAAAATGGACAGAAAAATCACATTTTGCATGCACAATATGTTTCTGTATGACTTCACTGTAGATTCACGTGCCCTCGTGAAATTATACAGCGCAATCTGAGTTGGCGGTCTTGCCTTCCCCAAAGATACGCCCTGTTCCCTTTCATTGCCACACTTTTAATTCATCTTAGTGAAGTTCACCTGTTCTAGAATCTTCTGGAGGTGTGTGTAGGCCTCCTGAGCGCTGAGCTTGAGTTCCATGATGAGCCGGTCGATCTTGTTGATGACGAGAACAGGACGAATGTTCTCCAGCCAGGCTTGCCTCAACACCGCCTGGGTCTAGTAGAGGACAAAAATTAACACGACAGATTATAAACAATTTAGTTTCTCTGGCTTCACACACAAGTTCTGCAACACATTCAGTCCATAAAAGATCATTTTTGTAATACCATTTGGGTCATATTTTTTCCTGTTATTTTTTATTCTTTCTTTAGCTGAACGAAATTTTAAAATGCTTAGATTTATATAAATAAACCATAACATCACATGCTTTTTAAAATTCAGCTTTAAAATGCAAACCTACATTACAAAACCTGCTAATACTAATTTCCACTCTGAAATACCTGGACATTTATGGGAAGTGGTGTTTATAAAACTAATTAAAGTATACGCCTCTTGTGTATAGTTATAACAACATTAACAACATAGTAACACCATCTGTTCAAGGAAAATAATCATTGTTTGGAATTACAGAAGAGGTAGAAAAGACATGTTTGTTAAGGCACCAGACAATATGTAAGTCATACTGAAAATCTGCATCATTCAAATAAACATGGGCAGTGAACTTTACCTGAGGACACACTCCCTCCACCGCGTCCACCACGATGATGGCTCCATCACACAACCTCACCGCTGTCGACACTTCCGAGGAGAAATCCACATGACCGGGAGAGTCGATCAGATTAATTAGGTACTCGTTTTCACCTGCAAACAGCCAAACAGCAATAAACATCACCCTAAAGCTTGGTTCATATTTCAAACCACATCCAAACCAAGTGAAATCTAAACGTCACTGATGACAAATTAGTTCATTTAAAGGTCTGTGCTCAGAAACTGAAAAAGTCAAATGATATTTTAGCTGATTTTTGCGATTTAATATGAATGAAAGTGATAGTGTTAAATCAGTGTATGATATTATCTCATATCGAAAAATAAAATCAAAATCAATATTCGATCGTAGCAGACTCTGTGACATCAGCTGATGTTGAATCGTCTTCCACTGAATCAATATAAAATAATTTTCCGCTTAAACTTGTGATTTCATCTCTGTTATATACATCTCTCATAAGTGTCGGTTTGACTGCTCTGATTTTGTCTCACACATGGCATTTCCAACCATGATTTGTGTCCAAGAACATTGTTACCTGTATTATAATGTAGTGAAATTGCACTAGACTTCATGGTAATTCCTCTGATCTGCTCATCCTCACGGCTGTCCATGTACCTCAGCTAAAGCACAGGAGGAGAACTTTAAAAATGTGAAAAAGCAAATAACTTGCTTGTTTACATGAATGAGAGAGTAAACATACCTTTCCTGCTAATCTGGAGGATATAATACCATTGCTAGCCACCAAACAATCTGCCAGCGTTGTTTTGCCTGTCAACAGAGACATTACTGTGAGTTAATAACTGATGAGCACTATCACTGAAAAATTACAAACTGTATATCCTAAAAATATCCTAAAGAAAAAGTGAAGTGTAAAACATATCCTACCATGATCCACATGAGCCAGAATACATATATTCCGGATGTTCGACGTCTTCTGCTGTAGTGCAATGATTTTTTCTAAACTTGTGTGCACCATTTTGTTAATCTAGATGTAGAAGGAAAATATATGGGTAAAATTAAGGTGGAAGGTAATTATCATTTCCATATTTAATAGCATAACCTTGCACTTTTACAAGTTTTTGGACCACAATAAATTTTATTTTGCTTGAAGGAGAATAAAAGTTTAATCACAGTACTTTTCGTAATAAAATGCTGACTTCTACAAGAAACCAAAGTGCTTGGTTTCCCTTTTAGGAACAATATTATTTTTTGGTTCTTATCAGGCAGCAACTGCTTTAACTGCTACAATGATTATTGAATTCACTGTTAGGGCTGGACAATAAATCGCAACCGACATTCAGAACCTCTAATTTACACAATCCTGCCCATGACAAACATTTTCAATTATTTAAAAAATTAAGTTAATTCAAAAACAAATTCTGTTAATACTTTCCTAAGTGTTTTTATCATGTATTGCCCTTTAAAACAAGAGTGTTTCTCTCATGCCAACCAGTGTTGGGGGTAATGCGTTACAAATGTAAAATTCAGTGATATTTTACTCACTATTTCAGTAGCATGCGTTACAACACACTTTTAACCCAAAATTTAGTGCTGCTTCGTTTTTATTTTTTAACACCAACAACATTTCAGCATTTTACAATGCCTGGTGCTACTTCCACACTTATTTTGGTGAAAATAACTCAAAAGTGACACAGGCGTCCGGTAACGCATTACAATTCAGAGACAGTAATATTGAAAAGGAACCAATTACTTTGAAATAACAGTAACTAGCCATCTATAATATAGTACAATTTGGCAGCAACTTACCCAACACTGGCAACAAAGGTCTTACGCTGTTGGTGATTTTTTTAAACAAAATTTGGGGTTAAACGTGTTGTTACTGAAATATGTAACGAGTATGTCTTACATTACTGTGTTACAGCAAAAAGTACTACATTCCTGTAATTGTGTTATTCCCAAAGTGGTATACATATTACTATGCTTTACTTTTGAGTTACTTTGACCAATATATTTTATATATATATATACACACATATATATTTAAACCTGTTAATGTCAGGGTGAAATGACACTCCTAGGTTGGTATCTACACACATAGATATTTTACCTGGTCTTTAAAGACTAATTTGATCCCTTTAAGTTGATTTGGTTTTAAATCAATTTATCCAAAAATTTTAAGATGACTTTTAGGCTCTTGACTCAATCGCTAAATCAGACTTCAGGTTTTAGTTTTGTTGAGCGTTGAGGTGATTACAAGAGGAACTTATGTAAAGGTAAATAGAATATATCGAATCGCCACTCTTTACGCATTACTGTTTACAGAAAAGTAGAAGTGAGTCAGTAGAAATAGGACTGCAATTGAACATATTTTTATATTTAAATCTCTAAATACAGCCAACTTTTCCCTCACGACTCCTGTCAGCTTTTAGCCGCGGAGGCTAACACGACTCGCTAACTTTCAACAGAAATGATAAGCTGCTTCATTAGCAGCTACCCAAGACTCGTTTTAAAATGGCCCCTAGAACACTGAGAAAGCCTTAAACTGTAAGTCGTGAGGTAAAACAAGACTCTCGTAGATAAAATAAAACACCGGTGTGGAAACTGAGCACTGTGACAGAAGCACACGAGAAACTCACCTCACGTTGTCCGCTTTACGGATCGCAAACACTCGCCTACTGTAGGGGCGAAACCCAATCGTTAGAATCTCCCCTATGAAGTGGACAGTGTAGGGCACTTATAAATCGTATATAGTGTTACAAGACTGAAAATAGAGTGTAAAGTCATACATTTGAGAGGAACAAACCCTAAAGCAGGACTTTACGAGAAATCAGAGAAATTTCTTAATTTTCTCGTAAATGTGGTCTTTAATTTCGTTTTTTTTCTCATAAACAAACTCAGAAATATGACTTTGGAATGTCAGGGAAAATACCAGTTTTTTCCCGTAAACTGACCTCAGAAATTCGAAGATTTTTCAGCCTAATTATTAATATTATTTATTTGTTTTAATCTACAATAAGCCTAATACAGTCGTAGTTTCAAATTAAAACTGAAAATTGTCAAAGTCAAGTATTTGACCTTCAATTACTTCCACAAGTTTAAAGACGACTTTTTAGTGGTGACGTAGTTTGTGTGTTGTGCTGATTGCTGTAACTCCACAATGACGTCACAATTAACGCCTAAATAGCGTTTATTATGCTTCACTGGCGGTCTTACACTTGCATTTAGGGCAGAAGTTGACGAGCTAAATAAACAGATAATAAGAAAGCCATAACAGAGCCTCTAAATTCATTTTTTTATTCATGTAGGCACAGACTAAATTGTTAACAGAGACTAAATGTTAAAGTGCACATTCTCTTTTTCTAACTCTAGTTTAGATTTTATATTTTATAGTCTGTTTATATGTGTTTATATTTTATAGTCTGTTTATATGTGTTTATATTTTATAGTCTGTTTAGATGTGCCTTATTTGTTCTTTGTACTCTGTAACAACTGGAGCCACGTCGTGATGTCAACAGTTTGAATGCTCAGTTTAAAAAAGAACACTTAAAAGTACAAAGCAATTACAATTAATTACAATTATTTTTTTACAGAAAAAATATACATATACACACGACAAAAAGTTAAAAAAAATATTTAATTTATTCACGACAAAAAGTTTAAAAATATTTAATTTTATTACCTTAAAACTACCTTTAAAATGTATTACCTCTGTGATCATTGCATCATCTTAAACATTCTTGAATAAAGGTTTCATAAGCATAATAGATATTTAAGGGCGTGGTAAAGATAATAAATTTAATATTGTTTAACTTTTTGTCGTGAATAGAAACATTAAAAACGAGGGTAAAGAATTGCAGGGGAGTATTCAGCAATAATCTAGTATGAAGATATGAAAATATGTAAAATAAGGAATATATAAAAGTAATAAATATTTCTAAACAACTACTTTTTGTAACGTTTTTTAAACTTTGTGCGAAGAAGTACTCTTGACGAACGTCACGCGTCGAGGGAGTAGGGAGTAGGGAGCACCCCTCAGAGGACACTCATCTAAGGTACTTCACACAATGTGAAGAAGTACCCTTGTAGAGCATACTCAGCATGTTCATGAATCGAACTTCACGTTGTGGGAAGAAGTACCCTTGACGATGGTCTCACCTCGAGGGAGTAGGGAGCACTAGTTATGGGACATTTATCAATGGTACTTTCACAATGTGAAGAAGCACCCTTGACGAGCACACTCTAGCATGTTCATCAATTGGGTGAAGAAGTACACTTGACTAGCGTCTCGGCAGTAGTGAGCACTGGTTAGGGGCCGCTGCGGATTGGAACGCGAAAACTAGTGTGCACTTCATGCTCCCTCTCCCGGAAGCTGAGTAAAGCTCAGTAACCTCTGCACTTTTGCGTAGGCTTCACGTAAAGCAGCGCCGTGTGTACAATTATTAAACATTTTATTTACCGTTTTAAATATATTATTCATTACAATACATTAACATTGTTAAACAATACCGGACGGTTTTCCGATTCAACATTAAATATCAAATAATAAACACATAAATGTAAAAATGGTTGCCATGACGACGGAGTGGCGCGCTCTACACACAGAGCAGCTCGACCGGCGAGAAGAGACGCATTTAAACTCGCTTTTTACTTCAGTTTGTACAGAAAAGTTTTAAAAATGAAACGTCTCTGCATTTGTGAAATGTGTAACTGCGGGTAAGCAAGCGAGAACATACCTTCTTCGTGTAAATATTAAATGAAACGGTGAAATCTGAATTATTTATAAAGAGAACAGCAAGAAAAAATTATTCAGTTAATACCACTGATTTTTATTTCATTACTTTAGTTTCTTTCTGTGTATTACATTTCTTTAATTTATATTTATATTTATATTTTTTGCATTACATTTTTGAGATTTATTACATACTTTTGCCTCTTTGATGCATGCTTGTTATTTTATGAATCATTTTTAAACTAATGAATTTGTTTTTTATTATAATCTATTTATTTAATTAATATTATTTGCTTTTTACATTTTAATTATATAGCCACCTATTGTTTTGCTTTCTCGCTTTTGCTTATCCCCCACTTTATCCAGAAAGCACTTTGGGACAATGGCAAGACACTGTTTTATTTTATTATTTTATTTTTAAGTGGTGTTCAGAATAAGTGCTTTACATGAATACTTAAAATTACATTTTCACACTTTACTCAGCTTACACTTAAAATCCCTTCACAAACTTTTTTTAAAATCAGAATATTAACATATTAATTAAGGCAAGACAGATGCTGTTGAATAGCTTAATTTCAGGTTTATAAAGAATAAGTGACTTTGCTCTGATGAATTCTTCCAATCTTTTCCCTGATCATTTGGAAATGTGTTGCCCAGGACAACCGGACTCCATGGCATGTAGGAGGCACTTCATATGTCAACAAAACCCTGTTCTAGTTATATGGATGTATTCAGGAGCTCTGACAGATGAAAGAAAAATACTATACATAAGAGCTGCATGATAATGTGGGGGAGAAAATACAATATTTTTTCTATGCAATATAGTAGTTAAAATATAGGATTTAAAAATACTGTACTTAAAGGGAATTAAACTTTCTGGAATGCGTGTGGGTACTATAAAATAAGAAAACTTTAAAAATAACTTTTTATTCTAACGATTTTTTGAGCATGGACCACTCTTGCTTAAACCTTATCTGAAAAATTTAAGTCAAAATCAAAGTCAAAGAAAACTTTACACTTTACTGTACTACTGTACACACACTCATGTCCTAAGTTACAATTCAGTCAATTTAACTGAGCGATTATTTGTCATGGTGATAACAGCACAGCATACCGTGCATCACAACCAAATGTGAGCTCTGCATTTGACCCATCCAGTGGGCAGCTTTTTGCCAATGCCCGGTGAGTAGTGCTCATGAGTAACTCAGTGGTACCTTTACCGGTCCTGGAACCGACGACCCTCCAATCACAGAGTCAACTCCCTAACCGTTACACTACAGAGTGTCTCAAGTTATTGGTCAATTGTGATATTTGTGACAATTTAAATTTTTACTTCTTGCAGTTTGTTACTGATCTGTTACTACTTCATGTGGAAATGTTTATTACAGCTTAACCAAGTTTTACTAAAACCAATACCGTTTTGTCTTTGTGACTGGATGTAGACGCCACCGCTGCCCTCACCAGCCCACGACCCTGTATGGGAGGAACGGCTCTACGTGTTTGGTCACTGAATACACAGAGAAGTTCCCCGGTTACGAGAGCCGCCCCAAACCCAAAAGTCTCAAACCCCAACATGAGTACAAAGGCAACAATGGCAAGATGGAGTCGACCACCACCTTCCAGTAAATACTTAAATTTATCTTACGCATGTGTACCATTGTAAAAAAATGATTCTTCAGCAACTTCTCATTTTTTCACAGTTACTCACGTTTTTAAGTCTGTTCACACAACTGAAAATGGGGCTCCATCCCAACTCTTATAGATTCAAGATTCTACACAATTATACAAGTGCAACATATTGTGAAATGTTATGCAAGATGACCAAATTTGCAAATAAATGAGGTTAAAAGAGAAATACAAACATCTTTTAGAAAGATGCGCAGGGATCTCATGGATTAAGCCTAGTATTGAACTAAATTGTAGAACCAATGGAGATTTACTATTCAAACTCAAAGCTAGTCTAGGACTAGGCTTAATCTTCGACTGGCAAATTGGCCCAGAGAGTCAGGGTCAGTACTTTAGATTAAATACTTTAGATTAGTCTCAGTTGAAAACTTTTAGTTTAAGTCACATTTTAGTAATCTATATTCTTTGTAGTTTTAGTCTAGATTCGGCTGTTAAAAATGAGCTATATTCTAGTGAACTTTCTCATTATTTTAAGTCTTCATTTCGTCTTCTTACATTTACACTTATAGCATTTAGCAGAGCAACTTGGGGTAAGGATTTCACTCAGGCTCCCTATGGTGATTAGTGCTGGAACACTTTATTTTACCTCCAGTTTTGACCCATTTTGCTGCTGCACACTTTTAGGTCCGACTTCATTCCGTACGAAGTCATCCGACGTCCTGGAAAACAGAAGGTCGAGTATCAGCCAAATCTGGGCGAAATTGATCTGGACACAACTTACAAACAAAACTTTAATCCGTATAAGCTGGAACCTGTTGCACCGCTGCGCCCAAAAGGCAGGGTGCGGACCAACATGGTGAAAATGGACACTATGCCCACCTACAAAGGTATTATTGGCAGAAAAATCACATTTTAAACTGTGTAATAGAGTACAATAGTTTAAATAATGAACACAAAATGAACTTTTTCCCTAATCTCACAATTAACACATTTTTGGAATTTCCAAAGACGATTTCCGCCAGTGGGAGCTGGACAAGAGGCAGTTACCCAAACCGGAGGAAATGTACCAACCACCTACAGCAAAATTCGGGAACGCCACGACATTCCAGGACGACTTCGTGGCCAGAGGACCCATAGTCCGTCAGAGTTTCAAGCCCCCGAACGTAGCCAAGCTGTCAGACGCCCCATTCGACGGGGTCACGAGTAACCAGCTCGCCTTTTTGCCCCACGAAGCCGAACCCCGTTTCGTCAAACCTCCCGAAAAGTACCGGCCCAGCAGCCAGCCCTTTCAGGACCTCACAACCCACCGACAGGATTACCAGGGTGCACCAGGATCGCTTCCCAAAAGCTGCAAGCCGGATCAAACCAGGGTGACGTCTGACGCCCCATTCCAGACCAGCACCGAATTCCGGGATCGCTTTCAAAAGTGGCCCGTCGCTCCACCGCCTCGCCCTAAATTAGAAGAGTACTCGAGTCCCGTTTCAGAAATGGACCTGACCACCACCAACCGCATCGCTTACGTCAAATACGCCAACGTTCAACCATCCGCGCCGGTCAAACCTTTTTCGAAAATGCCCCGCCCCTCCGCCGCTGCCGCCCCCTTCCAGGGCAACACCACCATGAGGGACGACTTCAAACCCTGGGCGAGCCAACGTCAGGAACCGATCCTAAAACCTGAAGAGATGCAGAGATTCGAGGGGAAAATGGAGGATTTGACCACTTTTAAGGCCCACTTCGTTCAGCACCTGCTACGTCCCATTCAAGCCGGCTTCAAGCCCAACGCCGCCCCCATCAGGAGCGATGTCCCCCTGGAGGAGGGCACCGTGTACCGCACTGAATTCACCCCAAAAAAGATGCCCGTCTGCCCGGCCAGCTTCCCGTCTCCGGCGGGTTTCGTTTTCGAGGAAGCTGATGAGAGAGGGCACAGGTTTTTCCGGAAGTTGTCATCTCGAGAAGCGAAGAGGTCTTCTTCGGAGGGCGCGTGAACGTAAAGCGTTCGCAGATTAAATTAGCACTTTCGTTAGAAATAAAATCTCTGCCTTAATAGCACACAGTACAAACCTTATCAGTGAGCTATAAAGGCAAAATTAAAAAAAAATGAAATAATTGAGTCAAAATGTTCAATTAATCGTGATATTGATTTGAGTTTGTATCATCCAGCCCTCACATGGGGACATGCATTTGGGTAACTGGTTCACTCCAACCGGTGAACCGGTTTTAAAAATTAATTAGTTGTTAAAACTCTCACAGTTTTCACCTTATTGCGATATTCACCAATGTTTAATTTGAGATTCGATCTTAGGTGAGAACGGAATCTACAACTGCTAAAGAGCTTAGTATCGCAAAATAATTACATAATATCTCAAAATTTCAAATTAATATCTCAAAATTTTGAATTATCTCAAAATTCCGTCTTTGATAATAAGTCGAAATTTTGAGATATTAACTCGTTATTTTGAGATAACTAAAGCTGAAACAGGCTTCTATAGTTCGGCCCCATTCACACGGGTGTTGGAATCTTGGATAAATGAACAAGGTCTGCACGCCCTACACATTACTAATTAAGAAGATATTGGTGAATTGGTGATATTGGTGAATGAAGCCCAAAGTTCTCTTAAAGAGCTTTAACATCAAATCAGGTTTGTATTGTATGGGCAGTGTTTTTACTAATACGTATGATCATTCATAAGAAGCTGAAATTAATCATAGTATTAGATTGTTAACCAAAAGTGAACACAAGTTTTAAATTGGATCAGGTTTGTATTGTATGTTTTGTGGAGTATTTAACCCTAATTAATATTTTGAATATTTAATAACAAGGTGAACAGAACCATGGTATTAGATTGCTAACCACAGGTTCCCTTCAGGGTTTTTAAATCGGATTAGGTTTGTATTGTATGCTTTAGGAAGTGTTTAAACCTAATGAATATTAATATTTTATAACAATGTGAAAGGTTCAGGAGCTTCTGAATCGAATCAGGTTTTTATTGCATGGTTTTGGGAGCGTTGTTAACTTTGGGAATAATTTATCATAGATTTTTAACAAGGTGAAAGGATTGGTATTGGGTTTGCACTGATTATGTTGGAAAGGTAAATCAAGTGGGAATTTTCTCAGGGAACTTTGTTATTATCAAAAGGACATATTTTTATATATAGTGCTGTACAAAAGCATTGAGAAATCTGTCATTTCTTCATATTTTGCTAGGAAAATGAGTCAGTAGAAACAGTGATTTATTGCTGTAAATAGTATTACATTAAATAACAAAATCTGGCTTTTGGGAAGCAAAATACGAATAAATGAGTTTATTCAATGTGTTGCTTTTACTAACAACTAATAAAATACAATATGACCCACACTGTAAATGTTTAGTAATTGAACATGTCATGAGGAGCTTGGACAGAGCGCTGTGTCAATTCAATATTGTTACTAAGTATGCTTTATTAACATTTAAGAATAAAAATGTGACATGTTAATATTTTGTGGAGCAATAATCTATTACTGACTTACCTCTGAACATGAATCTTTATTTTTGGGTCTATAAATTAAAATTATAAATTAAAATGACTTTAACACAGGAATGCTTTGTTGCTTTGTTCACTCACTTGTGTATATATTTTGGTAAACTGGTCCTATTCAAGCGGACCAGGACATAATTTAATGCAAATTCAGAGAAACATGACAAGTGAAAGTGAGTGATTATTTGTCATTGCGAACACAGCACAGCACAGCACACAGTGCACCACAACCAAATGACACCTCTGCATTTGACCCTTCTGTGAAGTAGCATTTTCAGGCAGCGCACAACATGGACAGTAGCTTGCTCATGAGTACCTCAGTGGTACCTTTACCTTTGACCTTCTGATGACGGGGCGAACTCCCTGTTACACTACCAACTGCCCCTTTGAGGCCACTGCAGTCACACTATAGCTTAACCAGTGTTTTGGTAACAATTTTATTCTGTTACATCACAGTATGCATATATCAACCTACCATGCTGATGACATCATTTGCAACCAGAACACACAAACTTCACAAGCATTACATCATGAGCCAGATCATCCATTATGACATTTAGAAGAAGTCACCTGTGCTGTAATACTACCCATTTCCCCCCACCACAGTGATGGGCTTCTTCCTCTCATGTCTCCCACCTCTCTGGTAATAATGCATAAAACATATGACATTATAAATTCATTCACTGCATTGGCTGACACATTTAGCTGATTCCACGAAGCAACATTGCCGAGGGATCAACTAAAAGCAATTGCAAATAATTTGGTTTTAAAAAGATGTTCTTGTTTTGTATTAAATAAGAGTACAGTACTGTGGAAACGTTTTGAGCCATCTCTCTTTTCTTGATATTTTGCTTGGATCATGAGCCAATTGGTTCCTTCTTTTTTTTAGTCAAGCTAGCACCATCGTGGTACCTCCGCTCAATATTGCTACAGTACTACGTCAGGGTACTCTCCAAGGGCTTCGGTTTCCCTACTATATTTTTTCAGCCAATCAGCGTACAGAAATTTAATGTGGAACCAATAGATTTAAAGTTCAAAGTGCCCACCCACCGCGAAGTAAAGCGAGAGAGTCTGGTCCACCAGGATAGTATTTCATTGCTTATCTGCGTGAACACGGTGGTGGTGGCGGTCTAGTGGTTAAGACACTTCCCTCTGGACAAAAAGGTGATGGGTTCGAATCCTATTTCCAGCATTACCATCACTGGGTTTTCCTGAGCAAGACCCTTAGCCCCAAATTGCTCTCAAGGAATGTAAATACAATTTCTCAAGACCTCATAAAAATACAACTGCGACAATACTGTCTCTTTGGAAGCAAAATATGAAGAAATCAGGCTTAAAACCTTAGCACATTACGTGTCCTTTACAAAAGGAACAACAATTCCAACTTGATTTTGTTTTCGACCTGAAAGAACTGAGGGTTGCAGTTGAGCCAATCAGCTAAAAATGTTAAGCCATGAATGTTCTCTGATAAAAACTGTGGAAGGAGTTAAAGAAACAAAAAGTGGAAAAGGAAGAAATAATGAAGAAAACAAGATGGCCTCCAGCAATCCCAGGCCAAAAAATTGTATATATTGTACATATATTGTGCTCAACTAAATATGAATTAATACAAAATTATCAGGCTCTGCGGCTTTGTGGAACACACAATTCTTGATGTGTTAAAAGCCAAATCTGTTCAAAGTTAAATATGAACAACTTCAAGGCTAGCATTAGAGTTGATACAGTCTCCACCCCAAACCCAAGTTTTGGACTCAAGTCTTGACCCTGGTCTTGATTTACGGGCAAAATGGTTAGAGGGATTCATTACATGTTCTTGAACCCCCTCAACAAAAGTCTTGGTCTTCTCCAACCAAACAACCAAAGTCTCGTACTTGGTACATGGTACTCAGTTGCGTTCTTAACTTGGTCATGACCCCCTCCCCCCTTCCCCAAACATCTTTACGTAACAGTTACTATCCCGTCCTCCAAAAACACCTTGCAGAATAACTTGGGTACTCAAACCTAGCTATGCACGAGCTGATCTTCTGGGGAGTGTATTCGATGATGTATGTAAAGTACAGAACCGATCCTGAGATGCGTTAAAAGCCAAGTTAAATATGAACAACTTAAAGGGTAGAATTAGTGTTGACTTGGTGTCCACTCCAAACCAAAGTACCAGACTTAGTATGGTCAACCATCCCATAAAAATGTCCTCCCCAAAACTACCCCCGCCCCCCAATAAATCATGGTCTTCATCAGGACTTGATCCATTATTGTCCCCATCACCTAAAAACACTTTGCCAAACAGCCTCTGTTGACCTCTTTGAAGACGTGCACTGGTGGATACTCCAACTTCACCTGGCCTGTACTCGACCTTGATCTCGGTCTCAATCCCCCCACCCCAAAAATCTTGGTCTTGATTAGGACTTAACATAGCCATTGTCGCCACCCCCTATAAAGACCTTGCGGAATAACCTGTGCCCTCTCTCATTAACCTCTTCGAAGACATACCCTGGCGGGTACTCAAACCTGGCCGGGCACAATCTGATCTTCTTGGGGGTGTATTCGGTGAGGTAGGTGGTGTTGGATTCCATGGCAGTGTCAGTCCTGATAGGGGTGTGGCGGGGTCTGAAACTAATGAGGGGCTGCAGCGGTTGCTGAACATAGTGATCCATAAATGTAGTCAAGTGGTCCATCTTCCCGGTAGCTCTCGGGATCTGATCCATTCTGTGGATAGGGTAACGGCGCTGGCTGTCCCAGACCCTGAAGTCGTCCTTCGTGGTGGATCGGTCGAAGAAGCGGGCAGTGGACAGGCTCAAATTGGAGGGGGGTCTCAAAGGTTTGGGTGGCTGAGAGTTGTACTTGATGAAGGCAGTGTGTGTGGTGGTGGTGCCTTCCATTTTTGCAGTGGGTCTTCGGTACTGTTCCATTTTGCGGACGAATGGTGGCGGGATGGGCCACTCTTTGAACCTGTCAGTGAACTCAGTGCTGGTCTGGAGGGCAGCGTCAGAGCCCACCTTCTTATGCTCAGGCTTGCAGCTCAAAGACCTCTGTCCTTCCATGCCCCTGTGGTAATGTCGGTAGGTGGTGAAATCCTGGAAGGGCTGGGTGCTGGGCTTGTACACATCGGGAGGTTTAAAGTAGCGTGGTTTCACGTCGTGTGGCACGTAGCAGAGCTTGTTAGTGGTTATACCGTTAAAAGGAACATCAGACAGTTTGGGCACATTTGAGGGCCTGAAGCTGTGTTGAGGAATTCGCTTTCTGAGGATGAAATCCTCCTGGGTTGTCGTCAGGTTCCCAAACTTTACAGAAGGTGGATGGTAGCTCCAGTCTGGTTTGAGTAACTCCCTCCTGGACTGTTCCCACTTGCGATAAGTGTCTGAATTTAAAAGTACATACAAAATATATGCTGAAATATAAGCAAAACACCCAAAAATTATGCCAATTTTTTTCATGGAAAATCGTGTGCCTTGCCCATAGTACCTTTGTAGGTAGACACTGAGTCTACCTTCCCGGCGGCGAGGGGCCTTGATTTTGGGAGTATAGGTCCAACACGGTCCACGCAGTAGGGCATATAATGCAGTTTGTAGGTCGTATCGCAGTCGACTTTACCAGGTTTTGGCACATATGGAATCACCTTTCTTTCAGGACGTGGGCCAACTTCATATGGAACGTAATCAGCCCTTAAAGGTGAGTAGGTACAAAATGAGTCAATTCAATTTAAATTTGAGGTAGAAGCAGTTTTTAAGACTGTTTTGATGCTGTGTGTGTGCGAGTGTATATAAATATATTTACTTGACAGTGGTGGTTGACTCCATATTGCCCCGGAAGCCTTCAAATTCACACTTAGGCTTGAAGCTCTCAGGCGGACGGCCTTCGTAACCCGGGTACTTCTCGATGTATTCACTTACCAGATCTGCCATGCTGCCCTTACTGTACAGGGCCGTGGGCTTGGCAGGGCAACGGTGTCGCCTAAAAGTGGCATGTCAGAAACACAAAAATGGTGCCTCAAAAGCCACCTTTGGAAAACCGAATATCAAGAGACTGTGTAACAGTAGATCAGTAGTTCTAAGCCAACACAAACATACATGTCTTCTGCTTCCAAACTCAACTGGAATTTATTTTAATCATTGTATTTCATACATAACTGCAACTTGGTATTGAACAAAACAATAACACCTTCACGGTGGCGTTATCAAAAGTGATGTGCATCTTACATGGATCTTACATTTTTTTAATTCACATTTTTACTCTGTAACAGCATTCATTACCTTTAATATAATTTCTCAAAATTCCTCTCTGCACAAAAAAAGTTAAAAAAAAACCCAACCAGCTCACTGAGAGGAAAAAAGTAAACCCTAAACATTTGCTCTGGAAACATCTTTAATTCCCACATCTTTTCAGTGACTTTTGTGGGTTTGCTTTGTGCTGCAGATCTTCTCAAATCAGGGCTGGAAACCACTGCAGTAGATGATGATGATGTAATTATGTCATTTTGGCTCAACTTCCCTTCAGTCTGTAACTTGAGGAACTATGTGGATGTAGATTGATGTCTTTCATCAGTATGTCCGGTCATTTTCAAATCATCATGTGAGGAGCACAGAGAAATTAAGTCAAGAACCCATGCTTTCCTCAAGCATTTAGATGAAGTCGTTTGAGGATCTGCTTTACTCATCTGCCAGGGTGGTGTTTTTGTTAAATATGTTTTAAGTGAACAGTAACATTTCACTACATCTTGTGCTTGTGTAACTGTGTATGTGTTACATTTGAAGAGTTTTGAATAAGAGAAAAGCAAGCTGCATGAACAGAGTGCGAACGCAGCAGCAGCAGCAGCACAGGGACGCGTTCACAAAGCAGCGTTCGCTAATAATCTTTTCGAACTTCTCGATTAATAATCCAGTTCGTCTTTGGATGAGCCATGTATATATTTTTTTGAAACAGCGCACAATTGAGGATTTATTACGGCTTCTCTTACCCACAACTGCAGATCTCACATATGCAAAGGCGCTTCATTGTTGCTGTTTGTTTTCCAATAACTCGTTCACGGACTGTTCAACTGTGGTTGTGGAAATACTTCTGGCCATGTTAACTGAGGAGAACGTTCGGGGAGGGCCGGGCGTAACAAAAGTGGCCGGGATCACATAATTTCATCCAGCTAATTTCTATTGCGTCATACGTTTTTGGAGGCACATTTTTCAGTGCTTTAACAATGTTGTCGTGAGGAAGCAGCGTTCACTGTGCGCAGACAGAGCGCCTACAAGCTGCTGCTGAATTATTGCATCACCTGCGACCATTTCGTCATGCAGCAGCCATATGACGGCTCGCACTCACTTATTGTTGACAACTCAATCGAGACAAGGTAAGTATGTATGTGAAATATATTGGATATATAGAGTTAGAATTGGATGGATGGATGGATTTGCTCTGAATGCATGACTATGATTAGATAGATAGATAGATAGATAGATAGATAGATAGATAGATAGATAGATAGATAGATAGATAGATAGATAGATAGACAGACAGACCTCCTTCATATTTTACTCCTGTAGATAAATAAATACATCTACATTTGTAAAATAGAAAGAATGGATAAACTTGCTCTCCATGTTTTATAGATAGATAGATAGATAGACAGACAGACAGACAGATAGCAGGGTTGCCAAAGTTTCCAAAAACCTCAGAGTGAGATTGTGGGTTTGTCTGTGGCCTGTCTGCGACAACTGTTTTCAGCGAATCATCAGTCAGAGAAACGTTTATAGTCTTTCGGAAATGAGTGCACATGACTGAAAAAATGTACAACTCAAAAGAATTTCAAATTTGGCGTGAGATTTCTTTCTTGAGCGTGAGACTGAGGCTGAATGCGTGACTGTCACGCTGGATGCGTGAGAGTTGGCAACCCTGAGATAGACAGACAGACAGACAGACAGATTCTACTTAATGTTTAACTGGATGGATGGATGGATGGATGGGTGGGTGGATGGATGGATGGATGGATATCCACTTCATGTTTAACTGGATGGATGGATGGATGGAGATACCTTTGCTCGTCATGTTTTCTAGATAGATATATTTCAGCTTCATATTTTACTAAGACTAACACAAATTACATGAGAGCAAAAACCTAAAAACACTGGGGACAAATAGAATAAAACCACAAAGCGAAGACCATGTAAATCACAGGTTTTCACGGCAGAGCAGCAGCATACTAGCCTCACATCACCAAGTCCAATGCCAAGCGTCCAACGCCATGGAGCGGTGTCAAGCTCACCACCACTGGACTTTGGAGCAGTGGAAACAAGTATGTAGTGACCAGTCACGCCTCAGTGTTTTTATCAGTCAGATGGGCGGATACTCAGAGAACATGGCTTGGCTGCACTGTGCCTGCTGTGAGGTTTGGTGAACGAGGAATAACGGTGTGGGGCTGTTTTTCAGTGTTTCTGCTTTAGACCCCTTACTACCAGTAAAGGCCAATTCTAATGCTTCAGCACCAAGACATTTTGAACAATGCTGTGCTTTCAGCTTTGTGGACACAGTTTGGGGAAGGCCCTTTTCTACTCCAGCATGACTGTGACAGCTTTGGGATGAACTGGAATGGAGATTGTGAGCCAGGTCCTCTCATCCAATGTTAGTGCTTGACCTCATAAAGACTCTACACAATGAATGGACACAAATTCTCACAGAAACACTCCAAAATCTTGTAGAAAGCCTTCTAATAAAATATTAAAGTCCCTGTTGATGTCATGGTCAGGTTGGTGTACTTTTGTCCATATAGTGTAGATAGATGCCTTTGATTTCCATCAAGTTTTACTAGACATAGCTTTCAGTTTTACTAGCTCGCCATGTGTTCCTTATGTAAATTTATCAATTAAATTATGCTATTATATGTCACATACTTGTTTCTTATTACTGATTGCTTATCAATATATCAAATATAATAAATATAATGATTATTATTATTATTATTGCTTCAACAAAGGGTGTGTATATAAATCAAACATGAAATGACTGTGCATTAATCATCTTGCCTATTCATTAGTAATCATTGTTTTTATTATTCAGAAGTAAATGATTTTTGGCTCAGATTATTATTTTTTCTGGGGAAGAACCACTTGTTTTTGTTTCTCCAACTCCAATGTATGTATTTTCAGAGAGTTTTGCCTGAAATATTCGAATAAAGGTATTTGGTAAGACGTTTAAAGGTTTTAATGTTCAAATGCAGATTTCAGCGGAACATCATTATCAGTAATGAAAGTCAGACAAATTTTGAACAGTAAAATAATACTTAACACTTAAACAATAAATGTGCATAGCACAATACAATTAAATACAAATAGTGTTTCATATTTACAAATATAAAACGTAGTGCACATACAGTACATACATGTATACAGTCCATCTGATGTAGAGAAAGTAGATTTAAAGTGGCTGTGTAAATCCAAAGCTGGAAAACAAAACAGTAGAAGCGGTGCCAGGTGAGCCAGGTATGTCAGGTAAATCAGATTATTCACATTAAAATAAACATTTACATTTATTCGTTCAGAATTTAGAGGGTTTGTCACATTGAGCAGCGGGGGGCGACAATGAGCTTTGTTTCGAACGTGTCAACACAATTGCTCCGCGTTGTTATGGTCATTTGAAAGCCAATAATAAAAAGAGAGTTCTCCAAAACACTAAAACATCTCCGAAAATGGTATGACGTAATATAAATGAGGTTGATGAAATGATGTTGGTGGTGTTAAATTGTTACGGTCGTGGTCATGAGGGTGGGTGAGGAGGTGAGTGGAGCAGGCAGAGCCGCATCTCGACGGAGCGGGAACTCAACATGACAATGAAACGGCACTGCATCTGTGAAATATGCAAGTGTGGGTAAGAGAAACCGCACAAACAAATCCTCAACTTGCTAAGATCCCACACACAGTGACTGCCACTCACACACAACATCCAAACATGTGAAAGGCAATTATATACGATACCGATACAGAGGGAAAGCCCCGCCCACATGCTACACAGCCCCGCCCACCAGCAGGATGCTGCCGCCTCGCGCCACGCCTCTTTCACGCGACGTACATATTCATAGAGCAATATTAATCGAACATGCAATAATCTGATAGCAAATTATATTCATTACACAATACTGATAATAGATAACTTTTTCTGGATATATAGCTACTGTATATATATTGAGATATATATATATATACCTCCTTCATATTTTACTTCTGTAGATGAATAAATACATCTACATTTTTAAAATGGAAAGAATGGATAAACTTGCTCTCCATGTTTTATAGATAGATAGATAGATAGATAGATAGATAGATAGATAGATAGATAGATAGATAGATAGATAGATAAAAAGATAGATAGATAGATAGATAGACAGACAGATAGATAGGTAGATAGAATGATTGATTGATTGATTGACTGATTGATAAAGAGAGAGAGAGAGAGAGAGAGAGATGCACTCATTAGTGTTAGTGTTTCATAGTTTAGAGCAGGGTTAGGCAACTCCAGTCCTGTAGTTTCGTTGTCCGGGGGGGTTTCCATTCAACTGGATTTCAGAACATTCACACCTGGTCTCAGGTAGATAACCACCAGAAGAGTCTGATCAGGTAGGATGGAAAACCTCCAGGATACCAGACCTCCAGGACCAGAGTTTCCTACCCCTGGTTTAGAGAGCTTCTATGTGTTTTACTGTCAAAGCAGTCAAATGCAGCGGTCACATTTAACTATAATGCACTGTGCTGTGGTGTGTTCACAATGACAAATAATCACTCACTTATAAACTAAAATAGACTGGAAAAAACATGTTGATGTGAATTTTAAAGGAGTTATTCCTTTATTAGTATAGTTGACATTATTCAAACCTGCATTTCTCAGCCCTGGTCTTCTAGAAGTTGGATCAAACATTAAAACACTTTGTCAATATTTTCTAACATCACTTTTAGGCGCCATCGTTGCCCCTCGGAGCCCACGGCGCTGTACAGTAAAGGCAGCACGACGGACATGGTGAGCGAATACATTGACAAGTACCCGGGTTACGATGGCTGCCAGACCTCTAAAAGCTTCAAGCCTGAGTGTGAATACAAGGGCTTCAAGGGCGAGATGGATGCAACCACCACAGTCATGTGTGTTATGTGCTCATTACATTAGCAATGATTTAAGGTTCTTTATGACAAGAAGATTCTGGAAAGAAATGTTTGTGGGCCTTTTGTACCAACCCACCCTTAGGTCCGATTACGTTCCGTACGAAGTTGGTGCACGTCCCACAAGAAAGGTGGCTCAGTATGTGCCGCTGCCGGGCGATATTGACCTGGATACCACCTACAAAACCGACTACTTTGCCTACCAAGTGAACCGAGTGGCACCTATGATCCCGAAGTCCAGGGGACCCATCGCAACTGGAAAAATAATGTCGCTGTCCACCTATAAAGGTAATTTACACCCCAAAATGAAGCCCTTAAAATCTGCACCACAGTTAAACAGTGAGAATAATAAAAGTATTGGGAAAGCTACTTTTAATGAGTTGCTTTGTAGATTGTAAACCCTTACAAAAATGTTGGGCTTCTAGCAAACAGTTGCCAATAACCTTTGGCAATGTTGCCACAAATTTGCAGCGAGGTGATATTTTCACATGTGAATTAGGCTTCTGGAAAACTTGTGGTGGACTTCTAGCTAACTTTGTAAATTTGTCACCAAAAGTTCACTACAAGTTTGTCATTATTGGCTAACTGTTTTGGCAAATTGTTTTACCATTAGTGGCAATTTGTCACTGTTGCCAGAACGTTGCCGTAAAGTTTGCTACTAGATGGCAAACTTGCAGCAACATTCTGGCAAACTCCACTGTTTGCTACAAATTAGCCACAAAACATTTTGTTTCTGTAAGGAAAGCTACCACTTTTTTCCATCTTGGCCAAAGTGGACTCCACCCTCCGACTCCATCTCACAGCTGCCAAGAGTGCACTGTGATGCAATGAGGCAGCACAGCCTATCCGGATCCATTTCTGCCAATTCAACACCAATCATAAACACCTGCTAAATGTAGAAAAATATTAGTATCGATGCAGTTTGTCATGGTAGCTACTCCCCAACAAATAAATTTGAGGGGTTTAAATCCCGCCAAAAGCCTAAAATCTCTGTTTAACCCCCGAGCAAGACCTTTAACTCCAAGTTGCTCAAAGGAGACTTCCAGAGATTGTGAAACACAAGTCATTTTAGATAAATGCTGTAAATATAGACCTAATGCATCACTGTTGGCTATGAATCAGTATAAATTTTCCTTTAATCCAGACAATTATCGCAAGTGGGAACAGTCCAGGAGGGAGTTGATCAAACCAGACCTGAGCTTTCATCCTCCTAACGTCAAGTTTGGCAACAAGACGACGTGTCATGAAGATTACGTCCCCAAAAAGCGAATTCCTCAAGCCAGCTTCAAGCCCATAGACTCAACCAAAATGTCCGATGCTGCTTTTAGCGGCTTGACCACTGCCAATATGTCCTACGTGCCTCATGAACTGCCACCTCGTTTCTTTAAACCCCCTGACGTCTACAAACCCTGCAGTCAGCCTTTCCAGGACTTCACCACCTACCGAATTTGCCACACGGGTCAGCCAGGACCGAAATCCCGGAGCTACAAGCCCAAGCAGGGGAAGGTGGGATCTGACATCCCCCTCCAATGCAGCACAGAGTTTAGCGACCGGTATAAGGAGTGGCCAGTGACCGTACCGCAGGCTCGTAAAGCAGCCGAGTACTTGCTTCCCACAGAGAAAATGGACCTGAACACCACCACAAATATCACTTACACAAAGTACAACGTTCCCCCCTCGAAGCCCGTGATGCACTGTGCAAATTTGGGCCTGTCCTCCGCCCCCTTTCACAATCTAACCACCACGAAGGAAGACTTCAGGCTCTGGGACAGCAAACGGCGAGAACCCATCGTCAACTTGGACGAAATGCCGAAAGCCGCCGGCAAAATGGAGCACCTGAGCACGTTCAGGGCCCACTTCATCCCCCAAGCCTTCCAGCCGGTCGTCAGTTTCAAGCCCCTTCCTCCCCCGATCAGGACCGACGTTCGCATGGACAAGAACACCACGTATCGCACTGAATTTGTCCCCAAGAAGTGCATCTTGTGCCCCGCCAGCTTCGAGCAGCCTCCGGGGTACGTCTTCGAAGAGGTCAACGACAAAGGTCACAGGATATACCGGGAAGAATAACTAAATAAATAGAAAACAAGGATATAAATGTTACATATAACCGACAAAAGAATTAATTCCCGTAAGGGTTAAAACAAAGACTGTTTTGTAAAAGTATTTATTTTTTTACACAGTAACACAGGTAGGTGTGTGTATTGTTAGTATTTACAGTCATGTCTCACCAAAACCAGAAAAAGTTAAATTAAAAAGTGGATAACATGTAAAATTCATCAGTAGCCAGTGGACTGTTGTTGGAAATCTACACACTTCATTAACTTGGTGTAGCTTTTAAAAACATTACAGGACATAATTAAAAAATGCATGCTTATGAACACAGGACATGACATCTATCTCACGGAATACCCACGTCAACAAGTGCTAAAAGTATTTTTACTCAACTTTTAATATTTAAATACAGAGTATAATGTAAACTATATTGACGTACGAAAAATAAAGTCCCAAATCTCTACACTCAATGTACAATATTGCACTTAAAACACATTATATACAAGATATAGTTTACAATGCAGCATGTTGGTTGGAGCACACACTAAAATACATCCAAAATGCAAAAATCACGTCTGAAATGCATGTCAATATTTTTACTGTGAGAGCAAATGATGAATCGCAATTGCTCTGAACTGATCTCAATAAGATTCCTGGAAAACTCAATTTTACTTCAGATTTGATTGTTTAAAGTCTTTATTCTCTCTCATCATCTGTGTGAGTGATCCAGCAGGTGACCAGTTCCAAATTTAAACAATAAAGATACTACAATGAACACATTTCTTACAAATATACACGAAATGAACGTTTTTCTTAAAAACTGTTCTTTTTAGTGCTTTTCTCTTCTTCAGTGATGAATGGCCAAAGCACAGCCAGAAGCTGCTGCAGTTTTTTCTCGGTAAAGGTGCATCCACTTAACAAAGACGAGTTTGAACTCTGCCGAGCTGTACACAGATATTTGGGGGAGACAGGTGCTCAAGCTCAAAAAAAACCCTTAATTATATTTATTTTGCATATACATGTTATTGTGTCATGTAATCATGTTATTCTTTCAGTTTTAGAAATATATCAAACTGTTAATATTACACACTTTTATTAGAAGTTGGAGCACTGGGCCAAATGTAAAATTAAAATATTAAACTAGATAGTGTGATTATTTATCATCATGTTTGAACAGTAATAAAGCAGAAAGGGGTAAAAGGGGGAAAATGAGAGATGATAAGAGCTGTTTCTAGATGTTTCTGCTGATTATAGTTGATCTAGCTATTAAGCTATGAGCTGCTGGATTAATGTTAATATACACACTTGTGGCCAAAATAGGGAACAACAATTTTTGATCTGAAAAAATGAAGCGAAAAAGCTAATAACGCCCGCTTGTGGCCAAAACAGGAACAACAACCTTAATGATGACCCTCCCCATGTGGACTAAGTAGAGAACTTCCAAAATATGGAATTACAGCGTTAAAGTAGACACTCCCTTTTGGCCAAAATAGGGAATGACATCCATAATGGACACTCCATTATTAGGGAATTGCAGCCTTAACCGTAGTGCCCCCATGTGGTCAAAATAGGGAATGGCTGCCTTAATGGCGACTCCCTCTTGTGGCCAAAACCGAGAATTGCAGCCATAACGCAATACTTTCGCAGGAGTCAAATATCCAAAATGTGGGAAATAATGAATAATGTAAAAAAAAAAAATAATAATAATAATAAGAGAGGCAGGTGATTGCTGGTACCCTAACCCAGATTTCTAAAACATTTAAAACAAAGGTTAATTGCCAAAAAGGGGCAGAAGGAGCTTGAGCACCACCTGGGTTTTATCTGTGCATGTGCTTGTTTCCGTCCTTCGTTGAGCCGTCCTGGTGTTTTTCTTGTGAGTTTGAGTTTGCTCGTGTCTGTAGGCAGCACATGCTAGGTTTTGGACAGAGACTCGTCGGTCAGGACGGGGGTTCCACTGCTGACCACTTTTGCTGACCGAAACCAGCTAGACGTTGTGTGTTTGCTGGGAGCAGGACTGGCAACAGCGTTGTGTGTATGGCTCCACCAGACACAAGCTGAGACGCTTCACCACCGCACAGTAATGCGTCGTGTCCTTACACTCTCCTGCAGAAGATTGTTAAAAATACAAAAATATTCTCATGTTAAAACATTTAAAATTCATTTAAATTAAACAATTTCAATGAACACAAATATGGTATTATTTAATAAATCATAAATCAATTATAGTTAGTTATAGTTGTTTATTATCATTATTAACCATTATTATTATTATTATTGTATTATTACATTATTAACCCCTTATTTGTCTTTTAAATATCAAAGAGAATAATGATAGTGAGAAACAGGGTAATTGCTGTATAATTGATTGTTAAGGACGTACTGGTGCAGTTGGTGGCGCTGCAGTGCTGCCAGGTGAGCGGTCGTTTGTGCCAGGCGCAGTGCAGGTCGGGAAGCGTCTTCTTGTTCTGCCGATGAACCGCCTCCACCTTGCGGGACTGGAACCCGCTTCCACACGCCGCTGTGCAGCGTCGCCACGGCTGCACTCTCCAGTGGACGTCCAGGTCTCTGACGTGCAATTACGCACCGACATCCGGCCTGCACATCACCAATTTTCTTAACAGGCCTAAAATATTTTTTACCTTAAATTTAAAGTTGTTTTTCCTCAAGTATATTGTGTACTTTTATATACTTAATAAAAAAAAAGTTTCACTGTAACCAACTGCTGTAAATGTATTCTTTCCCTACAGTATGTGGCTGTCTTTTCATAATACAGTCAAATGCCATATTTTTAAGAACAACTCACTGCAACCACTTGCTGTAAATTTACAGTAGTTTATTTTACAGCATTTTTCTGTATTTTTTCATAATTCAGTTAAATACTGTATTTTATAAGAAATGCTAATTGTAACCAACTGCTGTAAATTTATTTTTTATTTCTTTACAATACACACATATTCATTCATTATCTGCTTAATCCCTATATATATGCAGATATAATATTATATTAATTATATTCACAATATAGTAAATACAGTATTTGGAAAGTCTCACTGTAAATTTATTGTGTATAGAATTTTTAATGTATTTTTCTTCTTACATGTATGTAAACATTTTGAGCACTACTTGTGAAAAAAGACAAATATATAGACACCACAAAGCAGTACTGTAAAAATGCCAGTATTACTGTAAATATGAAATATTTTTACTATGACATACTGAATTTTGTAATTATAGTGTTGCATTGTAAATATAAAAAAGCGAAGAGTTACATCATAAATTCACCAGGAAAGTGTGTGTGTGTGTGTGTGTGTGAGGGGATGCTGAGCTGGTGTTTAAGCGGAATCACACCTTTCCTTCGGCTCACAAGTGGTTTTAGAGCTGGAGCTGTTGAGATGTCGACACGACACCACCCTGCTCTGGGACGCGGCAGCTGGACCGACGCAGCGTCCGGAGCACTGAATAACACCAAAAGGACAGAAAAGCGTTAAAAAGTGTCAGGATTAAAGGCTCTAGCTGCTTGCTTACTGTAGCATCTCAAAATACTAGAATATCATATAAACATCATGTTAAGTATAAGATTTCAGTTCTCTCAGTGGTACCTTTACCGGTCCGGGATTTGAACCAGTGACCCTCCGATCACATGGTCAACTCCCTAACCGTTACTGCCCCAATATCTCAGAACATCTCATTTCATGATGAAGTTAAATAACACAACTTCTCATTTTTTAAGAAATTCAAATATGAGAGTTAACAGTAAAACTCACCTGCCCCCAGGGACCCGCGACCCATTCAGCACAGACAAACGAGGTGCAGGGTTCTCTGTCGTCAGGGCGTTGTTTTCCCTGGCAACGGTCGCCTGGCAACACCCTCACGCCGCCCCCCGCCTCCACCTGCTGGCAGGACACCTGGCGCTGCCGAAATCCTCGACCGCACGACGTAGAACACTTGGACCACACGGTGGAGACCCAGCTTAAAGGAGAAAACACAGTACCAATTACTACAAAAATGTTCAATATTCACATCTCGACGAGTAAAAATGGATTAACTATACTGTAGCATTTTCTCAATCCAGTCGATGTTAATCCCAAACCAGTCTAGTGTTTAAGTAAAAGTGTGTTTTTTTGTGTTTCTCAAAACACTAAACTTTTAACATGGTTTTTATTTATTCATTTAATTTATAGTCTCATATTTACCTCATCACCGCCACCTTAAACTCCCTTAAATAAGAACTTTGGTCAATTTCAACATTTACTTCAATTGTTTGGTGTCACTGAGTGTTGTCAGTAGCGACAAAAACCAAAAACTTGGTGCTGCCTACACCGCCTTGTGCTCCTGCTAGTGTTGGCACCCTGGCGACTGTAACGCTAACCACTCAGGGCAGTCTTAAACGATCTTAAATCTCATTACAAGTGCTAGGCAACGAGAAACGGTTCCTTACGAGACAACACAGTGCATATGTGACTGCAGTAGTTGTGAAAGAACGTGGTATAACTGGCTTGTGGCGGCCAAGCGTTCATAGCGACGTCGCTTTTTGATCCTTCGATGTCGGCTCTTCCTATCATTGTGAAGCAGAATTCACCAAGCGTTGGATTGTTCACCCACCAACAGGGAACGTGAGCTGGGTTTAGACCGTCGTGAGACAGGTTAGTTTTACCCTACTGATGTTGTGTTGTTGCAATAGTAATCCTGCTCAGTACGAGAGGAACCGCAGGTTCAGACATTTGGTTCGTGCGCTTGGCTGAGGAGCCACTGGTGCGAAGCTACCATCTGTGGGATTATGACTGAACGCCTCTAAGTCAGAATCCCGCCTAAACGTAACGATACCGAAGCGCCATTATAAAACAGTGTTTATTCAGGCAGTCCCACAGCTCTGTTTACTCTCGTTGCTTCCAGTAAAGTCCACCAATTTTTGTTGTTTTTGTGGCTACTGACAGCACGCGGTGACACCGAACAATAGAGGTAAATGTTGAAAATCTTCCTTAAAATGCACCTTAAATGTGTAGCTACAATACCATGTGAAATAATAATTACCACAAACAACTTTTCCAGATTAACAATACATGAAAACTTTAACATGAACAACGAAAATCTTTGACAAATTCAACAACAATATTCAGAATGTTCTTTGCAAAATTTGATTTTTGCAAAGTAGCTGCAAGTGTAAGGCGTGTTGGGCAATATAATAATCATTTGTTGCAAATTTAATTTAATAACCTGCATCAAAGCAGCACAAAGCAGCAAACAACCCTGATAAGGCAACTTTAAAATCTGTTTAATTTGTCAGTAAAAGTGAGCAAGTGTTGCAAAAAAACTTGTAATGCAAATTTAATTCTGAATGCAAAAGGATATAATTATGTATTAATAACTATATCCCATGCCTTATTTTTACTTTCATCATCACCATATTTACTTGCACAAGATCTGACCAGCTCGACCTTCATCAAAGCAGCAAAAACCAGCAAATGACCCTTATAAAGCAATTTTAAAACCGGCACCGCACCTTCAGGAGGGTGTGAATGAGCTCTTAAAGGGAATCGCTGCTTCTGTAAAGTGAAGCAGGACGAGTTGGCAGGAAAACGACAGCAACAAAGACGGGCTTTGTGCGAGGATTTCCCCCCTCTAACGTCTCCGAGCTGACTGACGCTAAGCGTTTTCGCAGATCTGCGTTGAATCACGTCGTATGGCAGCCGTCAGGTGATATTTTTGGCAGGAATATTCATCCCTACGTACGTACGTATGCACGCAAAAGCCTCGGGACGACAGCTCGGCTCGATCCGCCCACTGCCTCTTAAAAAGAGTGTTGATTTAGGGAAGAAATAAATTCAGCCTCAACGTACACTCAGGGGTTTGACACCAAGAAATGGAGGGATGTGGACGAATGAATAAAAAACCAAGTTCGAGCTGCTGTGTTACATGGGTTTTGTTAACTTGAGCGAATATTTTTTTAAAACAATATAGTAATTAACATCTGCTAAAGTAAATATGTACATTACAAGTCTAACATTTGGACACACCTTCTCATTCAATGATTTTTCTTTATTTTCATTATTTTGTACATTTTATATTAATATGGAAGACATCAAAACTTTTTAAAAGGTCTTATGCATGAATGAACACTTTCAATTGCCACAAAGTTTTTAGTATTTGCATGAATAAAACATTTAACATATGAGTAGAAAAAGTATAAAAACAAGCAAAATAAAATAATATGGAGTAGTGTGAGGAGTCCCAGACACATTGCACTTCTATTCCATAGATGCGACGAATAACAGTGACTCTCAAAAGTCAATGAGTTCCACTTTGGCATAGGACCGCAAACCGAACTGCTGTACCCCTAAACTCCACCTCTATCCTGCTGCCCCGCACCTACCATTTCTACCTCTACAGTCTTGCCCTCACTTCTACCATCTTGCCCCATCTCTACCCTCCTGCCCCACCCCTAAATTTCAGCCTCACCTCTACCCTCCTACACCTCTTGCCCCAGAACTGCAACCCTAAAATTCAACTTCTACCCTCCTCTAACCTAATCTCTGCCCCAGGGGCCCTCAAAGTCAATGTGTTCAACTTTGGCATAGGTCCATGACCCGAGCCCTGCTGTACCCCAAAAACACTTTTCTACCCTCCTGCCTCAACTCTTACCTCTTACCCCACCTCTAACCCTACTGCTCTGCCCCTACCCTCCTGCCCCACCTCTAACACATCTGCCCCACCCCTACCCAATGTCCCAGAGCTCTGAAATGAAGATAGCTGCTGCACAGCCTTGCTGGACTCGTTCCGCATGATTCACGAGCAGTTGAAATTTTGGTCCAGCCCCTTCTGGAAAACCTGGAGCTAGGAGTTGGATGACTGATGAGTTTTTAAACAGGGAACGGCAGTTTGGCTCCGAACCTCACGCCTGCAGTCAGGAGCATCGCTGTTCGGAGGGATTTCGTGTTGGCTTTTACTGGATTCATAGTTCGAGATTTATAAAGCAATCCGTTATCTGGGGAGGATTTATTACGGACAGAAGAGCGAGCGTCATGATGCACTTGTAATGGTGAATACACGAAAGAGTCATAAGCATACAAGAGGGCTTCCGTCCAAGAACTTGGATTTGCACATGAAAATTTTTCTACATTTCCATTTTAAGAGAAAAGTCGAGAGAAAAATGATTTTCATTGAATTAATATTTAACTATTACTATAATTAATTTAGCTGAAACCCTGACACCTGTGGGATGTTCTGGAGAAGCCCATGGTGTAGTGGGTGTGGAGTTTGTTAAAGGTGTGTAGTTTACCTGGGGGGGCAGTTGTGCAGGTTGCAGGTGCGAGGAGGGGGGGAGGCAGGTTTGCTCAGGTGTTGGCAGGCTGAGCTGGGCATCTCTCGTCCGTCATCGGTGGCACAGTGCACCTTCCTCACTTGAAAGCCCCTGTTCCCACAGCTGCTGCTGCAGGGGCCCCAGTCTCCTAAATGCCACTCCACCTCTACACACACCACAATCACAAACACATTAATCAAAATCACAATGAATACAATCACAAACGCAATCACAAACATGATCAAAATCATTAACAAAAATACAGTCACAATCAAAAACACAATTATCAAAATCACAATGAATACAATCACAAACACAATCACAAACATGATCAAAATCACTATTAAAAATACAATCACAGTCATGAACACAATCACAATCAAAATCATAGTCACTATCACCAACAAAATCAACCAAAAAATAATCACAATCAAGATCACAATTCACACATTTTCTGGATTGCTTAATCCCTGTCGGGCTCATGGGGCCCAGGCCCTCTACCGGAAACTACAGGTGCAAGTCGGGAACCAACCCTGGGCAGGTGCCAACACACCGCAGGGAACACACACTCAAACAATCCCACTCACATTCACACCTTACGGGGCCAGTCGAGAATGTTCGAGTCACCAATTAACCTATATTGCATGCTTTTGAACTGTGGGAGAAAACTGAGCTCTTTTCACACGCACAGCACCTTGATGGAGGACATGGACCCAGGCAGGGAGCAACTGCTCGTCAGTGGGAGTTTGGCAGCTGTAAATTCCGTCAAAGCGTCCAGCCAGCGTGTTGACCTCCAGCACGTGACCTCCAACCAGCACGCGGTATTGTAGACCTGCGACTGCTTTCAGCGTTCGATTCTGGTACGTCCACTTAACTGGCTTCCTGTGGATCGGGGGAACGGGGCAACCTGGAGGGGGCAAATTTGTGCAAACAGAAAGTGTTGGGGAGTAGCAAACTGAAATTAGGAGTTTATGCTAACTTAAAAACCTTTTCAGTAGCTAAACGGCAGCGAAGCTACATATAAAACTCAGTTGCAGTGTTTCAATACAGTACATTGTTACCAAAAATGTAAGATTGTATACAAAGACAGGTATGATCAACGTTCAGGGGTGCATTTCCCAAAAGCATAGTTGCTAACTATGTTAGCAACTAACATAGTGCACATTAGAAACTAACATAGTGTACATTAGTAACTAACATAGTGTACATTAGTAACTAACATAGTGTCAATTAGCAACTAACATAGTGTACATTAGCAACCAACATAGTGTCAATTAGCAACTGACATAGTGTCAATTAGCAACTAACATAGTGTACGTTAGCAACCAACATAGTGTACATTAGCAACTAACATAGTGTACATTAGCAACTAACATAGTGTCAATTAGCAACTAACATAGTGTCAATTAGCAACTAACCCAGCATACGTTAGCAACTAACATAGTGTACATTAGCAACTAACATAGTGTACATTAGCAACCAACATAGTGTACATTAGCAAGTAATATAGCGCATGTTAGCACCTAACAGTGTACATTAGCAACTAACATAGCATACATTAGCAACTAACTTAGCGTATGTTAGCAACTAACATAGTGTACATTACTAACTAACCTAGCATATGTTAGCAACTAACACAGCATGTGTTAGCAACTAACATTGTGTACATCAGCAAGTAACATAGTGTTGCTAACGTAGTTGGCAAAATGTATGCTATGTATGTATGCTATGTATCTATCCAAACACACACACATACACACACTTTACCGATCCTCAGGACGTCCCCCGGTCTGACGGTGATGATGGTTCCTGTCCGAGATGCCACCACAACTCTTTTTCTGTTCATCTCCTTCGTTGAGGACGTTTGTTGATCTTCAGGCTCCATGACTGACTTTCCTACCAAACCCAACCAAACCCTTCATCAAGTTACATTTTCTGCTGGTTTCACAGCATGACTCAAAAAATAAAGCCCATTCAACTCACCCAACACCCGCACCGCGCTGGACGCCGTCGCCTTGCCGACTGGGTTGGAGGCCACGCAGGTGTAGGTGCCACCGTCACGGAGCGTGAGGTTGCCGAGCAGCAGGGAGCCGCTGCTAAGCGACGTGGCGCTGGCTCCCAGGGGGCCCTGCATACGATGCCAGCTCACGCTCGGCCGAGGAACACCTGATGACCAAGTCACTTTTAATCGCTCAGGACACACACACTCTCACACTTTTACTTTAATTTGCTCATGAGCACCTGAGTGGTACCTTTACCTGTCCAGGATTCGAACTGGCGACTTTCCGGTCATTGGGCGAACTCCCAAACCGTTACGCTAACAACTGCCCCATTATCATTTTGCAAGCTATTGGCAGCAGCAGTTGGTAGCATAACGGTTTGGGAGTTCGCCCCATGGTTCGAATCCTGGACCGGTTAAGGTACCACTGAGGTACTCATGAGCAAGGTACCGTCCCCAGGCACTGCTTGTCCATGTTAGCTGCCCACTGCTCCTTCACGGGTGGGTCAAACGTGGAAGTCACATTTGGTTGTGGTGCACTGCGTGTGGTGGTGTGTTCATGATGAAAAAATAATCACTCACGTTCACTTTTATAGGCGATGGTCAATGTAATAATCACATTTTTGCAAATTTGATTCTGAACGCAGCAGTAAAAGATTTTTCTTCTACAATCAGGACAAGCAAGATATTTTTGGCACTTGTGTGTGTGTTTTGTGTGTGTGTCTTTCAGTCGTCTCACTTCGCCTTGAGCTTTAGCACCTGTTGGCCAACAACTCGTCTTTCTTCACCTCCGGCTTAAACGTCTGAAACCCAGTAGCTAGTTACTTCACTCCTCCTCCTCTCATAAACGCCTTCTTTCTCTCCTTCTTTCATCCCTCCGCCACTCTCTCTCTCTCTCATCTCGGCGAACGAGGGGGTTGTTGACAGCCCCAGCTGCCTCGAGCCAAACCCGCCGCTTTCAAGTTGCCGTTGACAACAACAGCTGCCCCTCGCTTCAGGTAACCACAGCGATCGGCCAGGGTTAATTTCATTAACGAAAAGTATGACAGAAAAATGTTCAACGATCTTTTATTTTCGGTGACAAAGAAGAGACGTTGGTAAAACTAAAACTAGCTAAAGCTAGACCTTTGATAAAAAAAAAAACACAGTGGGACTAAAATAATGACTAAAAGTTGACTAAAATGTAAATATGTCTTGCACTCTTAGGTCTGTACAATGTTTTTAAAACGTTATGAATGTGGTACGTAAAACTTTTTTCTAGACATTCTGAAAACATTATGGATAACATTCCTGCAATATTTCTACAAGATTTCTACAATGTTTCAGAAGGTTTGTCACAATTCTTTTGCAACATTTCTACCAATTTGTACAATATTTCTGTAGTTTGCACAATTGTAAAACATTACTACAAATTTCTAGCTTCTAGTTTCTACAAAGTTTGTATGTTTTAAATTATTTTCAAGTTTGCTTTGTACAAACCTTTTGCGATCTAAGAATGTTTTCAAGCTTTGATTTTATAAACTTTTATAATTTTACATTATAAGAACATTTCTCAGTTTGGTTTTGTAATTTTATATTCTAAAGTTTAGCTTCTTACAAATTTGAATATTGGTTATAAGAACGTTTCTCATATTTACTTTTATGAACATTTGCCATTTTTAAGTTGTAATTTCAGATTTATTAACATTTTTGTAATTTTATTAGAATGTTTCTCAAATTTGTTTTTATCAACATTTGTAATTCAAGTTCTACGAATCTTTCGAAAGTTATATTATTATACGTGGTTTTATAGATAGATTTGATTTTTATTGTTATTACAAAACATTTTTACATTGTTTTTGATCTTTTAATAACTTAATATGGACATCAGAAAAGGTTCTAGAATCAACAAACTCCACCAACAGAAGCTACATTTTTCTATTTCAACATCCAGAAAAGGTCAGTCGATCTGCCGAAATCAAACGCTTCACCTGACGACTCGAAACAAGCATCAAATCCCCGTAAAAACCCTGCTCAGGACGAGGTTGAGGCCGGCGAGTTGACCGCCACAAAACCCTACTGTTCAATCAAACACCAGGAGACTCGCTCGGCTACGCCCGATTTCCATCGCTAAATGGTGAGGAACGGAATAAATCCTGGAGTCGCAGCAAGACTTTACACACAGTTTCAACTGAATTAGTCAAATCTTTCAGTGCCAACGTGCTCCGCCCTGGCAAACACACTCAACTCTGACGACTCTCTCCTAAAATTAACCTTTTAATCTTGTGAATTTTGTACATGATAAAAGGTAAACAACTGGCCTCATTCAACAAGGGGTTCTAAGAAGAAATCTGTTGTTAAAAGCTCTTTAAAAGCTGTTTTTAAATCTCTTAAAACTCTTAAAAGCAATTCATGAAAACTTTTGAAAAATCAT
The DNA here is from genome assembly GCA_032718565.1 of Distichodus sexfasciatus. NCBI lineage: Eukaryota > Metazoa > Chordata > Actinopteri > Characiformes > Distichodontidae > Distichodus > Distichodus sexfasciatus. Next base: position 268,952 of record JAVGVS010000383.1, on the reverse strand, counting down.
CACTAAATAATTCGTTTTTTGCCGCATTGCTATGTGTTAAAAAAGTTAGTTTTCAACCTACAGAATTTTAAAATTAGTTTCTTTTAAAGCTGCAGCATTTGAAGTAGTTACTTTTAACTCTATGGCATTTTAGAAGCAGCTGGTTACTTTGAAAGTTACAGCTTTTTAAGAGTAGTTAATTACTTTTAAAGCGACATGACTTTACAAGTAGTTAGTTATTTTTAAAGCTTCAACATTTTAAAAGATGCCGCGTTGCTGATGAGTTACTGTAAAAAGTAGTTAGGTTAGTAGTCTAGCTACTTCCCAAAATTGCTTAAACGTCACAGAGATTTTTGAGAGATTTTAGTGGGAATTAGATCTCACTGACCTCTGACAGGACAGTCCAGAGTGAGGTTGGCACCTAAACGGGCAGCAACTCTTCCACCCACAACCACCTTCATACTGGCACCGTGCAGATCCGAAACGTTTCTCCAGTTGACGGCAATGACGGGGGATTCTGTCACAAAATGCAGCATTTCACGAAAATGCTAAGAAGAGTCAAGATGTGCAGTTACAACATGCACATGTATAAATAAGATAAATATAGTCATATGTGTGTGTGTGTGCGTGTGTGTGTGTAACTGACCAGCCAGCAGGACTCGTGTTGTTTCAGTATCAGACCCGGCCTCGTTTGTAGCCGTACACCGGTACATCCCCGTATCTCCAGCACCGGGGCTAACCATGTGCAGCCCTCCAGATCTGTCCCACGATGCCCTGGGGGAGAGAAGAGAAAAGAGCCAGCCACTCAGCTGCGGGGATTACGCTCGCGCGGTCAGATTCTCTGTGGCTAATTAAACAGTTAGTGACAAACTGAGCACCGCCACAGCAACCTGGGTTTAGATTAATGCCCTGATGAAGATTCCAAAGACTCATACACATACACACACACTGAAAGAAATGTGGCAGAGAGGGAAAGGGTGAAGGAATAGAAAGAGAGATGAGGGACAGAAAGTGAGACAGCAAGAGGGATAGATAAAAGAGAGAGAGAGAGAGAGAGAGAGAGAGAGAGAGAGAGAGCACAGCTCCCTGCACAGCTGTGTAATCTGGGCGACGTGTGATTGGCAGGAGGGTTAATCAGCAGGACAGCAGCGACGCAGCGCTCAGGTTCACGTGCCACAGCCGCTCACGACAACACGGAGGAGATGAACGATGAAACTTCATAAAGCACGGTGAGGGTTTGTTGAATTTAGGAGAAAACATTATTCATCCTCATTCTTAACCCATGAGGACAGAGTAATAACCTGAACAGAAACTTTAACATGTGTGTGTGTGTGTGTGTGCGTGTGGCCACGTTAAATAAAGTAGCTGTCACGACCACAGAGATCAGACCGACACGCTCTGTGCAGCAGCGCTCGGGCATCGGAGCAGGATAACTTACACTAAACACTCTAAAATGAAAGTTGCTGCTGGAGTCAAGTTGAATGTTATGTTTCGTGATTTAAAAATCCGTCTAAAACCCACGCGGGAAACTCAGTACGTCTGCGGAGTAGAAAGATGCCCTGATAACATGCTTCATACTTCCGCTACACATCTCCTTTACAAGAAAGAAAGAAAGCACAGAGAAGGACAGGGGGAAAAGAGTGGGAGAAAGAAAAAAGAAGAGCGAGAGAGAGACAGAGAAAGAAAGAAAGAAAGAAAGAAAGAGAAATAGGGGGAGACAAATAGAGAGGAAAGGGAGGGAGACAAAAAGGGAGAGAGAAAGAGTTAGAAAGAAAGGAAGAGAGTGAGAGAAAGATGGGGGGAGGAGATGTAGAGTGAGAGAGAGATGAGAGAGTGCAAGAGAAATAGAGAGAAATGGAAAGGGAGAGAGTGTGAGAGCAAAAAAGAGAGAGACAGAAAGAAAGAAAGAAAGAAAAGAAAGAAAGAAAGAAATGAGGGGAGCCGAGAGAGAAAGTTTAGAAAAAGACGGGGGGAAACAAAGAGAAGAGAAGGTGAGAGACAAAAATGGAGAGACAAAGAGTTTGAAAGAAAGGAAGAAATGGCCAGAAACAGAAAAGGGGAAGAAAAGAAAGAGACAGGGAGGGAGAGAGAGAAAGAGAGATGTAGAGAGAGAAAGAGAGAGAGCGCAAGAGAAGAAAAAGAGAGGGAGCCAGGGTGAGAAAAAGAAAGAAAGAAAGAAAGAAAGAAGAGATGAAGGGAACTCAGAGAGAAAGTTTGGAAAAAGATAGGGGGAGACAAAGAGAGAAAAAGAGAGACAAAAAGGGACAGGGAGAGATAGAAAGAGATAGAACAAAAGAAAGAAAGAAGAACTGGGAGGAAAGAGAAAAGGGAACAAAGAGCGAGCGAGAGAGAAAAGTAGAAAGAGAAGGAGAGATCAAAGAAAAATGCAAAAAGCAAAGCAGTTTTACTTCAGAAAATCTCACTAATAAACAACTAATTATATAATAATACAAATAATTACATTAATAATAAAAATGAATTTATTTTCTTGAAGATGCCATTTTCTGCACCACGACTGAGCGCTTAAAGCAGGTCATAAAACTCAAACGATGTCGTCTCAGAACTAACGGTGCATAGCTACGAATTTACAACATGTGCGTCTCTCTCCAAGAAAGTCGGCGGGTGTTTTCACAGCCATGTCTCTCTCAGGTCCTGTAGCGCCCCGCCAGGAAGACGGGCAGACGATGTTTGGCGACTGTCTGGACGAAGTCTGGGCTAAAAGTTTGAGAGCTGAACAAAGCCGTTCCACTAAGTCAATGTTTTCAGTAGGTGTATTTAATGGTCAACAGTACAGACCGCAGCGTCGGCCCCAGAGAGAGCGGTCTGAGGACCAGAGCCAACATCTCTGACCTGACCTGACCACATTACGTGAGAAACAGAAGTGGGGCAGGACGGAGGTGAACGTTAGAGTTGCTTCTTCCAGTTTTGGGGGGTCAACAGACGTTTTATCACATTTCTACTGCACAAGGAGGGTGAGGAACAGCCGTTGGATGTTTAGAGAAAGTGAGTGATTATTTGTCATCGTGAACACAGCACACAGTGCTCCACAACCTAATGTGAGCTCTGCATTTGACCCGTCCATGAAGAAGCAGTGCTTGGGGACGGTACCTTGTTCATGAGTACCTCACTGGTACCTTTATTAGACCAGGACTTGAACCAGTGACGTTCTGATCATGGAGCTACGTCCCTAACCGTTACGCTACCAACTGCCCCTGCCAATAACTCGCAAAATGACAATTGGTTGGGGCAGGTGGTACCGTAACGGTTAGGAAGTTGGTCCCATGATCAGAAGGTCTCTGGTTCAAGTCCCGAATCAGATGCTCCTTCACAGATGGGTCAAATGCAGAGGTCACATTTGGTTGTGGTGCACTGTGTGGTGTGTTCACAATGACAAAATAATCACTCACTTTCACTGAGCCCCCGAGCAAGATCTTTTCACTCCAAGTTGCCACAGACAGACGATCCCTAGAGTAGCTTGGGGTTATGGCTCTTGTTCAGGGGTCCAGTGGTGTGGAGGTAATGCTGTATTTAGGATAAGGTGAGACACTGAACCCCAAATTGCTCCAGAGGCTATATCTCTTTATATCTGAAACTCTCCACCGTTGAATTACCTCACATAAAAACTTAATTTCCAAAACATCAGGTGAGTTTTACCTGTCCTGCAGAGGAACTCCATCTTTGGTCCAAGACACGGTGGGAGGTGGGTAGCCCTTGGCTGCACACAGCAGCGTGAGACTGCGTGTGGCGTTGGTTATGTAGACTGTCCTTCCAACGTTCACCCTCAGATCTCGCTGGAAACTCATCTCGGAGCCCCGATGCTTATGACGGATGATGACCGCTCGGCTCTTTAACACACTCCCTCCGGATAGCTCAGACGAGTTGGGAACCCTCTCTCTGTGTCTTCCGGAAGAAGCGTTCCGCTGATTGCTCGTATCCTTTGCCTGAGCCTCCGACATCTCTTCCATCAGTTTGGCAATGAGGTGGGAGGCAAAATCGTCCGTCACGTCACCGCTCTCTGCAAGCCGGCTCAGGTTCTGAACCAGGTCCTCAAACCGGTCCGGTTCCAGGGTGAACTGTCCTGAAGCTCCTGAAATCAGGGCTGGACTGTCAGAGCTAGAGGACAGAAGATAGTTCCCGAAAACTGTGTGTTCCTCCTTGGGCCGGCCCTCGTCTAGGTAGAACTCATTCCTCCTCATCCAGCTTCTGCGTCCAGCTTTTTGGGACCTCCAAGTTTTTGGTGCTTCCTTTTCCTGACACTTGGAAGTGATGTAGCCCCCTTCCATGTCGAGGAAAGTTCTGGTGCCTTCATTACCTTCCTCGTTCCCGATTTTCGCCCCTTCCGGATGTTCCAGGAGCCTGTTATCATGGCCTATCAACTTCAGGATTAAGACGTCCGAAATCTGTCCAGCCCAACAACGGTACTGACCGATGTCTGTCGCTTCCAGGCTGTAGATCCGTAAAGCTCCGGACTTGGTGACGCTGAGGCGTTTGGAGCTCTGGAGGTTGGTGCCGTCCTTCTTCCAGCGGATTTGGGATTTGGGGAAGTGTCTGACAGGACACTTGATGACAACGGATGTCTTGGGAAGGAGGTAAGCACGTCCGCCAATGGTAAAGCTTAGCTTTTTCTCCTGACGTGTCTGAATGTAGATGCGTTTCAGGCCCAGAATTTGCGGGCATCGTTTCTTGGAGAACTTGTGTTCTGCAGATAAGACCAAAAAATGGATTAGATAAATTTTGGAATATTATTGACTGTGTCACTATTAAGTACTTTTTAACCATCTTTCGAGCCCACAAAACAGTGGGTCTAGTATATTATTGGGATGCATGATATCAGGATTGGCCAATAACTGAATTTTGGTCAAATCATGAGCATCAGACCGATGCTTAGATTTGCTCGATATTTCCAGCCGATATTTGATGATGTATTTATTGCCTCGGAAAGGTAGCGCTTATGCCAGGCATGTCCAGTGTCAGAGATGGGATTTTATAAGGCCTGCGCCTTCTGTCTTAAAATGTATGGCGTTGTTTAGCGCCAAAATTCTGAGTGTTCAGTGGAATTTTCTAAACGTGCTGAGAGATAACTGATGAGAATGTAAACATCCAACATGATTCATGTAAAGCATCACTTCTTAACTTCACGATTTAAACCGAATGCAGCTTGTTTTGAAGTGACGTCATACCGTCTTGTAATCAGTCTGCAGAAAAACACTCAACTGCCTCGAGCCAAAAAATTTTGTCGGTGTGAAATTCGCGTGTGTCGATGCGCACAATGATTCTCAAGTATCATTTTACTCGTGAGGGACTTTCGAGTGAAGACCTGGAGGGGAAAGTGCTATGACCTAATATCTCCAAATCCTGACTTTTCAAACAAAAGGCTACTTGAGTGGAAGAGTGGTGCAGACAGAGGGCGGACGAGTGCAAACTGGAGTCAGTGCTGTGGGCCGAGGACCCACAGCACTGTAACGAGGATTAAAGATCATGGTCACGGTGTTAATGTTTCACCAACAAATAAGTCTGAACTGAAAAAAAAAGACGTGAAAGAGAGAGAAAGAGAGGGAGAGTGAGGGTGTGTGGGAAAGAGATGGAGAGGTACGGAAAGAGAGAGATGGAGAGGGAGATACTCACTGGAGCAGGGTTTCATGTTGCAGCTCCTAATTAAAGGAGGAGTTTGTAGGTGGTCACACACTGATCTGTCCAGAGTCACCTGCTGCCCCGACACCGTCCCCCTGCTGCACACCACCTCCCTGCGCTGTACACCTCTCCCACACGTCACCGAGCACTGTACACACACATACACACACATAAAAACACTCAGTTCACAGAAAACACACACACAGTAATACCTCCTCCTCCCGAAGGCCCCGCCCACCTGTGACCACTCTCCCCCAAGGAGGCGGGGCTGGAGGCAGTCGGCACTGGCACATGGCCGGTGTGTTGTGGGTTTAATTCCCTCACAAGCCTCGTCAGGAAGCTTCCGGAACGTTCCTCCGGCCAGACGCTGCCTACAGTGAACCTTACGCCACTGCAGTCCCATCCCGCACGAGTGAGAGCACTGTGGGAACACACACAACACACACACTATGGGTCTAGTGGTTAGGATGCTTACCTTTAGAACAAGAGGTTGTGGGTTCCACCAGCACCACCAGCACCATTGTATACCCAAGCGAGACCCTTAACCCCAAGTTGCTCCACGGAGACCATTAGGGAACGGAAGTCGCTCTGCATGAGAGCATCCGCTAAATGCTGTGAATGTAAAAGTCTGGAGTGGAGGAAATGTGTGTGTGTTCGTGACAGAGAAGTGTGTGTAGAACCTGTTGCCAGTTGTCGGTCTCCCAGGCAGCTGGACACTCCACCTGGTTACAGGCCTGCAGTTCGGCCGGTCTGCTGCTCGCATCACATTCCGAGCTGGACACGGCCGAGCTGATGTTCCCGCTCAGCGTCCTCACACACGTCAACGAGCGCGTCTGCAGCCCAACACCGCACGACATTGAGCACGATGACCACACACTCGCCTGCCACCTGAAACACAACACACACACACCACACACACACACAAAGAAGTTAGTTGACATTTTCCTCTGATTTTGCCTTGATCCACATTCATCACATTTACACAGACCTCTCAGCCCTGACCTCTCTCAACCCCGCCGTTCCATCACAAGTCATCGCAGAGACAGAAAACCGAGGCTGAACTTGCATCAACACATCAAACCCGCGACAGATAACAAGGGCTGTAAAACACGAGTTAACGACCCAACGTTCCCTGGAGCGCACAAAATATTCCAATACTGCGAACCACAGCGCATAAAAACCTCACATGAAAGGTGCTGTCGATGAGGCCATCGTTTTTACATCAACATCGCTTCAAATCCATTCCATACCTCCAAAAAACGCCAGATATTGGCAACAGCTCAGTTCTGGACGGCATTATTTTCAACGAGACGTTGTTATTTTGACAGCAGCTTGACAAGCTATTTAGATTCAATCTAGATTTCAGTCCTTGAACACAGCCCAGACCTGCTGGTGAGGATTTGGCTTTGTGAGCTGCGGCTTTGCCGTGTTAAGGAGGCGATTATAAATATACACACTGTGTGTAAGAATCTAAATTCTTTTATTGTTGGATCTACCTCCTAGATATTAGATATTACTACATATTGCCAAGGTATTACTAGCTATTATTACTATACTAGCTATTTTACTTTCTAGGTATTACTACCTATTTTACTAACATGGTATTACTAGGTATTTTTACTAGCGAGGTTTTGCTAGTTATTTTTAATAGGAAGGTATTATTAGCTATTTTTACTACTGAGGTACTACTAGCTATTTTACTAGCGAGGTATTATGAGATATTTTTACTAGCGAGGTATTACTAGCTATTTTACTAGCGAGGCATTACTAGCTATTTTACTACAAGGTATTATGAGATATTTTTACTAGCGAGGTATTACTAGCTATTTTACTAGTGAGGTATTACTAGCTATTTTACAAGCGAGGTATTACTAGCTATTTTACTAGCAAGATATTACTAGCTATTTTCAATAGCAAGGTATTATTAGCTATTTTTACTACTGAGGTACTACTAGCTATTTTACTAGCAAGGTATTATGACATTTTTACTAGCAAGGTATTACTAGCTATTTTACTAGCAAGGTATTATGAGATATTTTTACTAGCGAGGCACAGCTAGCTATTTTACTAGCGAGGTATTACTAGCTATTTTACTAGCAAGGTTTTAAGAGATTTTTTACTAGCTAAGTATTACTAGCTATTTTACTAGCAAGGTATTATGAGATTTTTTACTAGCAAGGTATTACTAGCTATTTTACTAGTGAGGTATTACTAACTATTTTGCTAGCGAGGTATTACTAGCTATTTTACTAGCAAGGTATTATGAGATTTTTTACTAGTGAGGTATTACTAACTATTTTACTAGCGAGGAATTACTAGCTATTTTACTAGCAAGGTATTATGAGATTTTTTTACTAGCGAGATATTACCAGCTATTTTTAATAGCGAGGTATTACTAGCTATTTTTACTAGCGAGGTATTACTAGCTATTTTTACTAGTGAGGTATTACTAGCTATTTTTACTAGTGAGGTATTACTAGCTATTTTACTACAAGGTATTATGAGATATTTTTACTAGCGAGGTATTACTAGCTATTTTACTAGTGAGGTATTACTAGCTATTTTACAAGCAAGGTATTACTAGCTATTTTACTAGCAAGATATTACTAGCTATTTTCAATAGCAAGGTATTATTAGCTATTTTTACTACTGAGGTACTACTAGCTATTTTACTAGCAAGGTATTATGACATTTCTACTAGCAAGGTATTACTAGCTATTTTACTAGCAAGGTATTATGAGATATTTTTACTAGCGAGGCACAGCTAGCTATTTTACTAGCAAGGTATTACTAGCTATTTTACTAGCAAGGTTTTAAGAGATTTTTTACTAGCTAAGTATTACTAGCTATTTTACTAGCAAGGTATTATGAGATTTTTTACTAGCAGGGTATTACTAGCTATTTTACTAGTGAGGTATTACTAACTATTTTGCTAGCGAGGTATTACTAGCTATTTTACTAGCAAGGTATTATGAGATTTTTTACTAGTGAGGTATTACTATTTTACTAGCGAGGAATTACTAGCTATTTTACTAGCAAGGTATTATGAGATTTCTTTACTAGCGAGATATTACCAGCTATTTTTAGTAGCGAGGTATTACTAGCTATTTTTACTAGCGAGGTATTACTAGCTATTTTTACTAGTGAGGTACTACTAGGTATTTTACCAGCAAGGTATTATGAGATATTTTTACTAGCAGGGTATTACTAGCTATTTTTAATAACTATCTGTAACAAATATTGAGAGTTCAAAAAACGACAGGTAAATCCAAAAAATATAAAAGCTAAGACAATAAAGGCTTGGTATGCTGCAATGTAGCAATACTTTGCAAAGTCTTTGTTAACAAAGTCACTTTTTATATGCTGACCAAACAGAAGATTAACTATTGGTTCATTTCCTTTTCAAAGAATGACTCCTGTTGGTGGGGAGGGTGAATAGCACCAATTCTCCTTGCACTATTTATCTAGCTATTTTTACTAGCTTAACATGCAGAAAAAAGTCTTAAGTGTAATTGAAGTTTACACTTGAAGGGAATGTTGTACAGTGCTGGCTCGAGGCCCAAATTCAACACCGCAGGTATTTCCTGAACGTAGCTCTGCTAAAAACATTTCATGGATCATCATGAGGCCAGAAACTCTGCTGGAGGACGCTCACATCAAAGAAGAAAAATGAATGTCATTTCCTCCCCTTGGCACTCTCGTCATCATAATGTTTATTCATAACGTTTCATTCACTGTATCATTCGCAGCAGAGAAAGCTGCAGGAGGGAGAGAAAACGAGACTCGCTGATGACATCACTGGCTAAAAAATTCAGTAAGGGACTCAAACAACTTCTTTATTTTCCATACCAGACACGAGAATGTTCTAATGTACCGGCCAGTCCAGCCTTCTTCATAATTTAGGCTTGTATTGTTATTAGACAGGTATTGTAAATATGAAAATACTGTCATTCACAATTATTGGGTTATATTACAATTTATGTCTATTGTGATGGCCATTTGGTGCTGGGTTAATTGATATCACGGTAAGTTGACCAAATTTGGTGTAAATGACATAAAACCCAAGAGTTACATTACTAGTTTTTTCAGTATGTTATCAGTAGTGAAGTTACTTTTAAAATTATGTAACTACTATTTTATTGTCTACAAATAGCAGTGATGTGGCAAAGCGTTCAGCTTTACAAAAATACTATTATTTTCTCTCTTTATAAAGATGACTATTTTAAGCTAACAGCTGTTTCTGATTGGAGTTGAATCAGCAGAAGTGGCATCTGATTGGCTACCACGCTCAAAGACCACACTCGTCGCTGCTGGAGATGGAGTCGGAGAACAGAGTCCAGCTTAACCAAGATGAAAGCAAGAAACTGTGGCTGTGAAATAGTTTTCTACTTTTTCTCTGTAAACTGGAGTATATTTAACTACTAAATTAAAACAGGAGCTCGGCTGTATCGTAGGTAATTTTATGTAGTTTGTAACTTGAAAAGCTACCATTTAAAAGTGGCTTCCTCACCACTGTATATCAGTTCAAAATATCAGTTATCACAAATCTTGATTAGTAATAATCTGTATCGATATCGGACCTGTACCAATCATATCGGCCCACCCCTAATTATAGATTGAGAGCTTTATAATCTATTAAATCCATACAGAGTGAAACTGTATTATTGATATTGAAATGTTCTGGACCCCACTGAGTTAAATAAGATGTTTTTGGTAATGGTAACAGTAAGGAGTAACAGTACTTGTTCTAGGACCAAGAGGGTCATGGGTTCGAATCTCACTTCCAGCACTACCACCACTGGGTCCCTGAGCAAGACCCTTAACCCCAAATTGCTGCCAGGGAGAGTACCTCCGTAAAGTGGAAGTTGCTCTGGATAAGAGTGTTTTCTGAACGCTGTTAGCTGCATGGTTGAGGTGAGTTGTTACCTGGCAGGACAGGGTTGAGGATTACAGATGTGCACCAGGCCTGGGGGTCGCCTCAAATCTGCACAAAACCCATCATCCACCAGCTCTCGCCCTCCGGCCCTCACACACTGCACCAGCGCCCAGCGACTCCCTGGGAATAAAGAGAATCTCAAATAAGAAAACATGAATTCCAGAACATCGGTTGGTAAACGAGGCCTGATGTTTTTCCTTTAAAACCATGTTCTCTGCTTGTGGAATCGGACCTGCGGCGCAGGAGGCCGAGCAGGGCGTGAAACCCCTGTACTCCCACGTGTAGTGGCTCAGGGGCCCCGGGGCCCTTGGCGGGGGTGGAGGTGGTGGTGGTGGTGTTGGGGATGTCTGGGAGGTGTGTCCGGGGCAGGGCTCCAGGCTGCAGACTCTCGTCACGGCGGGCTTCTCCTCCTCCTCACACTCCTCATCCGGCAGCTCCACCTCCGCCTGGGTGAAGGAGAGTAAGACCATGCAGCTCACACTCCGCTTCTGAGTCCCCACTCCGCACGACACACTGCAGGAAGACCAGGGGCCCGCAATGAACCTGTATACACACACATATATACATGTACAGTATAAATCTGTTCATATTTGTATATATCTTTAGGGATTGTTAATCATGCCGTGACATTTAGGAAATTATAATCTATTTATAATCTATTTATACAAGCCTAACTGCTGTGTATATAAAAATATATACAAAAAAAAAATATATATATATATACACACACACACACACACAGTGTATATATGAAACTCTACATATATAAATACACATCAAATACACAAATACAGATGGCACCATACTTGGTAACATACAATACAAAGTTTTATTTAACGTGTTCAGATATATCAATATAAATATATTGCATATTATAATATTATATATGAATAACATAATTTCGAATAAATTATGTGTTATTGTATAATTAGTTATGTATATATCTAACATTATAAAATGAACTATAAATAAATAAATAAATAAATAAATATCTTTGTTATTATGTTAATGTTATTATATATCTTATTATATATCTAATTTTGAGTTTGCGTAAATTGTTGCATTATTGTTGTCGGCCATAATCATCAACATATAAAACATACACTTTGTGTGTCATAAATATGATATATATGATGATTTAGATTCTAGAAATAAATAACAAAAACATATTTTCTTTTTTACAATAATTACATTTCTTGAGATGCACCAGTATATATTTCTAACAAGATTGTTTTCTCATTTATCCATTATATACCTACTCGATGTGCAGTTGCAACAAAAAGCAATTTCCATCAGGATAAATAAAGATTTTCTGCTTGTAATGAACCGCAGACTTAACTTCATAACTTCCATAGCAACACGCTACACACATGTGGAAGTATCGCCCATCTGAATCCATATGAAAAGAAAATGATCTGAGAATAATAGTGGGTTATGGAGCTAAATATAGCCCTAACTTAGCCCTGAAACATTTATATTCCAGAAACGAATGGCTCATAACCCGCCGATATTAATAAACACTGCTGAGACTCGTAATGAAGCGCACAAGCACTCCTCCATGTGGCGTTTAAACCGAGAGGAAAACCGATTCCTCAAACACACAGCTCACGAAAAGCGTGGATAATCAGATTTGTTATAGGAGAAGATGAGGAGAGAGAGAGAGAGTAGGGGAGAGAGAGAGGGAGAGAGAGGGAGAGAGAGAGAGAAAAAAAGAGAAAAAAGAGACAGAGACTAAACGAAAGAGAAAAATACAGAGAGAACAAGAGATTAAATTGTGACTAAAACTGGCCCTGATTTTAAAGTGACAGACGGTGAAAAGAGAGACTCACGCCGGCTCGTCTGAGGCCACTTTGTTCTCCTCCAGTTCTTGTGCTTGTTTTAGCCACGGCAGCTTGGCTTCTACCGGCACACTCTCTAAAACACACACACACACACGTCTCTTTCACAATGAACACTTGTGTGTCTGAACACCTGTCTGCATAAAAAGTGGGTCAGCACAGGTAGAGGAGAAAAACTAAAGAAAAGAAAAAAAAGAAGTGTGTTGTGTTGTGTTTGTGAAGTCACCAAGTATTCAATTTTAGAAAACCGCCAAATTCTTATATAAACATTTCTATTATAACACGACTTACTGAAGCTGTCATAACAAAAAAGAAGCTTCACTACCAAGTAACAAATTTCTATTCGCATCTTTAATCCTTTTTCCTGTCGTTTCACTTTATTGTTCTATGTTACAACTCGTTATGGCTGGATATGATTAATGTGGTTCATCAAAACTAAGATATGGAAGAGGAAAATATACTATTATATAATATATAATATACTAATATGCTATATACTATTTGAACAATGGAGGTGCTAAATGCTACATAATTTTATGTCTGCTTTCTTAGATGCTTCCTGCATTAGCTGCTATTGTGCTGCTTAGTATATGCTTGGACCCCTCTACTGCCACTTGCAGCAATATGTCATTGACCCATGTGCATTATCAACTTGATAAATATGTTTTGATGCTTTGTAGCATGTGTTGTATTTCAAATTGCGTTGGGTCTCTAAAATTTTCATAAATGCTATATTTATTATAAAAATAAAATATTTCAAATATCCTTTCTTGTTGTAATGTTGATGATTCATTCATTCATTTTCCGAACCGCTTTATCCCAACTGGGGTCGCGGGGGGACTGGAGCCTATCCCAGGAACTTAGGGGCGCAAGGCGGGGACCAGCCCTGAGCAGGCGCCAACACACTGCAGGGCACACACATTCACACAACCACACTCACATTCACACATTACAGGGCCAATTTAGAGTCACCAATTAACCTACATTACATGCCTTTGGACTGCGGGAGGAAACCGGAGCAACCGGAGAAAACCCACATGAACACGGGGAGAGCATGCAAACTCCACACAGAAAGACCCTATGGCCGTCCCCGGGGTTCGAACCCAGGACCTTCTCAGTGTGAGGCAGCAGCGCTAGCCACTGCGCCACCGTGCCACCGTGCCACCCATGTTGATGATTATTCTAATAATTTGAGATTTCTGACCAAAATTTTTAAAAACATAATGAAATTGTCCCAGTTTCCTGTCACTTTTTGTTTTCCGATTTTTGGTTTTAGAGCCATGGAGGCAAGATACACGAATCCTAAAGTAGCTGCTCGAGGCTACAACCTCCCCCATTATAAGGACAGAGCGAAATTGTGTGTGTGTGTGTGTGTGAGTGTGTGTCCTCGCTGTCCTCAGAGGGAAGACTGAATCATCGTCCTTTGGAAATGTTTGGCACAGCTTGAGAAACACACAGCGCTTCTATTTCAGGACTAGAGCTGATTATGTGAATAAATGATGCACTTCTGAAGCAATGCACCGCAACTGTTATGTGCAGGAATAGCCGAGTGTGACTCAGAGATCAGTGTTAGTGTTGGACAACTTACCTCCTAACTGTACTAGATTATAGATCATTAGTTACTGTTATTCATCGGTTCAATTACAAAATTACAGTCTCTGAATTGTAATGTAGTACTTGAGTTACTTTCATCAAAATAACACATTGTAATTTGCTGCAGTTCATTCTACATCCAGTGGAGGGCGATGTCAGTATTGTTGCAGTTTGTCGTACCTCGGGGCTTGTGGCACGCGATGGGCACCAGGCAGTCCTCCTTAACGTGGGGTTTGAGGTTGGAGTTGCAGCCTCCAGTGTGCTGCCCTCTGTGGTCAATACAGAGAACCACACGATAACGCAGGCCACGACCGCAGGTCACTGTACACTGCAAATACACACATAAACACACACAAACTACAAATCTTATGAACGGAAACAGCGACAAACAGCTCTTAATGCTCTTGATCTACGCTATAAAATTGATAAAATTTTAGCATGGATGGGTAAATGTGTGGATGGATGAGCGGGTGGATGAAGGGTTGAGTGGACGGATGATGAAAGGATGGACAGGGTGAGCAGATAGATGGATGGACTCTGGAGGAATAGATAAATGGATGGATGGATGGATAGACTGTAGAGGAATAGATAGATGGATGAATGGATGGATGGATGAGTGGATAGACAGCTTGGATGGATGGATGGATGGATGGATGAACGGGTAGAAGAACGGATGGACTGGGTGGATGAAGGGTTGAGTGGACAGATGATGAAAGGATGGACTGGGTAAGTATATGGATGGATGGAGGGATGGGTGAATGGATGGACGGGTGAGTGGATGAACAGAGTTGTTGGATGGATGGATGGAGGGAGTGGTTGGAATGGGTGGAAGAATGGATGATGGAATGGGTGGATGGACTGGTTGGATAGGTGAATGGATATACAAGGTGGATTGATGGACTGACGGATTGATGAATGGACATATTGGGTGGATGAATGGATGGACTGGTGGATGGATAAACAAACTGAGTGAACTGAATGTGGCTGGATGGATGAATAAATGGGTTTATCATATTAAATCGTATTGATAGGTGAGTGGGGTTGAGAATGAATGTACACATAGTCGGATTATGTGGATGGAAGGATAGATAAGGAGTGCTAATGGACAGGTGAAAGGATGAATTTGTATTTTTATCATTATACACTTGTCTTTTTCCAGATTTTATTCTTAACCTAAAGCACTTTGGGCTGCATTTTATTTATGAAGTGCTATGCAATTAATTATTATTATTTAATTATGTATTTGTCATTATTATAATTACCTGAGACCACTCCATTGCCACCCACTTGGGGCAGTCGTGAGTGTTGCAGATCTGTTTGTCGACAGGTCGAGGAGAGTGAGTGCACTTCCACTCCTCCACCTGTATGATCTCACCCTGCATGTCTTCCTCCACACACACCACGCTGCGCTCCTGACTCCCGCCTCCACACGACACCGAGCACGACCTCCACGGGTTCTGCTCCCATCTACACACACACACACACACACACACACACAACTTAACCTTGAGAACACACATATTCAATTAAAATGTACTGAAGTCTGCAAGCCATGACATCAAATCTCAAACCTTACTTTAGTAGTTGGGGCAGTTGGTAGTCTAATGGTTTAGGGAGTTGGCCCCATGATTGGAGGGTTTTCGGATCAAGTACCACAACGGTAAAGATACCACTGAGGTACTCATGAGCATGGTACCAAGCAGTGTACCCGAGTTCTTAAGCCGTTAAGAACGAAACTACTTTAAGATCTCACTTACCGTGGAAGGGGCTGGAAATGATCATAAGGCATCACCTCCTTGAAGCCATCGCTGCGGAGAAAACAAGCCAAGAATGTTCAATTTCAAACCTCATCATGACTCTCTGATCAACATAAAAGCACATATGTCAGCTGGCGTGACTCGGTCCTCTCCTTTTCTGAATAATGTAAACTTCAGTTTATTAGTCGTATCCATCACTGTCAGAGCCGCCTGCTGCGAAATTTGCCTTATAAAGTAAAAGGTCGAGTCGTCCTTCAGAAGTGTGCTGGTTCTGGCGTGCCGTCTGACACGGACCCCGCTGTGCGTTGCGTGAGCGTGTGGTGGAAACAGAGAAGAAGGGGCGAGGGGGGATGAACGTACCTTTCGGGGCAGGGGTCCATGCTGCACTCCTTGAGTTTGGGTTTGGGTTTGTTGTTCTCCGGGTAGCTGTGGCAGTGGTGCTCCTGGACGGTGCGGTTGTGACGGACATCCACACAGTCGGCCGAGTTCAGCTGGTAGCCTGGAAAAAATCACTTTTTAGGAATTAACCAATTAATTAAAGCAATCCACTTAATCCCAGTCAGGGTCGCGGGGACCGGAGCCTATCCTGAAACTATGGACACCGACCCTGGGTAGGCGCCAACACACCGCAGGGCACACACACAAACACACACCTAAGAGGCCAATTTAGAGTCACCATTTGAGCTATAGCGCATGCTTTTGGATGTGGCAGGGAACTGGAGCACCCGGAGAAAACCAACGCAGGAAGAGCACGCTCATTTCACACAGAAAGACCTCCAGGGATCGAACCCAAGACCTTCTTGCTGTGCTGACCATTGCATTACCATGCCACCCATCCAAAAAAACGCAGTTTACGCAGTTTCAGGTGAAGTATCAGGTCAAGAAAGTTGATTTTTAGCAGAAACAGTCTATATTAAGATATTCATTATTCCAGTACAATAATGTTTCACCCAGGTTCCCCATGCGTGTATGTGAAACTTGTAGAGTTTTCTCCAATCACATGGACCATTTGCTCAGTCGGGGCCTGAGTCCATTACGTTTTTTTCAACCACACCCCCTTAATCGCATGAATAATGGCTGTAATATCTCCTCTATTACAGGTGTGGACAGAGCGCAATGATGTAAAATCATCGTAACAAAGGACGAGCATTTACTCATGCTTTATATAGCGCAACGCCTTGATGCCAGGATCAGCTCCATTACACCAGTTGAGTACACAATCATCTCCGTCTTATAAAACATTATGAAGTCTGACCTCACTAAAAAAACACCAACAAAGTCCTTAATGTGGCTCTCGAGGGTCATTTGTGCTTAATTGTGGTTGGTTTGCCACACTGGCTTAGCACCAAAACCAGCTCCAAGTGATCCACAAACACAGGACGGGCACAAATTAAACAGCTCGTTATGGAACAGATTAAAATAGCAGCTGTGGCTGGGCAATATATCGATATGTGACCCGATCTGCCGTAATGAGTCGGAAGTCGGCGTTCTATTTATTTAGATACGGGCCGATTATGTTGAAAAACTTCAAAAATATTGGTTTTTCCTTTTTGGAGACCAGATTAATTTTGAAGACATTTTCTTTCATATAAGACCAAACAAGAAGAATCAATATTTTTGATGTTTTTCAACATAATCGGCCCGTAACTAAATAAATAGAACGCCGAGTTCCGACTCATTACAGCAGATCAGGTCACATATGAACGATATACGATGACACAAAAATGTTTTCGATACTTCATTTGAAAATAAATCATTGAGATATATTAATTTAATAGGTTCCAACAAACAGTTTATACTGCGTAATTTTGGATTGAGGACTAAACTCTGTTCTAATTGTGACTACCTTTAATAAAAAAGAAGCATGGATTCATTTAGTATCTCTGAAGAAAGAAGAAGTGGATAGACTTTCTTGCATAAAGTGAGGTCGCTCGAATGTTTGTTTTTACCATGTTTTTAAAAAAATAAAGCTTAAAAAGTAAGATTAATAGAAACATTTTTATTTTAAGGTTTTCTTTCATGTCAAATATACTTAAGTATATTTTACCCTGCAGTGAGATCACCAGCTTTCTTGCATTAATATACATATTTTGTTCACACCTATCACATAAAGTTGTTTCATTAGCTCCAAATAATTAAATACAAGAACTGTTTAAATGTGTGACCTATTTTTAAGCAAAATTTGATAGGGAAAATACATAGATGTATATTGTGTATCAACACTGGGTCCAAAAATATTGTGATTTTAATTTCGAGCCCTAATGGTGGCCATATAAAATAAATTTTTATATTTTAAACGGGGGGATTAAAACCTCGGGCATACCTCCACCACAGGTAACGGAACAGGGGAAGAAGTCGGTTTCTCTCCACTGGTAGCGGATGGGCTGGTAGAACATGAACTGCATCATGGTGTCCTTTGGGGCAGCATACTTCATCTAAAAAATGTACAAAAAGATGACAAAAGATATTTTGCTCATAATAATAAACAACTTTTTGAATCAATGACATTGATTTGTATTTGTATAGCGCTTTTTATAATCCAAACGGGTGAACGTTCCTTTAATTCAACCAGCATCAACACAAATACAGCAGCAAGCAGCTAAACTAGTCCAAAATACTGCATCTCATTTAAGAAGGCGGACTACAGAAGAAAAACGCACAAACAAGTCCTGCAGCTCCAACTGTTTCCAATTTATCGTTATCCGCATTCATCCTCGTAGAGGAGCATCGTTGTAAATTCATCAGCATCAATGTCGTGCTCCAATCTAAACTGTCCCGCTGTTTACAGCACATAATGCATAGCTACGCAGCCCGAAGTCCATCTCCCGAAGACTCCATGAGCTCACTGGCTCCCGCCGAATCTCCCTCAGATTTGACTTTCGAAAGCTGCGGCGATTAGCCGAGCATCCGCCGCTATGCTGCCGTGACAGACAGGAAGAATGAGTCATGTTCAATTAGAGCTAAGCCGCACTGACACCGGCAGCTGGTCCTAAATCTAGGCTGAGCGTCTGATTAGCGAACAATGCCGTTCAGACGAATGGCGTAACCCAATACAGCGCTGTTTACACGCCCACGGACCAGGTTTTCAGGTAAACGCACATCTGTTTTCTCCCCTTTTTCAAATACACTGTGACACGATGAGTCACTGCTGAGATTCAAAGACGATGGCAGAACAAAGAGGGCAATATGTAGATGCAAAATGACCCAGTTTCTGCTTCTGAAAGTGTCTTTACCCAGAAATACACAAAGTGATCAGGGTGACAGAGCACCAGTGTAAAGCAGAGGGAGGTAATCCCCGTAGCGGAGCGCCGCTCTACTGGTGGATTAAAGATTTTATTCTGCGTAACACAGCTGGAGCTGCTGTGAGTTTAGCCATCCTGCTATGCTATGCTACAAGTTGGCTACAGATTAATAAATAGATAGATATATTAATAAAGAAACACACCATCAGACGGTCAGGTGAATAAATAGACAGAGAGATAGATGGATGGATGGACAGACTGACAGACAGATAAACAGACCGACAGACAGATTCAAAGACAGGTAAACAGGTAGATAGAGTGAAACAGAAAAGTAGACAGAGAGACAGGTAGACAAACAGGTAGCTAGGTAGACAGGAAGACAGATAGATATGTAGATGAACAGACGGGTATGTAGGTAGAGAAACTGGTAAACAGAAAGGTAGACAGACAGGTGGACTGGTGGCTAGGCAGACAAAGAGACAGGCAAACAGACAGGTAAAGTAGGTGGACATAGAGGTAGACAGACAGGTACGCTGGCAGATACGTATATAGATAGACAGGTAAGCAAACAGAATGGTAGCCGGGAAGGTAAACAGGTAGGTAGGTAGGCAAACAGATAGATAGTCAAGATGGTAGATAGACAGGTATTTAGATGGACAGACAGAGAGGGAGACAGACAGACAGACAGCTGGTGTGGTGATGACCAAATTCCTGGTCATAAACACAGTACTCTAAAAACACTGTGTAGATCAACAGGCACTACATCAGGGTTTTCTCTACCATGTACACCCTGCTGTGTATGCCGAGTCGTGGGTGGTGCAGATGATGGGTGGGTGTGGTCATGGTAACCCACCTTGAGGATGAAGTCGGCAGCCAGAGGGGTGGAGCTACGCAGCGTCTGTCTCTCCCCTAGCCTCTGGAAGTCCAGTGAGCTATTGGCCAGTGAGTAGGAGCCTGATGCAGTCAACACCACTTCCTCCCTGCCTCCACCTCGCAGCAGTGCCTCCACCACTAATACAACAACACAACACACTCATTACACACACACCACCTTCCTACCTCCAAATATCATGTTTTTCTATCTTTTAGAGGACAAGCAGATCTTCATAAATGTCAAAAAACTTGCCAGACCAATAAGCAGATAGAGAGAGAGATAGACAGATTAGTAGGTAGACAGGAAGACAGAAAGAGAGACTGGTAGATACACAGACAAACTGGTAGGTAGACAGTCAGAGAGACACCCAGACTGATAGGTAGACAGGTGGACAGAAAGGGAGACTGGTAGGTACACAGACAGATTGGTAGGTAGACAGGAAGACAGAAAGAGAGACTGGTAGATACACAGACAGACTGGTAGGTAGACAGTCAGAGAGACACCCAGACTGATAGGTAGACAGGTGGGACAGAAAGGAGACCAGGTAGATATGAAGGCACAGACAGATGGATAGATAGACATCTAGCCTGGTGGGTAGACATGAAGACACTCAGACATACAGACTGATAGCTAGTTATGCAAACAGAAAGACAGACTAGTAGGTACAAGACAGACTGTTGGATAGACATGTAGTCAGGCAGACTGGTAGGCAGACAGGTAGACAGAAAGAGAGACTGGTAGGTACACAGACAGACAGACAAGAGACAACAGAGAGAGACACCCAGACCGATAGGTAGACCGGTGGACAGAAAGGGAGACTGGTAGGTAGAGTAGATATGAAGGCAGACAGACAGATAGGTAGACATCTAGCCTGGTGGGGTAGACACAGAAGACACCAGACATGGGCCACCGATAGCTAGTTATGCAAACAGAAAAACAGACTAGTAGGTACAAGACAGACTGGAAGATAGACATGTAGTCAGGCAGACAGGTAGACAGAAAGAGAGACTGGTAGGTACACAGACAGATTGGTAGGTAGACAGGAAGACAGAAAGAGAGACTGGTAGGTACACAGATAGATTGGTAGGTAGACAGGAAGACAGAAAGAGAGACTGGTAGATACACAGACAGACTGGTAGGTAGACAGTCAGAGAGACACCCAGACTGATAGGTAGACAGTGAAGGAAAGGAGATCAGGTGATATGAAGGCAGACAGACAGATGGGATAGATAGACATCTAGCCCTGGTGGGTAGACATGAAGACACCCAGACATGCCAGACTGATAGCTAGCTATGCAAACAGAAAGACAGACTAGTAGGCACAAGACAGACTGTTGATAGACATGTAGTCAGGCAGACTGGTAGGCAGACAGGCAGACAGAAAGAGAGACTCTGGTAGGTACACAGACAGATTGTGGTAGACAAGTAGACAGTCAGAGAGACACCCAGACCGATAGGTAGACCGGTGGACAGAAAGGGAGACTGGTAGGTAGAGTAGATATGAAGGCAGACAGAGACAGATAGGTAGACATCTAGGCCCAGGTAGACATGAAGACACTCCAGACACAAACTGATAGCTGGGGTGCAAACAGAAAAACAGGGACTAGTAGGTACAAGACAGACTGGAAGATAGACATGTAGTCAGGCAGACAGGTAGACAGAAAGAGAGACTGGTAGGTACACAGACAGATTGGTAGGTAGACAAGTAGACAGTCAGAGAGACACCCAGACCGATAGGTAGGACCGGTGGGACAGAAAGGAGACTGCAGGTAGAGTAGATATAAGGCAGACAGACAGATAGGTAGACATCTAGCCTGGTGGGTAGACATGAAGACACTCTGACATACAAACCGATAGCTAGTTATGCAAACAGAAAAACAGACTAGTAGGTACAAGACAGACTGGAAGATAGACATGTAGTCAGGCAGACAGGTAGACAGAAAGAGAGACTGTTAGGTACACAGACAGATTGGTAGGTAGACCGGTGGACAGACAGGGAGACTGGTAGGTAGAGTAGATATGAAGGCAGACAGACAGACAGATAGGTAGACAGACAGACTGATAGGTAGACAGGCAAGTAGAGAGACAAGCAGATGTTTGTGTAGATGAATAAGTACCATGACCGTTGACAATGTCAGTTACAACTTTCCCACAAAAAAACAAAACTGCTGTTGCACCGTGGTGTAATCGCCCTCAGCTGTTTCTCACTAAAACCACAAATAGTTTTTCATGTCATTCCCCTCATTTATTCGCTCGTTTCCTCCTCACAACACATTGCGATGACGCTCATTAATAAGTTCCCCAAAACTCAACCTACACTTGGAACCAATCGCACGGTCAAACCTTGCAGCTATTATTTACCCGTCCAGATTGTTGGGAATCGTGTACGATATTTTCGCAAAGAAATAATGTGTTTTACAACCTGGGAGGATTAAGCCGCCCTGCAGCGTCGTCGTCTCACGTTAAAGAGCCCATCAAAATCAAAATATCTCCCGATGTAAAGCCCACCCCGGCTCCGACCAGAGGAAATATAATTATGCCTCTCTAAATAGCTTCTGATAATATTTAGTTTCTCTCGAGTTCATGAACCGGGCCACTGGGTGCTGGACCATTAGCGTTCGGCTTTTCTTGCGGTCTTCCCTCTTCCTACCTTTCGTCCAAAACTGGACTTTTCCAGATCTGCATTGTGAGTCTCATGGTAGTTGATAAATGATCTGTGGAAGTAATTTTGAGGTCACAAACTCCGTTTGTAAAACGTCTGACAAGACAAACATCGGCCAAAGTCCTCAAATCCTCCAGCCGGCGAAGGCCACAGCTCTGGAAACAGTGATGTACACCTACATGGGAGTATTTCCTGTGTGTTTTGTGCTTAAACTTTGCAAAGTATTGACTGTGCACTTATGCCAGCATACTGAACATTCTTTTTGCCGGACTGTTTGACCGTTTGGGCTTGTTTTTACAATTTAGCCTGTCACTTTTTGGATTTTCTTGCCTCTCTGACTGCCTTTGCTGGTTTAAACCCTGTTCATTTTGTAACAAAGATCTCTGCTTTTGATCTGTTCAAATAAACTGTTTTAATTGGAACTTCCATCCGTTTTAAATGTTACCACAATCAGGAAAAACGATTGCTAGAAAACTGATGCTAATGTTAGTGAAATGCATTATCTGTAAGGCAAATATATTTTTGACCAACCAGATCTGATTCTACAAGGGTTTGAAAAACATTGTCTATAGAACAGCTGTATTAAGTTAGATTTTACAGTGTTATTACAGGGATTTTTTGCTGATTTATGGTGGGCTGAAAAAGCCTAAAATTATGGGTTTTAGGGGTTATAGAGTCATAAATCTCCAGGTTAAATAAAACCAAACTACATAAACTTTGTCACAATCAACCTAAAGTATGAAATGAAGCTGTAGGGTCAGATTATCCAGTTTTCCCGCTCTAAAAACAGGCTCAACAGAATTCAAAGCTAAAACGCGAACGCAGTCCATAAAGAAACGATTATTTTGTCATTGCGAAATCAAGAAAATAAAGGTCTTAAAGGTGTCAGCACTTGAATGAGATGAGATGAGAAAGGAAAAGAATTGAAATGAGAACAGTTGGATCAGATGAAAGGAGATGAGATGAGACTAGAAAAGACCTGAAATGAGACGAGATGAAAGAAGAGTAGAAGAGCAAAGAAGAGAAGAGATGAGAAAATAAAAGAGTAGAACTGAAATGAGCTGTCTAGACCAATATGCATTACTTTTGAAGGGGTTTAGTTTCCCTTTAATGCAGATGGTGTGTGTGTGTGTGTGTGTGTGTAGAGATGTGAACTCACCAATCAGGTCTGGCCCTTTAGCTGTGAGTCTCAGGCCTCTGCTGCCCAGTGGAATCTCCATCACCGTCTTCAGGGCTTGAGAAACAGCGAAAAGACATTCACGTATATAACTGAACGTGTCAACATGCTAACAATCAACAGAAGTGGGTAGGGATCAGCGTGATTTTGAATGTAGTTATGCTACGCCTGGGATGAGTGAGGATGAGAAGTGACAAGAAACAGGGACATGATATACTCCGCTCCATCTCATGTAGATGTTACAAACACACTGCATACTGTATATATGATTCGGGAATTTTAACAACTTTTGGCTCGCTGGTTACAAATCGGCTGGATTTTTAAACAGATTTGCCAAATTCGTCTGACGGCTCGGCTGAGGGAAACCCCTCTTTATGGGGTGAAGTGTTAATGCCTTTTAGCAAGGAAGGAGAGAGAGAGAGAGAGAGAAACTTTTCTCTCCGTTTGGCTACTGAATCCAGCGGTGGAACGAGGCCAGCATCTTAGGTGCCCCATGAAAAATCCATATATATATAATAATTACGTTTGGAAATGGTCAGAAACCCCTGGTATTTAATGGGCATCATGAAATAAAGTTTGGGAGCTGCTCAATGGTTCAGGGAAAAGAAAAAGAACGGAATAAAGAGTCCTGGAAACACGCAATTTGCTCTCGAGTTCCAAAGTCACACCGTCAGCTGAACGCAGCACCTGACCGAGTCAAAACACACAGCTTACTTAAGGGCTTAAATGAGATGAGACGAGATGAGAAAAGTAAAGAGAAGGCCTAAAATGAGAAGAACTGGGATGAGAGGAGAAGATTAAAGAAAAGAGAATAAATGACATGAAACGAGTGAAAAGCAAAGAAAAGAGACGAGAGAGGAAATTAAAATAAGATGAGAAAAGACCTGAAATGAGAAAAGATGAGAAGAATGGGAAGTGTAGAGATGAGACAAGATTAAATACAATTAGATTATAAGAACTAGAAGATCGGAAGATAACGACCAAGATAAGAAAAGAGGAAACTGGGAAAATAAAGATAAAATTAAAGAATCAAAATGAAATAAATATTTTAAATAAAATAAGAAATAAAAAAATAAATGGCGTTGCGTCTCTTTTTCCGTGTTTGTCTTTGAGGAATGCGGCGCAGGACCACTGCAGAGAGCAGGAACGCCGTCTAGCTGCCAACAAATCATTAGCAGCGTTTTTATTAGATATTAATAACAGCAAGGCAAGGGGAAAGAAATCCTGAGTCTCAGCCAATAGGGTGCGAGAATCCCGGAGGTAAGCGGCCTATCGGATTACCGGCTCATGGAACGCAAAACCGTTACTAGCTAGCTAGACGACAACATTTTATAAGAGAGAGTGTAACACGCTTGGATCGAGTTGCGCTACGCTTTTTATTTCGGTTAAACAGCCTCTTAAAAGGAATAGCGTGATGTTGTGAAAATGTCGCTGGCACTTCTTCATCACAGCGCTTTGTTTGACGGTATAAGTGTTTTTCGGGGACGAGGAAAATGACTTCAGCGCAACTGGCAGGACTCGACTGCACGGACCAGGTCTCTCCAAAAACAATATAAAACTCTATTTCGGCCTCTAGAACATTCCAGCACATCCTCATTTGTAGAGAAGCAACAAAGCAGCTTTCTGTGAGCAGCTTTTCATTTAGTTTTAAATAAAATTGCCGAGGATTTTACAGACGCGCAAAGAATGAGGAATGAGGAAAAAATAGCTCAAAGTAGGAAGAAAATCTCAAGAACACAACGCAGGAAACATCTTGAGGAAAGGATGTAGGGCTAGACTGATAAATCGGTATTCTGATGTGAACAAATTGAAACATTCATTTTCTTACAATAAAACCAATTTGGAAATATTCAATATAAAATTTAAATGATATTAAATGTTGGAGAAAATATGTTTAAAAATACAAATATCGCCTGATGAATACATTGTCCAATTATTCAAACTGGTATCAATGTTAAAGAATTGCTTCCAATTTTGTTTCCAAAACCAAAATGAAGATTTTGTTTCAAACGGTGTGTCATTCGTTCATTCATTCTTTTAAAATAAAACCATTTTGGAAATATTCAATATTTCCACAAACTCATATTAAATGCTGAAGAAAATCTGTTTAAAAACACAAATATTGGTAAAGGTTCATTAGTCCATTTGAGTGATTATTTGTCATTGTGAACAGAGCACAGCACACAGTGCACCACAACCAAACGTAACCTCTGCATTTGACGAATCTGCGACGAAACAGTGGGCAGTTTTTTTGGCAGCACTCGTGGAGCAGTGCTCGGGGTCGGTACCTTGCTGAGTACCTCAGTGGTACCTACTGGTCCAGGAACTGAACCGGTAACCCTCTGATCACAGGACAAACTCACTTACCGTTACCCTACCAATAGCACCAAATTGTGTGGAGTGTGTGTGGCGTATGTGTGGAGTGTGTGAGGACCTCCACATACCTTGTTCAGGTGTGAGGTGGGGCAGCGCTTGACCCCTCACCAGCCTGCAGGTGGAGCCATCTCCTCCACACACTCCACAGTTGTCCTCCTTAGTGTTGCTGCCCAGCTGCCGGTCACAACCCACCTCCTGATGGACAGAACACAGGGATAAAGTGGAGGAGAAAAGAAAGGGAAAAAGAGAAGAAGAGAGGAGCATCAATCCATCCATCCATCCATCCATCTATCCATCCAGACCTGAGACAAAGCCTCCATCTGGTTGGAGATGTGTTGAGACGCGTGAGACGACTTTCCTAAATTTATGCTCAGTGCCGCACTTTACGCTCTGCTGCAGCTTCATGAACGCTTTTCCGTCTTCATGAACATTACTGTATTAATTTGCCATTTGAGGCGCACAGTTATTATCCATCAGCAGGACAGGAAATATGGATCACTCACAAAGTCCGGACGGAAAACCTCAGCGCAATTACACGGCGGTCGGGATGTGTCATAGAGATCGATAGCGTGACTTATGAATAGAAAAATACTGGCGTCTTACACCGACTGCGGCTTAAACGTGGTTTAGGAGACAATTACACGAAATCTGGTCCTACAGCTCTGTACTCAAACACGCTTTATCTGCTCATCCAATCGGTCTACTCCGTGAAGACCCATTAAACTCATCCATCCATCCATCCAGTTTGTCATCATGTAAACTTCACTGCAGAAATGACACATTATTGCCGCCGTCTCCCAGACGACCGGACGCAGAACTCACCTGACACACTCCGTTGATGCACATGTCGAGGGAATCGCTCCTGCATCGAGTTCCGTCCAGTACTTTTGGTGCCAGTTCCACCACCAGACTCTTACCCCGGGCCTGGCACTTCAGCGCGCAGGGCGAGACCGGGTCGGAACTCAGCGGAACCCACTCGTACGTCTGGCCCTGGTACCTGATGTCGTTGTGGGCGGAGCACTGCTGAGCCCTGAAGTCACCTGACTCGGCAGGACAGTCCTGATTGGATAACACAGGCTTAGTTAGATTACTGTTTGGTGCTTGATAGTGACTTTATTACATCACGTCATGTTTTTAAGATTTCAGTCACTCAGTTTAGACTTGTAGAGCCAGTTTCCCAGACAACGATTAAGCCTAAGCCTAGACCATCTTCGAAGGTCTGTGGTGAATCTCCATTGTATCTGCAATTTAATCCAAGACTAGGCTTAATCCATGTTCAGGAAACCGACCCTTAGTTTCCATAGTTCCAAGACAGGTTCCGGGACTCACAACCCTAACCCAAGGATTAGGATTAGGATTAGGATTAGGATTAGGATTAAGCAAAATGGAAAATGAATGAATGAATGAGTGCATGCGTGAACTATTTAAACATAATAAATGCATAAAACTAATAAATGATTTTTCATAATATGTAAAACAAAAAACCCTCAGTAAATCTTTTAGATGGTCTGTCTACTATTAATATATTATAATATGAAACATATATTAAAATTGACATTTTTTAAATGAAATTTGCATTTTTATATATTCAGGTGCAAAATAATATGATTTTAAATGTCTATTTGTAAAATATTTATACAATAATATTTGGGGTGGTTTTATAAGAGAGTACATTTAAAAAAGAAATTGTCAGATAGAAAATAAAAGAGAAAGAATATTTGGAGAGAAAAGTTAATTTTCTTGCTTTATAATTTTTGTAGCTTTCAAACGATTTCTCTTCGGGTGGAACCTTTGTGCCAACAGCAGCAAATTGAGACCAAAAACTAACTTCTGCTTTTTCTTCTCCAAGACTTTTCTTCTGCTTTTGGTCGTCTCTTTAAAACTCAACGTGTGCAGGAATTTGACTGGTCGGTGGGGAAGAGGACGGTGATTAAAGGAGCAGTGTGAATCGTCCGTAACGCGACACGACACGACTTTGGAAACACAAACACATTTTTGGGAATTCAACCTCACGCACTACCGGCCTTTTTTTCAGCGTCCGTCATCTTCGACACGGCTGTCACAAACGTTCCGCAGAGACATTTCCTTCCCAAATGTGGATACCGTGGGCCAACAGTTAATCCAGACCAAACCACTTCACTGGCGGACGAGCGCGCTCCTGATTAAAAGAGATTTAGCCGGAAAAACAAGTTCTTACTCCGTCACAGGACACTCGATGAAGACATGAGGGAAAATCGGAAAGTCACAATTCCTTTCTGCTTTTCAGGTTTGGATAAAAGAGACGGCTTTGCGGACTTTACCAGATGCCTGACCGCAAGTGTGGAGAGATATTTGGGGAAAAATATTTCTATTTCTAGACAGATTGTGCAAGTCGTGGGTTCAGGTTGCGCAGTAGTAGGAGAAGGGGAGGGTAGGGTGGATAAAAAAAAGGTCAACATGTAGAAATAGTAATAATTCATAAAATTAATAATAAAAAGTCAAAAGTTGAAAGTAGAGTAGGACATAGATAACAAATCTATCTATCTATCTATCTATCTATCTATCTATCTATCTATCTATCTAAATAAATTTTCTACGTCTGCAAGTTTGACTCACCGTGTTGCTGCAGGTTCTGTAGCGGATGTTTCTGCCCTCACACGACCTGTACGGCAAAAAAGACAGAAAAAATCGAGTGACCAGAAAAGAGAGGAGACGAGAAGAGATGACATGAGATGTCAGGAGATGAGAGAAGAAGGGAGGAGGGGATGGGAGACGAGAGGAGAGGAAAAGAGAGAAGATGAGAGAAGAGAAGAAGGGTAAGAGAGGAGAGGAGAAGAACAGAGGAGACAAGACAGAAGAGAGAGGAGGAGGAGAGAAGAGTTGAGCCAAGAGAGATGAAGAGAAGAAGGGATGAAAAGGAGAGGTGAGGCGAGGAGAAAAGAGAAAGACATCATATCAATATCAATCTTCTTTCCCCAAAAATCTGCACCATGGTCAGTACCTGCAGTGATCAGTTTGTTGCAGGTGTAAATTCAGGTGTCGACAGTGAAAAAAACGTAAAAATCACTCAACATTCGACCAAAATTAGGGACAAAGACACAGATGTATTTTTAACTTCATCAGAGTGCAAAAATCAGCGAAGCGGAAGTGCAGTAAATGGGTCGATGTAAGGCGAGAGCAACCCGTTTGATTTTTATAAAGAGTTCAGCATCGACGACTTTTAATAAGACTCCTGCATAATGTGGTGTAAATTATGCACATAGTTAATGTCTCTCAGGCTGCGGTGGGTTTACGGCGTGAAAAGGAACACTTTATCAAAATACATAATTAATAACAGTGTTGTCTTAGCTGCAGAAGGGAGAGAGAGGAGGGGAGATGGGGAAATGGAATATTTTGATGGAAAGAATGAAAGCAACGCTGTGGCAGACGTGGTAAGCGTGACGGACTGAGAGTTAGAGAGACAGAAAAAGAGAGCGAAAGAAGGAAAAGGAAGCGGGAGAGAGGTGGTGAAATCCCAAATCTCCGTCATATTTTCCGATCAGTGTAGAAATAAGTTAATGATTCCTCTTTGGAAGCTCGAGAGATAACGGCCTGGTTCCTCTGTCACTTCAACCTAACACATTGTGTTTGTATGTGTGTGTGTGTGTGTGTGTGTGTGTGTGTGTGTGTGTGTGGTGTGTGTGTGTTGGTACTAACCCTCCATTGAGACACCTGCGTAGTGAGTATGAGGATCCGACCCCACAGGTGCGTGAACAGTCGCTCCACGAACCCCACGTGTCCCAACCGCTGTCCCTCTCCTCGTCCGAGCGTGGGCTCCTCGACGACTGTACACACACACACACACACACACATGTTCTGATCTTTGAGTCCTTCCTCTGACTTCAGATATCACAACCCATAAAATTCATGTACACACACACACACACATAAAGGCTGACTAGGATGTGTGTTTGTGTGTGTGACCAGCCTGTGTTGTGTGTGTGTGTGTGTGTGTGTGGGAAAGAGCAGGTGATAAGTGTCCCTGTGGACAGTTTCTCCTCTGAGATTTCACCTCTGCTCTCACTCCCACAGACCACCGGCCTCCAGCGGAAGTCCATCATCAATCATATCTCTCCCAGCTCTCCACGTGTGTGTGTGTGTGTGTGTGTGTCAGTGCGTGTGTGAGCGTGTGTGTAGAGCAGTGGAAGATCAACAAGTCCATGAGATTCTCTGTGATCATAAAATCAGACAGAAAACAGCAGCAGTGCAGCACGGGGAGGGAGCTGAACTAGATTTTAACATCTGGATTATCAGAGAAGAAGAGAAGAGGAGAGGAGAAGAGAAGAGAAGAGGAGAAAGAAGAGGAGAGGGAGGGAGGAGGAAGAGAAGGAGGAGGAGAGGAGAGCAGAGGAGGAGAGAGAGAGAAGAAGAGAAGGGAAAAGGGAGTAAGAGGAAGGAGGAAGAAGAGAGAAGAGAGGGAGAAGAGAAGGGAGGAGGAGGGAGAAGGGAGAGGGAGGAGAAAGGGAGGAGGAGAAGAAGAAGAAGAAGGAAGAAGAAGAAGAGACAAAGAGGAGGAGAAGAGACAGAAGAGAAGAGAGCCGAGAGAGACAAGAAGAGAAGAAGAAGAAAGAAGAAGGCAAAAGAAAAAAGTGGAGAGGAGGAGGAGAAAGAAGAAGAAGACGAGGAGGAGGAAGAGACGAGAGGAGAGGGAGAAGAAGACGAAGAAGAAAGAAAAGAAGAAACAAAAGAGAAGAGAAGTGGAGAGGAGATGAAGAAGAAACGGGAGAGGAGAGGAAAAGAGGAGAAGAGAGGAGACGAGAGGAGGAGAAGAGACAAGAAGAGAAGAGAAGAGAAGCGAAATTAGAGAAGAAAAGAGGAGAAGGAAGCAGAGAATAGAAGGGTTAGGTTTTAGGAGAACAAGTGCAAGAAATGAAAAAATAACAATGAAATTGACTGTTACCTGAGAGAATAACACACTGTCATCAAGCTCTTTATCCAAAACCACACACACACACACTCACACACACACACACTCCCCACACACACACACACACACACACTCACACACTCACACCTCACACACACACACACACACACTCACACACACACACACACACACACTCACACACACACACTCACACCTCCCTTCCCTCCCCCTCCCTACTCACACACACACACACTCACACACACACACACACACTCACACACACACACTCACACACTCACACACACACACACACACTCACACTAACACACTCACACTCACACTAACACACTCACACACACTATACTCACACACACACACACTAACACACTCACACCTCCCCCCTCCCTCCCCCACTCTACTCCCTCACACACACACACTCCCACACACTCACACACACACACACCTCCCACACACCTCTGCCTCACACACACTCACACACACACACACCTCCCACACACACACTCCCACACACACTCCCCCCCTCCCTCACCTGCCTCTTACCTCACCATCACACTCACACTCTTTACCTCACACACTCCTCACACTCCCTCCCACCTCCTCCCCTCCACTCACACACACTAACACACTCCCACACCTCCCCACACACTCACACACTAACACACCTCCCCTCCCTCCCTCCCCTCCCCACTCACACCTCACACACACACTCCCCTCCCCTCCCTCCCACACACTCCCCCTCACACACTCCCACCTCCCCCACTCCCACACCTCCCACACACTCACACACACACACTCCCCCTCACACTCACACACACACACACACACTCCCCACACACCTCCCCACACACACACTCCACACACACTCCCCACCTCACCATCCACCTCACACACACTCCACACACACACACTCACACACCTCACACCTCCACACACTCACCTC
This sequence comes from Distichodus sexfasciatus, assembly GCA_032718565.1. Taxonomy (NCBI): domain Eukaryota; kingdom Metazoa; phylum Chordata; class Actinopteri; order Characiformes; family Distichodontidae; genus Distichodus; species Distichodus sexfasciatus. The sequence goes on along the minus strand of JAVGVS010000383.1, from coordinate 237,041 downwards.
TTACCTCACACACTCACACACCTCCCCACTAACACCTCCCCACACACTCACACACTCCCTCCCACACACACACACACTCCCACCTCACACTCACACTCACACACTCACACCTCCCACCTCACACACTGCTCCACACACCTCCCACACCTTACCTCCCTCCCACACACTCCCCTCCCCCTCCCACACACTCCCCCTCACACACACTCCCCCACACACACACTCACACACACCTCCCCACACTCACACACACTCCCCACACACCATCACACCTCCCACACACACACTCCCCCACACCATCACACACATCACACCATCACACTCACACACATATCTCACACACTCACACCATCACACCTCACACACACACACCTCACACACTACTTACCTCCCCACTCCCCTCACACCTCACACCATCACTCTGTCTCCCCACACCTCCCATCCACACACCTCTATCCACACTCACACACTCACACCTCCCCTCCCTCCCTCCCACACTCACACACTCACACCTCCCCCTCCCCTCACACACCTCCCACACACTCACACACCATCACACCTCCCACACACTCACACTCCCACACACACACTCACACACACAGTGTATTACTATCTTGTGAGTCTCCTCAGACTCCCCATAATGACTAAAGTATAATTTTTACCTGCACCTAATCTAACCTAACCTTACCTCAGTAACAAACACATCTTTTTACCTCTTTTAGTTTCTCAAATAAAACAACACATTTTCTGTGAAGTCATTTTCTCCTCATGTGGACCTCTCAAATGTCTAGCCCAAACAGATAAAAGTGATTTTGGGGGACAAGGTCCCCACAATCGATTAATACATGGACACACACACCCACACACACATGATGACATCATAGCGACACACACCCACAGATGCCATAAATACAGTAAAATCTAATAAAGTGTGATGTGATTCACAACATCATCTACAAAACCCCAGAGCCGTTTCACGTGGATAGTGCTTCATGCAAGAGCTGCTGGACCTCACCTGGAAAAGACAAGGGCCAAAACCTGACCATTAACACACACACACACACACACACTATACAAACATCAACTGTACAGCATGCAGCAGACTACAACAGAAGACTGCCCTTTTCTCAAAACATTTACACTCTCCAAAACCGGACAACTGTTGCTTCCAGTGAACATTTCTGAATAAAAGCATTTGAGCGCTTTTCACATGAGCACGAATTTAAACTGCAGAAGTTCAACATCGATTCATGTTCATTAATTCACATCTACTAGAGCATCACAAAAAACATGAACAAAAAAGGTCAGGAGTTCTCGTACTGGCAATATTCACAACAGCACGTGAAGAGGGTAGGCCTAACAACTGGATTAGCAGAAGAAACAAAGAGAAAGAGAGGAGAAAGAACAGAAGAGAAAAAGAATAAAGAAAAAAGAAAAGAAAGAAGAGAACAATAAAAGAAGAGGAGAAGAAAGAAAGAAGAGAGAAGAAACGGGAAAAGAAAAGGAGCGAGAGGAGAGAACATGAGGAAAGGAAGAAGAAAAAAAAGAGAACAAGAAAAAAGAGAAAGAGAAAAAGAAAGTGATTGAAAAACAGAAGGAAAGCCCTGCATCCTCCCAAACTTCCTATATGAAGGGAAAACAAAGGGATGTGATCGAGCAGCCGTGTGGACATCAAAGCCAGCGTTCAGCCCGAAATCCGACCGTGTTCTCCACCTTATTCTTGAAAACATACAACACCACCGCCCCGTCCACATGACACACAAATTACAGCCAAATGTCTCGCGGTGTCCGGGAAGTGTTTATCATTTATCCAACGTGCAAACACTTCATCCAGACGAACTTTCAACACGCTCAGATCAAACTCTGCTGCGGGAGAAACTCGCGCGACGTGGAAAGTTTTAATCCATCAAAAATAACATCGATATAACACACAATAACACGGCTAGAGCAGGAGCGCAGGAGCCTTGATCTGACCTGACGTCCCAGAGATGTGAGCTCTGTCCAGAAATGATTCAAACACGCAGAGTGTGGTTTCCATCAGTTATGGAATTAAATGAACTTGTGAATTAATTTAAAGATAAGCAAATAAAAACACTTTTAAAATGTAAATACTGTATACATATAAATATTACATAGATATCATATACTGCAGTACTTATACTCAAGTAAACAGTGGCAGGAAAAGAAGAGAAAGAAGACAAGTTGAAGAGAGAAGAAGAAAGAGTGAAAGAGAAAGATTGAGAAAGAGAAGAAAGGAGAAGAAAAGAAAAGGCAAGATAGCGAGAAGAAAAGAAGCCTGGGAAGAAAAGGACGAAGGAAAAGAAATTAAGGACAAGACAAAAAGAAGCGTGTAGTGAGAGAAGAGAATGAAAGAAGAAAGAGAAAGAGCAGAAAAGAAGAAGTGAGAAAAAAAAAAAAGAAAATGGAGAAAAAAGAAAATGAAGACAAAACAAGACAAAAAAAAGAAGGGAGAAAAAAGCAGAAGAGAACAGAATTAATTGAAGAGGAACAAAGAGAGAGGAAGAAGAGAAGAAAGGAGAAGTGATGAGAAGAAAAGAAAAATGAAGAGAGGAGGAAAGAAATAAAAGGCATGACAAAAACGAGAAGAAAGAAGCAGGGAAGAGAAGTTGAAGAGAAGGAAAAGAAGTGAGACAAGACAAAAAAGAGAAGAAAGAAGCAGAGAAGAGAACAGGAGAGAACTAAAGAGGAGAGTGGAGAAAAAAGAAGAGATGAAGCAGCTTTCCTCAAGATGATTATTAGCATAAAGAACTTTCTAGAACTGTTATCCACACAATCATCTAAAAGCGCGCTGAAAATTAGCGTAAATGCTGCTCCGTTTCAGCGACAAGTTTGTGATTTTTCAAATCATTTAAACCTCTTTCCTCAAAACCCAGCAAAGTGGAGATGTTACAGCTCGTTCCCGAAGTCTCGCCACAACACAGGCGCTCTGTTTAAGGGAGCAGTGGAAATGCGTGACAACGTTTTCAGGCACGTCTATTAAGTCTTGGCGATCTCTTGAAACAGCAGCCTGAAATACATGAGAGGGATTTAAAAGCGCTTCATCTCGAACTGCGTTTTGCGGAGATGCTAAATTATTTCTGCGAGTTGTTTGACAAGGAAAACAACTTTTTCGAAAGAGCAAATGGTGAAGTATTTTGGGCTATTTTTGGTGTGTGGGGATTTCATGCACTTTTAAGAATCTTTATATATCCTATATTCAGGTCACATTAATTGAAATATTCCAAGACTTTTTGTTTTAATGGTGAAAATGATGGCCAAAAGCAACAGCTGTGTACTCAAACTAGAAATAATTTTATATATTAGAATTCTGGTTAACTTTCAACACTGAAACAAAAAAGGCTTGAAATATTTTACTTTACATATAATAAACATAGCATTTATAGATCTTTTTGAATTAAATAATGATATTCTAAAAGAAATTTAGATGTATATGTATCAAAACAGATTTTATTGCAGCAGATTAGTAAATGCTGGACAGTTTGATATGTTGCATAATCAGTTCTCTCAGTCCAGTCCCTCAGCATGACACAAAAATGTCAATAACATCTTTTCTTAATAAAGTTAATAAATTCGTTTCATTTCCGTTTCTCGTTCCAGAGGAAAATCCCCCAAAACTCAGTGGAATGTTCTGGAATTAACTCGGCTCATGCTTTTTGCTGTGAAAACAGCTCAGCTGAGCCGGCCATGTGATGAGACGTTGCTTCGCTCGGAACCAAGAGGAGAGTCATTGATTTGCTTGCAGAAACCCGAGAGGCAGTTTGCTGTGAAACGATTCTACGAAAATCTAGTGAGTGTCAGCACAGGAGCAATCGCTACTGCATGTCAAGATCGTGTTAACTGGAAAAACTGGAAAAATGCCAGAAAAGGAAAAAAAGGTAAAGAAAGCAAAAAGAAAGAACAAAAAAAATAAGATAAGTAACCAAACAAAACAAAAAAGATAAAATAACTATAAAAAAGGAAGAAGAAGAAAAGTTCTTTGTAATGAACAGACTGGCCAGCAGATCTGGCGTCAGGGCACTGCCTGACAGTAAGATCTGGATTCATCCAGAAGGAGGAGGAGAGAGGGAGGGAGGGAGAGGGAGGGAGGTGTATTTTCTGGGAGAGGATTTCCAGCGCAGGTTCGAATGTGAGGTCTATTTTGACTGAACACTCTTTTCCTCTCCAACACAGAGTTCAACTCGTCTCTGGAAGTTTCCAGGCTAATAACCTCTTGCTCGAGCCTCCAAATCAGTGTTCTTGAAAGACGAAGAAACCTCCCTCCCTCATCCCTCGCTCCTCCCCTCATCCCTCGCTCCCTCATCCCTCCCTCATCCCTCGCTCCAGCCTCCTCCAGCCTTCTTTTTTGAGGGAGAACTGAACCCGCTTCAATTAGACAATGAGTTCATTCTCTCCTCCAAAACCTCAACCAAACGGTGCTGGAGCTCCTGCCACACGAAACCATGCCAGCGCGGGGAAAGAAGGGAAAAGCGAGAAAAAACATAAAGAAGAGAATCAGAAGAAGTTAAAATAAAATAAAAGAGTGAGAATAAACTTGAGACAGGACACAGAAGGCACGACAGAGGGCGAAGAAGCGGAGAGAGGATGAAGAGATTTTAGAGGGAAGAAAAACTAAAAGAAAGAGAAAGAAAGAAAGAATAGCAGAAAGAGAGAGAGCGTGTGGTAATCACCTGTGGCATGAGATATTTTTTAAGTGGATTATAAGCAGGTATGTTAGCAGCCAGCCTTCATGTTGGATTTAATTATAATCTCGTGCTTGACGGCACACGTCATCACGGGGAAGGAAACGAGTGTCTTCTGCATCATTCTCTTTCTTTCTTTCTCTCTCTCTTTCCTCAGCTCCACTCACACTCTTTCTTTCTCTCTCTGCTGTCAACTCCACTCCACTCTTTCTTTCTCTCTCTTTCCTGGCTCCCTCACACTCTTCTTTCTCTCTCTCTTTCCTCAGCTCCACTCACACTCTTTCTTTCTCTCTCTCTCTTGCCATTCCATCTTCTTTCCATCAGCTGTCCTACTGTCTCACCCCTCCCTCTCTTATCGTCATTCTTTACCTCTTTCTGTCTCTCTCACCTTCTTTTCTTCCTTCCTTCCTTCCTTTCGTTCTTTCTTCATTCCTTTCTTTCTTTGCTTCCTTCCTTTCATTATTTCCTTCTTTTCTTTCTCTCTGTCCCTCCTCAAACTTAATCTTCTTCTCTCTCTTTCTCTCGCCTTTCCATCCTTCTCATCTTTCTTTTGTCTCATCCCTCCCTCTCTTATCCATCGCTCTCTCTCTCTCTATCTCTCTCACCTTCTTTTCTTCCTTCCTTCCTTCCTTTCTTTCTTTCATTCTTTTCTTTTAGCTTCCTTCCCTCTTTTCCTCCTTTCCTACCTTTGCTTCATTTCTTTGCTTCCTTCTTTTCTTTCTTTCCCTCTGTCCCCCAAGCTCTTTTTCTCTCTCTCTTTCTCTCGCCTTTCCATCTTTCTCATCTTTCCTCTGTCTCTTCCCTCTCTGCTCCTCCTCCTCCTCTTCTGTCGCTCTCTGAGAGCCACTCTACTTCTCCTTGTTTATCTTTCTTTCTTTTCACCCTGTCCCTCTCTCATGCTCCCTCTTTCTCTCTATACCTCCCTCTTTCTCCTTCCTTTCCTCCTCTCTAAGTCCAGCATGTCTCCGTCCACCAGCGTGATAAATGGGTTAATCCTCCCAGCAACGCATTTGCCCGGGTGGCCTCACGTGAACACTGCAGAAAGGTTTAGTCTGCTGAATTCCTGCTTCTAATTAATCCCCTTTGCAAATTTCTTCCAGGCAAGAAAGCATTAAGCAATAAGCATGCAAGATGAATATGACCACTTATAAATCCATGCGGTGAGAAAAATAGAAGCTAACTCAGATCCCATCTCATTCCACACCAGACTTTGAGAGCTGATCTGTCAAGCAGAAAGGCAGTGGCTAAAAACCGGAGAGACCAAGAAGGATTGACCAAGCAGGAGACTTCTTAGGTGTTAAATTTAAACTTGTTTTAATTAAGCAAATTTGAGGTCACCGGATAATAATAATAATAATAATAATAATGATGATAATGATAATGATAGTGGTAATAATAATAATAATAATAATAATAATAATGTGTTACTATTACTATTGTTGCTATCATTAACTAAATATACTTGCTATTGTTGTTATTATTAATCAATTAAAAATAGACAAATTAAAACGACTATGAAAAAGAAATGACATTTGTTGTTAAAAATATATAATATACATTTTAAAATGAAATTAAAGTGAAATATTAAAATTCTATATATATATATATAGTCATTTTACATTAATATATTACCATTACATTTTTATGTGTAAAATACTACAATAAAATATATGAGGTGACAAGACTTTTAGGTATACACTGGGCTGTTTTCTGGCGTATTTCCTGCTTTTTGGCTCAGGAACAGCAAATTTTGAGGAATTGGTTGATGTGAGCCTGCCGATGTGTGACGAAAACCAGAGCACAATTCCAGGTAATAAAGCGACAAAGGGATTCTTTGATGTAGTGAAAGAAAGAAAATTAGAGAGAGAAAAGACAATTGGGATTCAAATCCATAATGGTCTTGTTCTGACCTTTGCTTCTGACTGTAAGCAGGTCAGCCCGGAGGCCCATCGATTAGTACAATTCAAAACATTTGCCAATCTCGCTCGTTTGAGCTGGTGACTCCTGGCGTCTACGCCATTACTTGTAGAACCATGGCAGACTGGCTTCCCGCTCTGAGTTCGCTGCAATCGATATAAAAATAAACTATGTGCAAACCTGAAATCTCTGCTATATGAAACAGGTTACATCAATAAATACTCATTTGGGGCATAAATCGATTACATAGAACTTATCAATCTGAACTCTGCAGAAAAGCAGATAATATTTGAAAATCAGAACAACTGATTGCTAAATGATCATTTACAAACTGGAAAGGGGCTTTTTTGATTTTTCCCATTACAAAAAAAAATCTTAAAAACACAACACATTGCTGTTAAGTATTTAAATCCATAAGCCATATATTTTTTAATGTTTCAAACCAAAAAGCATGAGCCTCGCTCGTTTTGTTCCATTTATTTCTCAAATTGAAACCAAGCAATTTTTCCACTAATCTGTTAAATTCAAAGAGTCATTTCTAGTGCAACACCTTCAAAATCTGGAATACATTTTAGTCTGAAACCTCAAATCCGAAAACTCAAATGTATGATCATTGTTCAACATCATCAGCCCGTGCTCTAAGCCAAAATAGGCATGACTAGGCTAAACATTAACGACGTTAAAATTCACAGTTGGTTGGAAATCTCAAATCTAAAACTGTTGAGTGTTTGGACAAATCAAATCTCATATTTTGGGCGATCTCTGGAAAATCTAAATCTCGATAATTCCACTGGACTTCAAACTGACATTAGAGGTTACAGAGAGCTATACATTATGGTGATTTCATCTGCAGCAGCTGAAATGGTTATTGATTTCTGGGTGATAATCAACTCAGCCAGTCTTTGTAACTTTGGCGCTGCTGCTTGAAGCCCACACTAAACTGAGGCCAACACACAAGTGATATTGAAAGAGCGAAGAGAATAATAAAGCAAGTGTTTAAATAGACCTGAGAAGCCCTTGAGCAGGCCTTGACCTCATCTGATCCAATAGACATGTTCCCAAGACTTTACAGGCTCAACTTAGTTCTTTTATTTTAAAATACACAACACAACACAACACACATATTTTACACATTACACTAAAATACACACAACACACAACACACAACACACACAACACACACACAACACACAAATACACACTGACACTTCTATTTTACATACATACATAACACAACACACAAAATACACACACTATTTTACACATTACACACAAAATACACACAACACACACTAACACCTGTACACACACACACACACACAAATACATATTTTGTACACAACACATGCTAACACACAACACACACACAAATACACACACACAACACACACACAACACACACAACACACACAAAATACACACCCAACCTATTTCTTACCTGTACCCCATATATACACTAACACTAGGCTTACATTTTAACTGTACCTGAATACACACCTGACACACAACACACCCTGTACACCTACAACACAAATACTATTTTGTACACACCAACACACAACACACACACACAAATACACACACAACACTAACACACACCCCATACACAAATACACACAACACCTTTTCATACTTGCACATAAAATACACACACCTATGCAACACACACAACACACATATACTTTAAATACTAACACACACTAACACACACACACACATACCATACATATAACACACACACACACACACACAACACACAACACACACAACACACACCTTTTACCTTTACAAAATACACTGACACACACAAATATACACATCAACATACACACAATACACACTTTCCTTTTGAGTTTATACACTGGCTCCTGCTCAGCATTTCATGTAAACATATTACTTTGATAGAGAATAATCAGTAAAAAGCAAGATATTAATATTGTTGAGAACTCTATTTTTTAAAGATTATAATTGGTAATAATAATGTCCGATAAAACAATTTTAATATATATGCATCGTTATTTTCTCTTAGTGCACTCTATAATCCAAGCCATTCACTCAGCTTATCAGTTGGTGAAAGTCAGGCAAAAGATCCAAATCCGGAGTACTGGAACCTGTTCTCTAACAAATCTGTGAAATAGCGTATTATTAGTAATAATGATAAACTCAGCTTAACATTTCACTATGAAACTTTCCTCATAAATCTACAAATCCAGACCTTGGCATAACTGAGTTTCCGTGCTCGAGTTACAACTCAACTTATCCATGACATTTTTAAGTTTTTAAAAAGGTCCGTATCTGAACCACATCCAACTAAGTGGATCTGGCTCTGAACACTGACATAAGCAAGTACAAATCAATCCGCAAATCACGTCTCCCTGAAGATTTGTCATTTATTCATACACATTACTAAGTGGGTTTGCAGGGTTTTGTGTTTGGTTGTGAGGTTTTTTAATTTGTTTTGTTTTTAAACACAATTTAGATTTTTTTTTGGAAGGTGGTTTGAGTTGGGGTTTTCCGTGTTAGTTTTGAACTGAGGTTTGGATTTGAAATAGTTTTCAATTTTTTGTTTTTGCTTTAGGAGCTTCAGTTTGGTTTTCAGTGTTTTGGGTTTTTCTCGTGTTCAGTTTTGGGTAGGGCTGATTTATCTAACTTTTTTGGGAGAATGTTTTTAGATTCAGAAAATAACTGGGTGGTAGATTTTGGGTTGACATCCATCTTAAGGTTTTGGGCTTCTTTTTGGATTTTTGATCATCGTGTGGTTTTTATACCCCTCTCTCTGTCTCAGATGGATACAGATTCCCAAGTTGTAAGTGCATAAAGGCTGCGGCTCACTGTAGTTAGTAACAATAACATGTGGCTAGGAACAAAGCCAACTGGCTTGAAGCAGCACAGTAACAGAAAAGACCTGCTAAGCTGACAACCGACTGATCCCAAAATCCAACAATCTACACACACACAGACTCACACACACACACACACACACACACACTGCCAGACTTTAGAGCTGAGTGTCTGCTTTGGCCTTCTCTATGTTACATCATTAGAGCTCAGCACCCCGCATAACACTAATAAATATCCAAAACAAGCAAACAGTCACTGAAACCCTTAACAACAAACCTGCAAACCTGCCACCTCCACAGAAGAAGCTTTCATACATTTTACCTCAAATTTATGAATATATACACATTGTTGGGATAGTATATATATCATTTATATATCTATATACACAAACACACAAACACACAGACAAACACATTAGCATACACACACACTTGAGGAGTTTGGCTTGTCCCCATTTTACTGATTTATTCAGCGTCCTCCTGCCAGAGGGAGCGGTGTGTGCAGATGGGACTCCAACACTGCCAGATTTTTCTGCAGACCAGCAGTGTGTGTGTGTGTGTGTGTGTGTGTGTGTGTGATTTCTTTCTTCTTCACAACATCAGGCTTGGTGGCTGAGATCCGACATGGGGCATTGGCTGGAGAGAAAATACTTCAATTTAGGGATTTTCGTCTGAGATATTTCACTTCAGAGATGACTATAATGCCCATCCGCTTTCCTCCACTACAGATATTTTGTGATGATTACTGGAAGCATTTAAAAAGGCTCACGTGGAACAAAATGGAAATTGCAGAAGCATTATAACAATGCAGAATAAAAGATATTATTAAAATAATTTACACCATGCTTTTACTGTTTATATATTTGTTTTATATAATGCTGTGTAAAAGATCGAAAAAATCTTTCAGGCTAGCACTTGAAGGAAGATCAGAACTGAATCCCATCCTAAAACCGGGAGTTTAATAGAGTTCTGATTCCTCTCTTTTTGAAATCTCATTTATACATACGTTTTCTGAAATGATCCATCATATCCCAAAAATAAAGGGAAAAATACATAAAAGCAAGAAAAGGAAAGGGGGTAAGGAAGGTGGACCCAGAAAAAACAATGGGAGAAAAAAGAAACTCGTTTGTTCTAATTAAAGCGACTTCCCTGCCAACTTCAGAACGTAAGAAAAATAGAAAATACACAGAAGGAATATAAACAGAAGTCTGAGACACAGAGAGAGAGAGAGAAGAGCAGGTAGTCAACCCACAATGGGACTCCTTGTAGCGAGCTCCGATCTAAAAAACACTGCAGAAAAACAAATAAAACATTTACTCCCAATACTGCTAGTACAACCCACATCACAGTCTTTGGAGGAGGACAAGAAAGAAAGAAGAGAGAAAAGAGGAGAGAGGAGAGAACAGCGGAATATATCTCAGAGGAAGAGAAATAAGAGGAAGAAAAGCGAGAGCAACTAAAAGAGAAGAATAAGAGAAATAGTAAAAGACAAGAAGAAAAAGGAAGAGAAGAAGAAAGAGGAGAAGAGAAAAGAGGAGAAGAGAGGAGAGGAGAAGAAAGGAGAAGAAGGAAGAAGAAAGAAGAAGAAAGAAGAAGAAGAAGAAAGAAAGAAAAGAAAGACGAAAGAAAGAAAGAGAAAGCATAAGAAGGAAGAGAGGAGAGAAGGAGAGAGTATAACAGTCTAACCTTGTGACTCCACACGCCCTCTGCGTTCTCCTCCTGCAAACACTCTATTGGACTATTTCTCCCCATTTTTACTACGATTCTATTTTGGTGAAATAGAATCGCTTCTAGAACAGAGGCTGCTTTGCAGCTCACATAGCCACTTTACACTAGATTTTTGCTTTACCTCGTTTTACTTTACAGATTGTTTTATTTACCCTCGGCACTTTATGCTTTATTACTTCACGCTCATTTTACTTCGTCGTTTTTACTTTATGAGTCGTTTACTTGCAGGTGTTTTACTTATTTGCTACGCTTCTGCAATTTTACTTTACGCTCGTTTACTTTACGCTCGTTTTACTTTACGCTCGTTTTTTTACACTCATTTTACTTTGCGCTCATTTTACTTTACGCTCATTTTTCAGTCAACATCAAAACTAATTATAACAAAGAGACATTCTTACTCCATGAGTCTTCGGGTTGCGGGAGAAAATTGAGAAAAGCTGTCTATTGACTTTCATTATTGGCTTTACCTAAAACTGCAACCGTTAGTAACGTATTTAATCTCTCCTGCCGCGTCCAGAGAGTTGAAAGGGAAAGTTTGGATTGTGATTTGTTTTTATTCACCTCTGAACTACTCAAACGTTCAACACACACTAAAGAAAGCTTTATCAAAACCCCTCAGCTCTCCCTGATGCATGACTGAGAGGCTGCTAAGTAAATTACCACAAATCGGAAATGTTCTGGAACAATCCAAGTTCTGTGTTATTACTCTTCCGAGTTGTTGAACTCTACTCTTGCTGATTCAAGTTCTGGAATGGTCTGAGCACAGTACAGGCCAGTCCATCGTTCCAGGTTTACAGAGCAGGCTACAGGTCCCAAGTTGATCCAGTTCGTTCTGTAATGATCTGAGTTCGAAGCTTCCTGGATTCTAGATTTCCAAAATTTGAAGTTCGGAGAGATCCAAGTTTTGGGTTTTGAAACGTTTTAACTTTGAGTTCTAGAGGAACAATCAGGATACAGAGTTCATAACATTCTGAGTTAGATCTGGGGTAAATCGAATTCTGAGTTCTAACTTGATGATCAAATTCAATTCTAGAGCGAACTGAGTTCCGAGTTCTGGAAAGATCTGAGATCCCAGTTCTGAACCTATCCAATTTCCAGAAAGTTTCTGAGTTGTGAGTTCCGGGCATTTGGGACTGAGTTCTGATTCACGATATCTGGAACTGAGCTCAAGTTCTGGAATGTTCTGAAGAATTTGGCCTGAAAACTTTAGAAATATCACTCTGCTGAGTTAAACACGTTTCAATACGTCGACACGCTCGTAACCGTGAAAGCCTTTTAAACCAGCGTCAAAGCAAACACCGCATCGTCATGGAGACCTGGATTTATCGTTTTTGGGGGTGTTTTATGTCCAGGTCAGAGCCAATGGGAAACTAATCAAGGTGGAGTTGACACTGGGACCTGCTAAGACAACACTGTGTCTGTACCCGAAGAGCTGGAGCTGGAGCAAATACACACCTTTCATCTGAGAGACGAGTGCAACACACACACACCAACACACACTCTGGTCTCTCACTTACAGAACCAGAGAGGAGAGAGAGGGGGACAGAGAGAGTAAAAAGGCAGAGAGGGTCTGCTTTATGTCGCATTAGAGCAAGTTAAATACAGCACCATGTTCCCCTCGTCCTCCACCTGCAGAGGAACAACAGCTGATTACACGCCTTTCCTCAAATGCATCCCACATAATTGAAATTTAAGCAAGCATGGTATTCAGTTACCTGTGTGTATGCGTGTGCGTGTGTGTGTCCGTGTGTGAGTTTGTCTTGATGTGTGTATGAATGTGTGTGTGAGTTTGTCCTGAAGAGTGTATACAAATGTGTATGCATGTGTGTGTTTGTCTAACTGTGTGTATGCATGTATATGTGTGTGTGTGTGTATGCATGCTATGTGTGTGTGTAATTGTGCACGTGTGTGTGTGTGTGTGTGCTCACAAGTGTGTGTGTGTGTGTGTTGTCTAAAGTGTGTATGCATGTGTGTGTGTGTGTGTTTGTCCTGAAGTGTGTATGCATGTGTGTGTGTGTGTGTTTGTCCTGAAGTGTGTATACAAGTGTGTGTGTGTGTGTTTGTCCTAAAGTGTGTATGCATGTGTGTGTGTTTGTGTGTTTGTCCTGAAGTGTGTATACAAGTGTGTGTGTGTGTGTGTGTGTGTGTGTCTGTGTTTGTGCGTTTGTCCTGAAGTGTGTATACAGTATACCACCACATGTGAGTGTAGCAGGCAATACAGAATAAGACTACGCATGTGTGTGTGTGTGTGTGTATATACAGCTCTCTGGCGTCACCCTCAAACAAAAGCAGCTGGTTGGCTGTTTGGAGAGAGCTAATGTGCTGGGAAAATCTACACCTTCGACGCTCTTTGTTTACCTGATGCCCGCTAATCATGAGCTCACATGTGTAAAAGTTAGCGGCGGCATTTTGTCGTAGTGTGAAGCGGCCACGGCAGGTTTCGGCCGAGCAGTTTCCTCGCTATAGCAGCCTCGCTTGACCCGGGCTGGATAAAACTCTTGTTTGTTCTGGGTTTATTCCATCTGTCCTGGCCGTCGCGTTGCGGGCAGCCAAGGCAGTGCCCGTGGCAACCAGAGAACGCCCGATGGAGAATTCGGGGACGGGGTGGGATTGGTGTTCGATTGTTCAAAAGTTATTCTGAGCAGATATAACACTGTCTGTTTAGAATGAATATTCTTTCCATCTGTAAGAACTTAGGGGTGTGTGTGAGCTCGTGCTGAAGTGCTTATACGTGTGTGTGTGTGTGTGTGTGTGTGTGTGTGACCTCATGCTGAAAGTGCTTATACGTGTGTGTGTGTGTTTGTCCTGAAGTGTGTGTGCATGTGTGTCTTCATGCATACATGGCACCCTGTGCCTCGCCACATGTGTGTGTGCGCACGTATGTGATTGTCCTGAGGTGTGTGCATGCCTGTGTCCATATTGGTGTCCGTGCGTGTGTGTGCACGTTCTTCCTCGTGCGTGTGTGTGTGTGTGTGTGTGAGATCACTCTAACATTCTTCAAACATTTTAAAACCTCCTCCTCCTCCTCCTCCTGCCTTCCACCCTCCGGATTTCTCCGCTTTATGCTTTAACTCCGTGAATTTTGGCCCTGGACACTCTCGGCTTCCGCAAGACTCTGCGCGGAACCCGTGGATTTCCAGCCGCTTCATTTCATATAAAACACACTCATTCGGACGAGGAGGTAAAACAAGTTCAGTATTTACCTTATCAGTTCCTCCAGGATTTCGTGGACCTTTTTAAAGAGTGTTGTGTCATAAAACGCCTGATTTTGTAGCGGCTTTTCTTTTAAGTTGTGATGAAAGTTGCAGTGTTTTTAGCCGTTTTGTTGCAATAAAGTTGCTGGAGCAAGTCAAGTTGTGGAAAAATGTGTGATTTTGTCTTCCTTTATAGTGATCCTTCAACAATTAATTTAAATGAAGAACCAAGCCCTGTATTTTTATTAACCAGTAATCATTGTTATCTTTGAAGGTAAATGGGAGGCGTTTTTATCACACGTTTCCTGCTTCTTCTAAAGGTAACAAGGAAGTGAGTTCGCTGACGTATGGATCAACGTTTTGCGGGAAATGACAATGATTGGTCAAAAATTGCTGCGATAATTGGTCAAAATTTGCATGGTAGTAATGGATTCATAGGGACTAGCTGAATATGCCTTATTCAATAACAACCTGCATTTATACACCACAAAATTTATTAAAAACATAATATTGCATATATACTGTGTGTAAATAATATAAATATACGGTATACATATATATACACAAAAAAAATAGATACAAGAAATATAAATAAATTGAATCAATTTAAATTTAAATCGAGTTTCTTATGTAAAAAAAAGTTAATAATATAATAAGTATAATATTCATGAATATCATATCATATAATAAAATAATATAATATTTAATAAGTAAATAATAGAAAATAGTAAATATAATAAAAATATAAATAAATATTTCAATTTGGTTTTTTATATGGTATATATATATATATATATGTACTCACACATTTTAAACATACTTAAACATATAAATAAAATCTTTAGTTTCTTGTGTCATTTCTTTAGCTTAACCTGTATGTTAATTTGCTTTATTTTATAAATGTGGCCCTCCACGGCAAAACCAGTCGCTTGTTGCAAATTTTCAAAATTGAGTTATTATGTTTTCATGAACGGGCATAAATCAACCTTATGACTGACATATGACTGAGATATCAACATTCAAAGGAGTCGGGTTTCTCCTGTCACGCCAAGTGAGAAGCAGGAAAATCTGTCTTTGAAGTTGACTATCACGTAGCACTCACAAACTTAGTTCTTGATGTGACTATTTACGGTAGCCTACGCTGCATTCACAGCCACACGGATAGCCTACCTGCGTTAGGTTAACTGAACTCGGGAGGCGAAGATGGATTCCGGAGAAATATCTTCACGCTAGTCAACCAGTGGATTTACCGTAAACATTGAAGTAGAGCGGTCAAAACACAAACTTTTAACATTCTGCTGGAATTGAATTCCTCACCTCAAGAAAGTCACGTTTTTAGGATGGAAAGGGTAAGTTTTTCAGTGAAATTTATTCACAACAGTACAGTATAGACCTTCCACTGTTTCAAAACACTAAAAACAAAAAATCCAAAATTTTACCCCACAAAACATAAACGCTCGTTTTTCTCGGAAACCTCTGTTGCGACAAGCGACTGGTTTTGCCGTGGAGGGCACAAATAAAAACTCTTGAATCTCTTCAATCCTGAAAAGTTTAAGTATAAACTAAATCCAGAGTTTAAAGTATAAAATAATATAAATTAATTACTTATTACTTAAAGTGATGTGACAGCAACAGATATTGTAATTGAGACTGATTTTAAAAGTGTTTAAACGCAGATTATTTCATGTTCTATCACATTAGTCACATGCAGTTGTAAAGTCGAGGTCACGCTATATTCTGTCACTTCGCTTCAAACCACACAGAACACGGGAGGTCGTTGGTCAGAAAGTCAGAGATTTATTTGGTCAGGGCCGAATAGGAACCAGGTGTGTGTGTGTGTGTGTGTGTGTGGCCACACCTGTCGTCCAGCGGAGTAAAAAAATCAGACATGCACACACACAAACACACACACACACTTACACACATAAGTGAGTTCACACATGTGCTCCGCTGTGGCCACTGTGTAAAATTTACGAGCTCCTCGATGAAATGGCACAACAGGTGGACGAATAGAGCAGGTCTTTGACCCCACTGACCCCAGACTAAACCCAGCTGATCCCAGAACAGACATGGCAATGAAAAAGGAGAGCGGGATTTTTAGGATTGGATTATGATTTGGTTTGGGTTGAGGTTTAAGAATTGGATTTAAAATGACAGTTAGCTGGATTAAGATGTCTAATCCAAACCCTTAAACCAAAACCATGATCTAATCTTAAATCCTAATCCATTTACAAACTTCACCTATCCTAATCCAAGGTCTAAACTTTATCCTGACCCTACGTTTTCCAAACCTTGATCCTAATCCTAACGTTAAACTTATCCCAATGGCAGGGTTTCAGGTTAGGGTAAGGGTTAGGTTTAGGATTAGATTAGGATTAGCAATCCAAGTTCAAATTCGCATCCTGTATGTGAATGTGAATGTGTGTGTTTGTGTATAAATCCACCTCACACACACACACACAGAGTTTGAAAGACAGTTGCAGCTTTATTCTGCTGTTGATGGACGTGCAGCAGTAATATCCCCCAGCGTGTGTGTGTTTAACTCGGCTGCACGCTGCTGATTAATGGAGGTGGAGGAGGAAAGTGACGCGACACACACTCGTTTGTGAAAACTCTACAGGTCTGCCGTTACACTGTTACCCTGCGGTCCGCTGCTGTAAGCTCAATAATTAGAGCAAAACCTAATATCAACATCATGTGGCTGGCACTACACAACACACCAGGGCCTGGGCACGAGGGCTTTTACGTGTGTGTGTGTGTGTGTGTGTGTGTGTGTGTGTGTGTGCGTGCAGCTGTCTATTGTGCATGTGCAATTGTTTCAGACAAGCAGAGCAGCACAGAGAGAGCAACAAAGAGAGAGAGAGAGAGAGAGAGAGAGACAGCAAGAGAGAGAAAGAGTGAAAGAAAGACATAGAGGGAGATGTGGAGGGGAAAAGAGAGAGAAAGAGAAAAGAAGAGAAAAGTGTGAGAAAAAGAAAATGAAAGACAAAGATGAAGATGGGGAGATAAAAGAGAAAAAACAGACATAGAGGAGAACAGGGGAGAAAAGAGAGAGAAAAAGAAAGACAGGATAACAGGAAGTGTGAAAAGACAGGGAAAGAGAAAAGGAAAGACATCGAGGGAGACGAGGAGAGAAAAGAGGGAAAGAAAGACAGGAGAAGATGGGGAGAAAAACAAAAGAGAAAAAGAAAGAAATGTGAGACAAATAGAAAAAGAAAGACATAGATGGAGACGGGGAGAGAAAAGAGAGAGAAAGAGAAAAAGACAGACAGAGGGAGAGTGTTATAGAGAGAGAAACGGAGAGAGAGAATAGGCAGAGAGAAAGACAGACAGGCTCATGGTTAGGGTTAATGTCCCCAAAAGTAGAGTAAAGTGTGTGTTGTGATTTCTCCATGTCTCACTCAGGTTGGTTCCAGATGTTGCTGTAGTGGTGTTTGGTACCGTCCCGTCGCCCCAGTTTGGGCATTTCTCCAAAAAGCTCGCCGGGCAGCACGGAAAAGCCAGCTGACACGCTGCATCGGGTTTATATTAGCAGGGAGGGGAAGGGAAAAGTGGGGGAGGGGGTGATGGAGGCGTCTTAAAGCAATTTGTACGTCTGCACTCCGTCACCACGGCCACTAACTCAGCAGAGGCCTGAGAGTCGGAGTGAGACGTCTCTCTCAGCTGGAGTGAAAATTTAGTTTGAAAGCGACTCGAGGGAATTTGGTAATGGTCCCATTTGCAGCTCTACGGTCAGTTCTGGGACGGCAGGTGGAACCTGTCGCGAGGCGATGAAAAAAGGGATTGTGGGAGGAGGAGGAGGAGGAGGGATGCGGAGCAAACGTAATAATACATTTTTAATAATGCATCCACTAGGCGAATGCAGGACTACTTACGCTGAGCTGGTCTGAGAATAAAAGGGAAATATTAGCCTAAAATCATTAAGGGACAAGTGTGTAAAAATGAATTTAAAAGTATCAAGTGTTTCATGAAAACGTAACACAGGAGAGAATATAATGTTCACAAGAAAGTAAATAAGTGCTCATGAGAAAGTATTGCATGATTACTAGAAAGTACTGCATGCTGTTGAAAATGTATTTGTGACCCTCCACGGCAAAACCAGTCGCTTGTCGTAACGGAGGTTTATTTTGCGTGGGGTAAAATTTTTGAATTTTTTGTGAATAAATTTGGCCGAAAAACGTACCCTTTCCATCCTAAAAACGTGACTTTCTTGATGTGAGGAATTCAATTCCAGCAGAATGTTAAAAGTTTGTGTTTTGACCGCTCTACTTCAATATTTACAGTAAATCCACTGGTTGACTAGCGTGAAGATATTTCTCCGGAATCCATCTCCGTCTCCCGAGTTCAGTTAACCTAACGCAGGTAGGCTATCCGTGTGGCTGTGAATGCAGCGTAGGCTACCGTAAATACAAACGTAGCCGCGACCGCACCAAGCGTCTGTGAGTGCTACGGTGATAGTCAACTTCAAAGACAGATTTCTCCGTTTCTCACTTGGCGTGACAGGAGAAACCCGACTCCTTTGAATGTTGATATCTCAGTCATATGTCGCCCGATTCATTCCATATAGGTATCGTTTTGAAGGTTAATTTATGCCCTTTCATGAAAACATAATAACTCAATTTTGAAAATTTGCGACAAGCGACTGGTTTTGCCGTGGAGGGTCACATTTTGTCCTCATGAGAAAGTATCAAGTGCTTATGAGAAAGCATTGCACGTTCATGGGAAAATATTGTGTGCTCACAAGAAAGTGCTTCATACTCACAGCAAAGTTCTCTGTGCTTATGAGAAAGTACTGGATGCTCACGGAAATACATTGTGCTCACGATAAAGTATCACACGCCAATAAGAAAGTATTGCATTCTCCCAACAAAGTACTGAGTGATTATGAGAATGTATTGCATGCTCATGAGAAAGTATTGCACGCTCAGGAAAACGTTTTGAGTGCTCTTGAGAAAGCATTGTGTCTTCATGAGAAAGTACCGAGTGCTCACATTTTTTTTCAGTGGAAAAACGTGGCTCCATTTTCAAATTGGGAACTAGCACCAAAAAAGCACTGCCACCTGAGCAACGGATAAGAAGCATCTATGTCTAGTTTAACTCTTTCTTTCTTTTTGTTCACCTGCTGGTGTTGTCTGCTTGTTTTTGTCCTCGCTGCTGTGCTTCCCCCGTCTCCCTGAGTTTATCTTTTTATTTTTGTCTCAATAT
Source organism: Distichodus sexfasciatus (assembly GCA_032718565.1). NCBI lineage: Eukaryota > Metazoa > Chordata > Actinopteri > Characiformes > Distichodontidae > Distichodus > Distichodus sexfasciatus. The sequence continues at coordinate 217,460 of JAVGVS010000383.1, read as the reverse complement.
TATCTGTGTAAATGTCATTCTATATGAACGCTCTTCCTCCTCTCCCTCACTTATTTTTTATCTCCGAAGCTTTTCCCCTTTGTTGAAAAAAGAAATCTATAAATAAATCATTCATTCAAAAAAAGGAAGAGTCTCTCAAGATTCAAGACGCTCCACAAAACCAGACGTGACTACAGACATCAGAGCGAGATTTTCATCTGAATCTCTCCTCATCCTCTACAGACATGAGGGAGAGAGAATAAAAAGCAAGAAAGATTTGTCGTGAAGAACATGGCCTCAGGAGCGTCTCTCTGAACCCACTACTACTTTCCAAATTCCCGTCTTGTTTCTCCATCTCATCAAGGATGCTGAGGTTCGACAGCAATAAAGCCACTGAAATTCACCTGGACCAAAAGCACCAGTTGCTTGGCAACCGTCTTTATATATCCATCATAGCAGAACAAGTTGCACCTTTTCAGAAATGTATTTTCCCATTTTTTTGTTACAAGTGCTTCTGATAAAAGGGATCAAGTCACTATCGTTTGTGAATGATCAACACACTCAAAATGCCAAACGCATCACAACAAGATTCTTACTTTCTCCTATCATCCGTCATTGTGAACGCAGCACAGCACACATTGCACCACAACCAAAAGTGAGCTCTGCACTGATCTTCTTGAATATGTGAAAACTCTCATCTGCAAGGTGTTTTTTGGTTTTTAAAACTATATTTAACCACTAGTGGGATTAGAAGTAACATTGATTGAAGCGTCTACTCCTTATCAGCTTTTTAACGGACAAAATATTCACAAAATATTTACATTTCTCTAGTGACATTTAGTCAAAAGTTACATTTTGTAGTGACATTTAGTGAAAGGTGACATTTTTGTAGTGACAATTAGTCAAAAGTTTATTTTTGTAGTTACTTTGAGGCAAAAGTCATATTTTTACAAATGTAGAGGTCACATTTGATTGTGGGACACTGTGTTCTGTGCTGTGTTCACAATGACAAGTAATCACACAATTAAAAGCATCTACATTTTGAGGAATATCACTCCAAGGACAACTGCGTCACTTTGAGTTTTAACATTACATTCAACTCAGTTGTATTTCATCACATTTCCTCAGTTTCCAGCCTGAAAATCCCTTTATGCCACTTTGGCTTTGACCCTCTGCTGTCTATATAGTCACGGTTAGGGTCCGGTGACTTGGAGCAGCGTCCAGAAAGAAAAACTGGACCGAAACGAGTTTCCACTGGCGTTCCTCTCCAAGTAAGGAGTACTCACACTATGAGTTGGATTTCCCAATTCTGGAAATAATGGATTCTTATTTTTCCCCTCTTTTTTGCTGCGTCAGTCAGCCGTTTGACCCTGAAAAATCCCTTTATGGCTCGGACGGGACGGGAGTTACCTCACATGAACCTGAGTTTTCTTCTGCCGAGTATTTGGCTGATAGCACGTTTTCAGACTGAGATATTTATTTAATCTGCCTTTAATTGTTCCATCGAGTCTGAAGAGTTCTGGTTTGTCATAGCTGACCTGAATTGCCGAGTTTGTAATGGCTTAAAGGTAACAGGGCTTCAATGGTCGTTTGTTTGACAAAAAATATGAAGAACTGAACGCAATACAAATTTTTTAAAGTAAAACTATTTTGTTTGCTAGTGAATGTCATTGGGCATTTTAATGAAACATTTTGACCAAAGAAATTACGACTAAAAGTAAATGTAACTACTTTTCGTCAACTAAAACTATGAAGGAAACTAAGCAGAGTTGATGAAAGTTACATTTACGTAGTGAAAATTAGTCAACTTTTAGACATAATTACTCAATTCTTAAAAATGGGTTATAAAACAGCTTAAAGCCTAGAAGACTTCAATGTAAATTTATTTAATGAAAAAAATGAGGAAAAATATTTGTCAATTACATTTTTTGTGACTAAGACTGAAGGCAACACAAAATATTCAAATCAACATATATGCCAGTGTACGTCATTGGGCAGTTTAATGAAAGATTTTGACCAAAAAAATTATGTAACTACTTTTCGTCAACTAAAACTATGAAGGAAACTATGAAGGTCGTTTTTCTCGGAAACCTCCTTGCAACAAGCGACTGGTTTTGCCGTACAGATTCACATATTTATAAATATACTGATAAGTGTGAGCTAGGGGTGGGAATTTTGATCTGATTTGAAATTTGATTTGATCAATATCAATGTAATTGTCAATTCTGCCTATCAATCAATTTTTTTATCAGTTCTCTTATCGATTCCTGAGTAGTTTTTTGCGTGTGAAAAAAGTAGGCACAATAGCGCTGTGGACGTGCGTCAGGTACAGCAGAAAATGCTGTGCTGGGAAATGAGAGAATCGTTAAGAAGAATCGATAACGTTGGAGGCGCACTTCGATTCCCACCCCTAAATGAGTTTCCCAAAAAATGACTTAATAACATTAACGTGATGGGGGGAGCTTGGTAGAGTAATGGTTAGTGTGCTGTGCTGTGTTCACAATGACAAATAATCATTCACTTATCGATTAAGACATGACTAGTTCTAATTCGTTACTTCCACCAATAACAATAAAGTAACCTTGAGCCTTGAAAACAGTCACTGTGTGTTTCTGCTCCAAAAATCCAAGCGCTATAAATGTCCATTTACGGCAGTTTAATCCGGAAAAGACCATCCCGAATTCCAAATTAGTCCAAGAGCTGGTGAAGGAAATCTCACAAATAACAACACTCCAGAGCAAACTTCTCAAGCTACATAAAATTCCTAATTCCAGTCTGATTCCACTTTCATTTTTATTCGATTACAACTAAAATTTCAGACATAAAAATATACTTATAAAAGTACAAGTACCTCAAAAACGATTTTTTTACAGTAACGTAAGTAATTAAATTTTGTTACTTCCACGTCCAACGATACAAATCCAAAAATATCCACAAAGAAAGTTAAAAGGCGTAAAGTTGAAGTCGACAGCTCTGTAAATGGCACCTTCAGAAGTGTTGGCAGACGTTATTTGCAGAGGCAAAGTGGAGAAAAGTGTGTGAACGTGAAGTTATAATTGTGTGTGTGTGTGTTGATGCCAACCTGGTCGTCGTAGCGATAAGTGAGATACTGCTCTCCTGTTGTTTCTTCTAGAAAGGTTCCTTGAGGAGAAAGTGCAAACTCGGGAAGGAAGTAAGCGTTCTGGGACTCGCTGGATACCACCTGGAAAAGAAGAAGCAAAATTAACAAATTTACAAATTATTACATTGTTAAATTCATTTTGTGTGTGTGTGTGTGCGTGTGTGTGATGAAAGAGAAACTCAATTGTATCGCGATCTTCATAGCAGGCTACTGGAGTTCCACACACACACACACCGACTGTGATCTTGCCGTCACCCACTCACACACTTCCTTTTAGACTGGAGAGGTCTTGACCTGACATACAACACACACACACACACAACACGTAAACCCACACACACACGCTCAGAGATAGCAGGCTATTATTGTCTGACTGTCATTGCGGAACACAAGCGCCAGTGATGAAAGCGTTCCTGCCTCGAGCTACACACACACACATGCAACTTCAAACCTCGCCACACACAGATACACACACAATACCAAACCTCACCACACACACACATACACACACTCACCTACACACACATACATACACACATACACTTGCAGATTTACTCTTTTATTCTTTCTTCTGACAAAGATCTGACAAAAATCATTGAATCGATGTATTGATGTTGACTGATATATCGGTACACCCCTAGTAACTACAGTGAAACAGAGTGATTATTTGTCATGTGAACACACCCCACCACAACCAAATATGACCTCTGCATTTGACCCATCCGTGAAGCAGCAATGGGAAGCAGACATGAGCCGTGCTTGGGTACGGTACCTTGCTCACGAGTACCTCAGCGGTACCTTTAGCGGTCCGGGATTTGAACCGATCACGGGGCGAACGCTTTAACCGTTACGCCCCCAATGCACCGCAGTAAGGACAGGACACGAGAAGTCAGAGCTTCAGACGCGAGCTCAGTCGAGGCTGATGTGGAACGTGATGTGAGGTGACGCTGACTGACAGCTTACTTTAAATTCACAAAGCGTTGGCCCACTTTCTACTTTCAGTCTAGATATGGGAGAAAAACTTTCATTCCGTGACTAAAACTGAACCTGGGAAAGACAAAATCACATCCACTACTGATGGTCACTTTAAAGCTGCAGTTCGGCCTAATAACTGTTCATTCATAGTGCCTTCAGTGAGAATCTACAATGTAAATAGTCATGATAATAAAGAATAAAACATTGAATGGGAAGCTGTGTCCAAACTTTTGACTGGTAGTGTATGTAAGAGAGAAATACTGAATAAACATGTTTAATGTTGCTTAGGCTTTGCATGTTTATTTGTCATGTGCTGTAAAACGTCCATTGGTCCTGTCTCGGTCTGAGGTACTCGTGAGAAAGGCGCCGTCCCCAAGCACTGCGCCCCGAGCACTGCCACAAAACGCTGGCCACTGCTCCTTCACAGATGGGTCAAATGTGGAGCTCACATTTTATTGTGGTCAACTGTGAGCTGTGCTGTGTTCACAATGACAAATAATCACTCGCTCACGTAATTCTGGGGGTGGGTTTTTAATCCCCCAGAGGCAACACAAGGGTCAGAGAAAGTCCAGCATTGTAACTATACTGTAACTAGGCAAAACCTTAGCCTGAGCCATATGTGGAACACAGAACTCCCATTAATATGGTTAAAAACTAATTATCATGCTGTTCTGGTTGCAGCACTGTGAGTCTGGGTTCTGTGTCTGACATAAATGGAGTCCAAGTGCATGGTGATGATGAAACACTGCAGGATTCTTTAAATGGTGCACCAGGAGGAACAGCAGCTCTGATCACACCTCATAAACACTCTCCAGACCTCTCAAAGACCTGCCAATCCTCCTCTATCTCCTCTCTTTCCCATACAGTGTGGGGAGGTTTCTGCTAGAGGTTGAACGATTATCAGTTTGGTAGATTTTTATCGGTTATATGTAAAGTGCTTTGTGACAGTGACTGTTGTTAAGAGCGCTATATAAATCAAATTGAATTGAATTTTAACGGTATAGGTTATTTTTTAGTGATGCACGATAAAGGAATTATTGGCCGATGCCGATATCCGAAATTTTCATCCTTACATCTGCCAATACCGATACCGAGTAGAGCGCATAAATGACAAGACATTTTACTTGTTCCACTAAACTCAGAATTTTGACACAAAAATAACACCACAACTCTGACAGTTCTAACACAGCACTCATTATGCAGGAATTTTCAGTTATGGGCAAATTATAGACAAAAGGTTCAAAGTAGCATTTATTGCATTGCACAGATTTATTACTCTAAACAAACACTCGCTTCCTTAGAGGAGGCATTAAAATAAGAATGTAATGACGCAAGTCCTGACTCCGTACATGTGAACTCTGAATACTTGAGACTCCTACGTCACTCTCAGCACGAGACTCTCAAATATTGGCTTAACCCCCGAGAGAGAGGGAGAGAGAGAGCCTGTGATGCAGTGCTCAGCAAACAGCCAAAGTGAGAGAATTTGGTGCAAAAAGTCACAAAGCAGGAGAAGTTGTGAAAGTGCCGCAGGTCTGGACAAACATTCCAGCTGATAAGCAACGCAAACGTCGTCTGTCGCTGTGTATCAGGGTCATCAGGACACACTCCGGTCCACCACGCTTCGTTCATCTGAAGTCTGATGAAGCACTTCACAATTTCTACCCAGATCAAATAGATAGATAGATAGATAGATAGATAGATAGATAGATAGATAGATAGATAGATAGATAGATAGGTGAGTTTATGGGAGGTACGGGTGAGAGGGAGAGAGGAGGAGATGAAGAGATAGGGAAAAAGGGAGGAGTGCGAGGAAGAGGGGAGGAAATAGACAGATAGCTAGATAGAGGGATGGAGAGATAGAGATAGAGAGGAGGGAAAGAGAGAGGGAGAGTAATGGAGAAAGGGAAAAGGAAGGGGTCAGAGGAAGAGGGGAGATAGAGGGATAGAGAGGAGGACAGAGACAGAGAGAGAGAGAATGAGAGGAGAGGGAATGAGAAGGAGAGAAAGAGTGATGTAGAGAGGGAAAAGGAAGATGCTGAGAAGGAGATAGATAGATAGATAGATAGATAGATAGATAGATAGATAGATAGATAGATAGATAGATAGAACAGGAGAAAGGGAAATAGAGGGAGAGAGAGCGAGGGAGAGAGAGCGAGGGAGAGGGAGGCAGATAGATATGTAGATAGAGAGAGAGAGAAGGAGAGAGATGGGGAGTACAGAGAGATAGAGAGACAGAGAAAGAGAGGGAGAGTGAGGGATAGAGAGAGAGAGAGAGTCCAGTTGATTGGTAGTGCAGTAGGGGCAGATGGGAAGCGTGTCTGTTTACATCTGACTAGAGTGAATGGACACACTGTAGTTCTCCATGAAAGAACCTTTCACAAGCCAAATCTACACGAGAGAGAGAATTCACCCTCTTTCTCTCTTTTGCGCTCTCTCTCTCTCTTCCAAAGACTTGGACTCTGAAAGGAGGAAGAAGAGAAACAGACCCAGGCAAAGATTATTGCTGCACGATATCGAGGAAAATCAACATTGCGATATTTATATTCCTGTGATACACTGTAATGATTGTGCAGTGAAGTGCATATGAAGTTACTAATTCACATAATATTAATCATACTGAAGGTTTATTGTTAAATTAATTGTGATATTAACTTGATATCGGGCGGCCCGATGGCGCAGTGGTTAGCCCTGCGGTGTGTTGGCGCCTACCCAGGGTTAGTCTCCGCCTTGCGCCCGTAAGTTCCCGGGATAGGCTCCGGTCCCCCCGCAACCCCAGTTGGGATAAAGCGGTTCGGAAAATGAATGAATGAATGAACTTGAGATCATATCGCCCAGCCCTAAATTTCACCACTTAAATTGCTTTAGGACATGTGTCCACCAAATGCATGAGAGTGCCTACTTTTAATACAAATCCTATGAGCTTCAGCGTTCGGAGTGCTAAACCCCTTCAGTGGAAAAAAACGCCGATGGAGACAGTGCTCAGAGCGCTTCAAGTTGAAATCTGTTTAACTTTTAGAACGATGCTGGGCTCATTAATGTCACTTGGTAGCCAATCAAAATCAAAGAAAGGGTGGGGCATATAGTCAAGAACTCACTAACAACAATGGCGGCATATCTGGAGCAGCTAGAGAAGCTAACTACTGTAGTTCAAACGCTGCCGCTAATGCCAAGAAGCCATTGTAAAGATAATCTCTGTTATGTCGGCTGAACTACCGATCTCAAAGGAACACGTTACAATGTTTACATGAAATAGAAAGGAACGCAAAAGTGGCCCATGAGGCTTTTTGTAACTTAGCAATATCAAGCGCTCCAAGAAGCGCAGAGAAAGCACTCTGGAAGTGAGGTTTTGAAATAAATTTTGTTCTCCATAATCAAGATTGTTTTTATCGCGGCTCTACGTTACTCAATATCAGCAAGTACTGGAAAGGATGCAATCTTTACTGATTACTTTACTGATATTCTTAAAACAATATCTTATGGGTCAGTTGGTAGAGTAACAGTTAGGGAGCTGGCCCTGTGGCCCGAATCGGTTACCACTCAGGTACCACTGAGGTACTTATGAGCAAGGTTTTGTCACCAAGTACTGCTTCCAAAAAGCTGCCCACTTGTCCTTTACAGATGCAGAGTTCAAATGTGATTGTGTTGCACTGTGTTCACAGTGACACTCATTCGCTTTAATTTATGCTGACAATTTTCATCAGTTCCCTCCGTTCTCGTGTCGACAGAGCGAGTCCTTCAAAACTTGCCATTCTCTAAAATCCTCTCAAAGGATTTGTGTCTGAGCTGGTATTTAAGGAGAAAGTCCGGGTCTGAGCGAGAGTGTTGCTGACAAAAGTAAATGGTGGGGCACAAAGGATTATCAAACGGTAATTTGTCCCCAGTTCGCCGTTGTGGATTACAATAAGCTGAAGTTAGATCAGAGTGACTGTTTTTATTGTTTAGCAAGTTCATGGGTCATTACCTTTCTATGAAGGAGAGTTTCTGGTGCCTCGGCTGTATAATTAACCCAAATGCCAACGCAGATCAGGATAAACTCGGGGCAAATTAGGGCAGATTTCAGGCTTAGTTTGAGTAGTTTTTCCATTAATGCAACTTGACACTTTGTCTTTCAGTTCTTGTTAACCACACTTGCCTTTGTGGTAGTGTACCAGAGGGGTGTTCACCGTGTGATCGGAATGTCGCTGGTTCGAATCCCGGACCAGTAAAGGTACCGCTGAGGTACTCATGAGTGTTTGGGTACCATCCACTGCTACCTGGGCGCTAATCCTGTCAGCTGCCCACTGCTACTTCATGAATGGGTCAGAAGCAGAGATTACATTTGGTTGTGTTGTAACCACAATGACAAATAATCACTCACTTTAAATAGAAATTATATATTTATAGGTAAATTATAATTAAATGTATAATGATCATTGGATTATGGCTAGGCTTGGGATTAGGACTCAATTATTGCTAGTATTAGGGTTAGGATTAGATTTTGGCTAAGATTAGGATTAGGACTAGATTATGGCTCACGTGCATCATCAGCTGGCGCAGAAATTAACTCTCTCTACCTTTTGTCATCGCTGGCAGGTGCTCTGGTGATGCATGTCAGCGGAGTGTGTGTGTGTGTGTGCTGGCAGGAGAGTGTGTTTGAACAGCTGAGAGGTGTAAAAAGCAGACGGGTTTGTACACAGAGCTGCAGGAGACACTCAGTGGGGGCGTTGTTTTAACATCGTGGGGCCGAGTTTTTCGAATCTCATGAAAAATGCTTTAAAAATATCAAACTAAACTAATTATAAACTAAATTAAGCATTTTTAAAAAATTTAGTTAATAAGGTTAGGATTCCAAAGGGATGTTCATGTGCCTGTTTAAAGGCTTGGTTTAGGTTTAATTGAATAAATGATCAGATTACTAATATGAGCAGTAGATTGTGGTTATATTTAGAGTGAGGATTACACTATGGTTAAATGCATTATCAGGATAAGATTCTTGTTAGATTTCGGATTAGGATTAGATTGTAAGGTTTTAGAAGATAAACTCTATGTTATGATTTAATGTAGATTTGGATTATGGTTGGTTTAGGATTAAATTATGATGGAATGTACAGTTATTAGATGGTTCGGTTTAGGATTAGGACTGAAATATGTTTGGGACAGTTTCCCGGGCTAGGATTAATCTTATGCCTAGATTAATTTTCATTTTCAGTGGTGAATGCCCATTGGTAGTGCCATTTAGTCCTAGACTAGGATTAATCTTGAATAATGAACATGTGTACATGACAACACAATACTGTTCTAACCTTCTTACACTCAACAGTGAACACCAAACGCGTTAACAGCAGCGCTCTGTAATAAATTAATAACTAGATAAATAAATAAATATATGAAGTAAGGGACCTTAACGAAGCTCATTCATATTCCCACGTTTTAACCGTTTGCACGGCTGTGATAAAGCTGCGGTCTGCGTTTTCCTCCGTAATCAGATCTGCTGATTGGGTTTATTTGTGTTGCTTGGTGCGAAACGTGAGTCGGTCCTAATCTGGGGTTTAATCTGGGGTGAGGGGCAATGCATGTTCCCCTCGTCTCTGTTTAACATGCCGACTCGCTCCCTCCTCGTTGATTCCCGCAGACTCGTTGACCTCACACAGACTCGATTTCCCCGCATGCGCTCTCATTTGTAAGCGTGAGATTTTTAGGGTTGATATGGCGTTTGTCAGTGCCAGGGCCCCTCACTCAAAGTTACAAAGACGCCAGGTTCTTTCATACATCAAAGAAACACACTGTATTAAATCTTTATCTTTATCTTATATATATTTTTATCTTTGGGATTATGATTAGATTATGGTCAAGTTTAAGATGAGCAGTAAATTATGGTTAGGTTAAGGATTAGGACTAAATTATGCCTAGTGTTTGGATTAGCACTAGATTATGGCTAGGTTTAGGATGAGCACTAGATTGTGGCTATGTTTAGAATTAGGACTAGATTATGGCTAGGATTAGTTGTAGGATTAGTCTGTGGTTAGGTTTAAAATTAGAATTCGATTATGGCTAGGTTAAGAATTAGGACTATTTTATGGTTAGGTTTAGGATTAGCACTAAATTATGCCCAGTAATAGGATTAGGAGTTGATTATTACTAGGTTTAGGATTAAGATGAGACTATGCCTAGTACTAGGATTAGGATTAGATTGTGGCTAGGTTTAGGACTAGGACTAGATTATGGCTAGGATTACTTTTAGGATTAGATTATGACTAGATTTAGGATTAGGACTAGATTATGGCTAGTTTTAGGATCAGGATTAGATTGTAGTTAGGTCTATGATTAGATTAAGATTGTAAAATTCCTGGGAAAAAAGTCATAAATTCTGAGATTAAAGTTATATATGATATCAGATATCATATGAGATTGATATACTATATTTACCCCCAAAAAACTTAAATTTACAACAAAAAAATCTTAAAATCATTAAGTAACAACAGAAAAACAAAAAAGTGGAAAAAGTGGAAATTGTGACTGTGTGAACTTGTATATCTTGAATATCTGACTTTTCTTACATTTATGACTAAATCTCATAATTCCTACTTTTTTCTTAACATTTTACATCCTCTACATCATCTACAGTGGCCCTACTTGATAAAAATCACATTTACTGTTGTAAAATTCAGCTGTTTATGAATGGATTTTGGGTTTTGAGAGCAGCAACACAAGCTTTTAATCAGGACGTGTGATTTTAAAATGAGCATGTTCTGTTTCATGGTGCGATTAACTGAACGGCTGGAAGCGATCGCCGGTGACGGAATTATAATTGTAATTTTATTTTTCTGTAACATATTAATCTGTAAAACGCCCACATGAACGCTCAGACCGAAACTGCCTCGTGGCTCTCTCACACAGCTGCTTGTAATTGGCGCTTGTACAGATAAATTTGCGGCTCGACGGTGTGCATAAGTGCGTCCTTTTAATAAGGTAACACCCCTGAGTGAAGTGAAATCATTCTGAAACGAGGCCTAATGAATCCCACATGCGGACTCCACCATGGCGCCAGCTTCACTTGGAATTGGTGGATAAAAGAAAGAAAAAACTGAGCTGAAGACAGAGGAAGAAAAGGAGAGGAAGGTGAGGAAGAGTCGATCAGACATTAGAAAATTCTTACTAAACCAGAGTTGTTGAGAAGCAGAGATTTGTGATACCTGTTTATGGTTTAAACAAACTGTTTTAGTCAAAATAAGCCTAAACAAGTTTTAGTTCCAAATAAATCTAGACAACAGTTTAGAATAAATAAATTCAAAATAAATCTAGACATCAGTTTTAGTTTCAAATAAATCTAGACATCAGTTTTAGTTTAAAAATAAACCTAGACAACAGTTTTAGTTTAAAAATAAACCTAGACAACAGATTTAGTTTAAAAATAAAGCTAGACAACAGATTTAGTTTTATATTAACCTGGACAACAGTTTTAGTTCAAAATAAACTTGGAAGGCAGTTTTGGCTCCATATAATCTTAGGCAACAGTTTAAAAATAAATAAATCAAATAAACTTGGAAAATATAAAAATGTACTTTTAAAAAGGTAAGAAACTCCAGTTAAGCAAACAAAATTCCAAAAGTTGCACAAGAAAATGGAAAATACATCTTTGCAAAAAGACAAAAATATCTTTTTTGTAATTGTTGTAATAAAATGTAACATTTTGCCACACTGCATCACTACTTAATAACATTTACCTTAAAGCTACAGCATTTTAAAAGTAGCTTCACTACTTATATGCTAATGGAAAAATAAGCTAATAGCTTTATTAATTTTAGCTGAGTACTATTAATTGCATTTTGTATAGATTTATTGTAATATGTTCTGAATTCTTGCTTCATTTATCCAGTTCTACACCACACAAGAAAAAAGCATGAAACTACCAGCCAAAAATCTGTCTGCTACTATGACCCTGGCACACACACACACACACACACACACACACACTTTGAATGATGTACACACACACTGATCTAGAATGATAGGATCCCTCAAAGGGAAATCCTTCAAGGCAAAACACTAGCAGGTGTGTGTCATGAAAACCTTCCAGCAGGAGTGTGTGTAAGAGTGAGCGTGTGGGTTTGCGTGTGTGTGTGGTTGTGTGTATAACAGGAAGGCCATCTTGTCAGACGGAGGTTAAAGACTGGAGCAGCTCTCCGATGGAGAAAGCAGGACACCTGTTTCCCCACAGCCCAGCTCCGAGTACCGAAAACCCCGACGTTCTGCCCCCCGACGCCCATAAATCAGGCAAAAGTGTTTAGTCCACTGAACAAATATTATTCTTAAAGATTACTGCAAAGAGCACTCGAAGAAAAGCTCAAATAAATTCACATAAAGTTTCAAATTTGGCCAAAAAAGTGAACCCGTTTCCTCAGAGACGGAGAGCCAGTAAAACGCTGTTGTGATGAAATGGTGCCTTGGCCGGAACAAAGTACTTAAATAACTCTATTTATTAAATAAAATATAGAGTATGTAGAAGAATCAAGTACAATAAATATAAAATAATCAAGTTCAATTAATTACAATTTCTTAAGTACATTACTTTCATTAGAACTGGAGCCATCTAATACCCAGTCCCAGTACAAAGTACTCAAAATAATGCTTATAGTATAAATTACTCAATTGCTGAATTACAGGTACTTAAGTACAAAAACAGAAACGTTACTTTCATTACAATTGGAGTAAATGTTGCTAATGTTGATATTAGTCCCAGTACAAAGTACTCAAAATAATACTCATAGAGAGTAATTAAGTACAATTACTCAATTACAGTTACTCATGTACATTACTTTCATTAAAACTGAAGTGCAGGTTGAACTTCACAGTAAGAAGTACATAATTGCTATTATTGATAATATTGATAGTACTCAATCCAATTACAAAGTATTCAAAAGAATTCTTATGTACAGTAAAGTTGTACGTCTTGTGTGCGCAGACGCAGACATCCTGTCTGAAATTCGGCTTGACATTAGCCAAACGTTTGGGAATCCAGCCGGTGGAAAAGATGACGGCGACGTGAGTCCTTGAACGGAAACCTGATCCGTAATTCCTCGCTCCCGGTGCCGCTGCCGGGCCCTCGCTACCTGCTGCCTTTTCGTAAATTTCGGGCGACGTTCCCACCAGGTACTTAAGGCAAGGAATCAGGTTTCAATCGGCTGCTATTTCCGTAGCTACGGACTGGCACCGGACAAAGAGATCCGGGCACCTCGGGCGTTGCAATTCACCATTATCGAGTAGTGCTCGGCTGCCTATTGTCATGGATTAGGCTGGCATTCATGTGTGTGCCAACTCTTCCATTAAACCCCTCACCGGAGTCTCTCTATATATAACTTCAGAAGTTGGAAACTCGATTTAGAAAGTGGGGCTTGGAGAGAGAATGTCGGTCCAGAATTTACTTACTCTGCTTATGAAATAAAACGTAACCAAGTACAGTAAATATCAAGTACAGTTCCTTAATTACAATTACTTTAATTAGAATTGGAGTCATCTAAGTCATCATCCTGAGATACTGCTGGATCACTCACTAAAAATGGATTTTAAAAACTATTTTTATTCCAAATACTTCTCAAGACAATTCTTGGCTTAAAATTCCAAGCACTTGGGTTCGAAACCCTGCACATAAATGTCAGAGGTTTGTGCAATTTGTGGATGGATAAAATTGTTAAAACTCACTTTGGATGAACACAATCTGCAGCATCAAGTAACATTTGTGTTAGAAAGTTATTCAGCGTATTCTCCATAGTTACAAGAGGGACGCCATGTTTGTTTACTTTGTGTTTGAGCTTCCGGTTATCCAACAGATTCACTGGCATTCATTAATATCCAGGGGATCATTAATGTCTGGGGTTGTCACAATAATTGGTAAAAAAGGAGATTTTCTCTTCAGCAGGAGTGCTTTACTCACACATGAAGAGGTTTGAAATGTTGTGGGCCAGCTTTTAACCTCTACCCGCCTCATTTCAACGAAGAAGATCAGCATCCAGCCACACAACACCCGTTTCCAGGGAAGTGGCTTGGCTAAAAAAGATTTGGTCAAGCGTCCGTGTCGGGTGCTTGTGACACTGTCAGGTAAGTTTAACTTAAGTTTACCATAACTCTGAGCGCTAATGTGAGCTAGCTTGCTAGATGAGGTAGCTATGCTCCCGTTCGTGATATGCTGAGATGTGACTGGTTGCTTGTAAACACATGGTTTTAAACAATATCTCATTTAAAAGTAAAGTGCTTTTAAAATATAGATAGAAAAACTACAACACCACCCTGTAGTTAAAAATGTTGCCGTAAGTGACTGGAGGCACCTTCTCATGTCATCTATCTGCTCTATTAGTCGCCTCAGGCGTGGTAATGTTTTACCGTCAGAGCTACGAACTGTGTCAGTGGTCTCCTCCCAGATAATGTCCATCTAGAAGTGGCCTAGACTTCGTAGCTGACTAGCTAACCAGAAGTTCCAACACAAAGCGGAGGAATAAATCGGGTGGAGTAATAAGTGTGATACGGTGGATTGAGTACTTGCCACACTTGAGTAAAAGTAAAGATTTCTCACAAAGAAAATGACTCCAGTAAAAGTTATTCACGTAGTTTAATAGAACACCACTGATAATGTAGTAAACATCTGAGATGAACAATATTAAAAGTATTTTGCTGCAATTAGTTAAACCCTTTTATTTCAAAGTACGAACAATCCTTAAATTCATTTTATTCCAAAAATGATGAGGATATTTTCTCCATTCACTGCAGACAAAATTAGGAGCCAAATCTGATTTTCTCGGTAGAAAACCACTTTTCATTGTAATTGTGGCCAGGTAGAGCGTGAACGTTGTCTAAATCGATAATACTTAGTCCAAATACAAAGTAGGGTTAATAATTAATCACAGTAATCAATTACAATTACTCAAATACCAGACATCACTGCTGTGTGTTCAGCATCGAAAATTCGCCTTTTCCAAGCCAACAAGCAAATACCCAGCTCACAATTAATGTGACTATTTAGAATACAGAAATAGAAGCACAATATTCCACAACTACACAATATTCCCAAAATACCAAATATCACATTCCAGCTGGTAAAACTCTCCAAAGATTATCCGTGGACCATTTCAATCTACTAAAAAGAATTTAGTCCACCATAACGAAATGCTCCAGTTCCGAGAGTGGTCTTACCCGAATGCCAGGGGCCATGAGAGTGAGGGTCACGCAGAAGTGCCAGAGCCAGAGAACCATTAGTTCCATTTTTGTGCTGCTGCTGCTGCTACTCCGCTCCAGAACTCTCATGGGAATCATGTGCTATCAATCTGCAGAGAGAGAGAGATGAGTTATAAATTTGGATGTGAGCGGCATCACGTCTTCAGGTGGGGTGAACTGCAAAAATGTGTCATTACACAAAGAGTCAGATTTTTTAATTGGTTCAGAAGTTCAACCATACAGGTTGGGCAAGAAATTTTTCTCAATAATATGTGCAATAAATGAGTTTGTGGTCTCATGCAGTAAGTAGGAGGACCAGTCTAAATTAGATTTATCAAAAAATAAATGCAATTAAAAACTCTGATTCAGTAAAGAAGTAAAGAAACATTTTTAATTGATTCCATAAGATCTGAATTACAACTTTAAGAATAATTCAGATTCTGCAACGTTTTTTACAAACCCATAACCTGCAGCAAATAACCTTAGTCGTTTAAAGATTATAAGGCATACATTTTGTCCAGCTACAAGCAACTGTTTTCCATCTTCATCCTCCTTAATTAAAAATATCACCCAAAACACTGATAATATTTCAGTCACGTTGTCGCGCAGTCGGATGCTGCGCCGCGCGTCCAAACGCAAGCCCACATACTGCACCTTCTCCACCATAAAGAAGCTTCATCATTGATGTACATCCTTTAAATCATTTGGGACTTTGTGACACCAATCGAAATGCTTCTACAGTTCCGAAAAAATGTTTTTAGGGACCCCCCAAAATGGGTCCAGTTATAAGCGCAAAAGAGCCGATATGTGCAGAAATGAAAGTCGGGTAAATGCGGGATGTGTTAGGAAAACACGCACACGCAAACACACCCACACACACGCGCAGAAGGGAGTGGGGAGAGGTATGAGGTCTTACCTGGTGTTTTTGGGGAAGGGGTGAAGTCAGGACTGGAGCCGCATGGTTGCTGTAATGGCGCTGCAGCAGCATCCGAGCTGACGGAGAGACGCGGAGAGACTGAGTGCGCACAGACTGCTGCTGCTGCTGCTGCTGGGTTTATCCTCACACGCCTCCCTCTCTCTCTCTCTCTCTCTCTCACACACACGCACACACACACACACACATCCTTGTACTTATATAGTAGTGAGGACCACCATTGACTTCTATATTACTGTATCTAAATAATACTACACCTAACCCTAAACATAACCCTAACCACAGCCTCAGTAACCAAAAGCTCATCTTTCTACACTCTTAGTTTTGCAAATAAACTTGTATTTTTTTTGTAAAAGCAGTTTAAAGAAGTGAGGACCACTAAAAAGTCCTCACTTCCCAAAAATGTCCTCACTCTGCTGGTTAAAAACTCATTTTGGTTCTCACTAAGTAGCAAGTACAAGAACACACACACACACACACACACACACACACTGGCTGTGAACTGTGCGCTGCGTTGGTGGTTCTCAGAGTGACTTTACAACACTTGAGCTGAGTGTGTTTATTTATTTACAACACACACACACACACACACAGGCGCGTCACATTCTTTCTCTCTCTCTTACTGTGTGTGTGTGTCTGAGTGTGAGTGTATGTGTAGTGACAGGGAAAAGGGAGTGAGGGCTTGAACAGAAACAGACAAACAGAGAGAGACTATGGTTAACTATCTATAAAGCAATAGAGAGATAACTATGACAGGAGAGGAGGGAACTATGGCTATATATATATCTGGAAAGAAAGCAGATCTATCTCTCTATCCATCTATCCATCCATCCATCCAACCGTCCGTCTATCTATCTATCTATCTATCTATCTATCTATCTATCTATCTATCTATCTATCTATCTATCTGTCTATCTGTCTATCTGTCCATCAGTTTGTATGTCCAAAGTCCAGTAGACGAGTCTGAATTAGTTAGAGGATCCACTATTCATGATAAAATCACAATTATATTCAGGAAGCAGAATACCCGAGTAGACATTAGACTTGTTATTCTGAGATCAACAACTTCTCCACACACACACACACACACACACTTAACTGTAGAATTTCACATGGCAAAAAAGAGAGTAACTTTCAGGAACATCCGTGTTTTGAATATATTCTAGGTGGAATCATGACCCCGCTCCCATGCCTCATGCTGGGTTTGCATCGTTTAGCAGTGACCTTATGAAGGTCTGATCAAAGAGCTCAACGAGCAGAGCCAGAGTTGGAGCGGGAGTGGGCGCGGGAGCCTGAGGGGCCGCAAGCCTTCGCCTTTATTACAAGGTGCAGAATAGATGTTGGCAGTGAAAACGAGGGCCGAGATTTTAATTAACTTCAGCAAGCGACATCTGCACCATACAGCTTCTGGACTTTACTCTGGCCTTCGATTCGATCAACTCCACTTACTCTGTCATTCCAGCATGGGTCATTTCATGCCATAGATGATGCGGAACTTCATCAGTTCTGGGTTCTGAATTCTGTCAGAGTTTAACCACATACACACACAGACTTATACATCTGGACATGTATCAGTTACACACAGCGCACACACACACACAGAACTATGCTGCGATCAGTCTCATCCATGATACAAAACACACTCAAGGCTTTCTTGTGTTGCGTGACACTGCACAGAACTGCCCAAAAGGTAAATTTGAAAACCATAGTTCTGGTTTATACTGAATCAATTCAAAAGCGTGGAATAGATTGAACAGAAAAAACAGTTATTTAAGAGACCGTTTGGTCTATATTATTCCCGCATAAGACAAATAAATAAACAAAATAAACAACTCAGACCAGGAAGGTCCTCAACTTATATTACTGTATATTTTACTAAATATGTGTTTTGGAAACCTTTACAACTTTGTTGATGCAAAAAAAAGGTTACTAAAATTAAAACTTTAAAAAAATGGATTAATATCTTTGATGAAACAAAAACATAATTGGAATCAGAAATATGATTTTTAACAACAAAAGAACATTGATTAATCAATTAACAAAGTCAGTTTCAGCCTCATCAAGTCTACAGCAAGAAGGCAGAAGTAAAAAGAGTGTATTTCTGTCTCCATCTAGTGCTGCTGTGACGTCATTGCATCAGGACTGCATTAAAAAGTGTTTTATTTAGATCAGTTTGATGTTTTGGAGAGCTGTAAGGGAAATATACAGAGGAGTGTGTTTTAAACACCAAATATAATATGCATTTCTTCCTCTAAATATGATAATCAACAAGACAGAGAGTGTGTGAAAATGTCTGTTGCTGTGTCCGTCAGTCTAGAGGTTTCCATTATTTGGTAGGTATTAGGAATCAGGTTGCATAAGATTTATGGCTTTTAATTAAAGTTAGATTATGATAACTAATATTATTCATCAGAAATATTTCAAGTTTATCCACTATTCATGATAAAATCACAATTATATTCAGGAAGCAGAAAACCCCTGTAGACATTAGACCTGTTATTCCACACACACACACACACACACACATGCACATACACACACTCAACTGTAGAATCTCACAAAAACTTTCAGGAACGTCCATGTTTTGAATATATTCTAGGTGGAATCATGCTCCCATGCCTCATGCTGGGTTTACATTGTTTAGCAGTGACCTTATGAAGGTCTGATCAAAGAGCTCAACGAGCAGAGCCAGAGTTGGAGCAGGAGCCTCAAAATATTTTGAGTGTTCCTCTATCTATCTGTCTGTCTATCTATCTATCTATCTATCTATCTATCTATCTATCTATCTATCTATCTATCTGTCTATCTATCTATCTGTCTGTCTGTCTGTCTGTCTGTCTGTCTGTCTATCTATCTATCTACCTATCTGTCTGTCTGTCTGTCTGTCTGTCTGTCTGTCTATCTATCTATCTATCTACTCTGTTTATTTATCGTGAAAGAAGAGAGAGTGTGTCTTCACGTTTCCAGTATGTACTTTCCATCAAGAAAGCAAAACATACTAAAGCATTTAGTGCTTCCAATGTGTGATATTAAGAACAGAAATCATCAAACATCACATTTGCAGACTCCATATTTACATATATCAAGACTTTTATTTTATCAGACGTTGTCATCCATAGCAACCTGGGCTGCAGGCCTTTAGTTTTAAGACCCTTTTGAGGTTTCCAGCTCCCCAAATTTTATGATCACCTGCCACCACTCAGGTGATGACATACTTTATCATATCGTACTGTATTTAAAGTTGTCCCTCGGGACGGGGGGCGGGGGTGGGATGGTTAATTATAGGTCGGCGAAGTGCATAAACTCGTTCCCTTTAAATCTGGCGACGCACGCTCGTTTTCGAGCGTCTTGTGATGTGACGTCATCAGTCCCGCAGCTGCGCGCAATGAAGCCGAGCCACGACGAAGACGCCGAATTCATCCCGTTACCGGAGACGTTTAAGCTTTAAAATCAAGAGACATAAACGTTGTCGACTTCTCTTCTCCGTCTCGGTTTTTAACGGCGTAGTTTGTCGCTTGTGGGAGTTTGTTGTTGCGCATTTGGGACTTCACATTGGAGTTTTGCTTTCTTTCTTCCTCTCTTAATTCCTTCCTTTATATTTCTCATTTCCTTCCTTCCTTCCTTTTTATTTTCCTCTTTTATCTTTCCTTTATCTTTCCTCTTTCCTGCCTTCGTTTTTTGGACCGGAAAGTCTGTTACATTTTTTTTAAAATATATTATTATTCTTAAAGGGGAAAAGGTGTGTCGGAGTTCAGTTTTTCCCGTTGTTTTATTTCATTATATATGTATATTATTTATATTTTATTTTAACAGTGAAGTTGGTAATTATACATATTTTTAATATTAAAGGAAAAGGGCGTGTCGTCGGTAACCATGATCACGTCCACGCCGGCCGAACCGGCCGCTCGCTCTTCCCGAGGAGGAGACGCACGGAGGAGCGGGACGGCTACCGGAACCAGGAGCAGGTCTGGTACCGGGTTCGGTTCCGGTTCGGCGTCTCCGTCCTCGGTGAGCCCGACACGTCTGAGCCGGTTGCAGGAGAAGGAGGACCTGAGGCAGCTGAACGACCGGCTCGCTAACTACATCGAGCGCGTGCGGCAGCTGGAGGCGGAGAAGGCGGGAACGCGGCGCGCTCTCGAGGAGCGAGACGAGAGCGCGCGGCGCGAGCTGAGTAACCTGCGCGGGCTCTACGAGAGCGAGCTGACGGACGCGCGCACGGCGCTGGACAACACGGCGAGCGAGAGAGCCAGATTACAGATAGAGTACAGCCGAGTGTGTGAGGAACACCGACTACTGACCAACAGGTGAGAGACTGAGAGTGGGGGAAGAGGAAAGGAGAAGAAAGCATGTGGACGAGAAAGGAAGGAGAGAGATTATGAGGGGAAGTTGGGAAGGAGAGTGTATGAGGGGGAAGGTAGGATGGAGAGAGTGTAGGATGGAGAGAGTGTATGAAGGGGAAGGAAGGATGGAGAGAGTGTATGAGGGGGAAGGAAGGATGGAGAGAGTGTAGGATGGAGAGAGTGTATGAAGGGGAAGGTAGGATGGAGAGAGTGTATGAAGGGAAAGGAAGGATGGAGAGCGTGTATGAGGGGGAGGGAAGGATGGAGAGCGTGTATGAGGGGGAAGGAAGGATGGAGAGAGGAAGAAAGATTGTTTGAGAGACGGAAAGTAGGATGAGAAAGTGTGTGGAAGAGAAAGAGGAAGAATGAAGGAGTGTGTGTGTGAGAGAGAGGTTGTGAAAAGCAGGTGTTTTGGGCTGTATGTAGTGCACTGGGAGCTCATGGAGGTAACAGTATTGAGTTTGAGTTCGTCATTAAATAAATTCAATCCGTCGTAATTTCCAGAAACAAAAAGAAAGAAGCGGAGTTGGGCAGTGCCACCGAGCGCTGGAGGAACCTCGAAGCCGCTTTGAACTCCAAAGAGGCGGATTATGCCAACCTGCTGGCAGCAAACCGCAGGCTGGAGAATGAAGTGGCAGATCTGAAAACGCAAGTGGATAATGTGAGTTTTTAAGCTGAAATATTGACATTTATATACACTTATGGTGTTCTACAAAGCTGCAAAGCTGTATCGTTGCCATTTTTATTCCTGAGCTCAAGCAGAACTATCTCTTTTAATAAAATCATACCTGTTCAGTATAGTTTTATTACATTTGTATGAGGTCTGATCTATGTTTTTATTTTGGATCAATGCTATGAGTTTGTTGAACAATGAAACCATGTGTCAGTGTACAGTAGATCAGTATATCGTTACACCCTCAACTGGGGGACATGAAAATATTTTTGTCTGTAAAAGTGGAGTCCTGCAGAAAATGTTTGTGAATAACTTGTTTAAATGCAGTTGTTCATTGTCGTTTGGTCGATGCCTGTTTATAGTTAGAGTCGGCGCTACACAATGCAAAAACTCAGATCAACTCGGAGATGCTCACTCGCGTGGACGTGGAAAACCAGGTCCAGACCCTCCAGGAGCAGCTGAATTTTCAGAAGCAGGTCGCAGAACAGGTGATGTTGACTTGAGGTTGTATCGCCCAGCCCTAGAGTGCCGTCTTTTTAAAGCTAACGTTGTTTTGCCGTGGTATTTCTTTTTGGAGTGTAACTTGTGTTGGTGTGCAGGAGGTGCGAGAGATGCGAAGTCGTCACGAGAGCCGGCTGGTAGAGTTGGACTCGGGCAGGCAGAAGGAGTTTGAGAGCAAGTTAGCAGAAGCCATGCAGCAGCTCCGACAGGAACACAAAGCCCAAATACAGCAGTACAAAGACGACCTGGAGCGCACTTTTAGTGCCAAGGTGCTTTTACTTCCATATTCAGTTTTGTTTATATAGTGCATTTTACAGCAGACGTTGTCACAAAGCAGCTTTGCATATAACTAGCCCAAAGCCTAAATTGCAGTGGTGTCTCGTTCCAGCCCTAGAGGCTTCCATCATACATGAGTTTAATACATTGACACCTTGTGTCAGGCGGAAACTCAACAGGTATGATGGAAATCCTCCAGGACACTGGACACCTGAGACGACAGTGGCTAGAAAAACTTCCTCAGTAATAATCAGGAAGAAACCTTGAGAGGAACCAAGACTCCAAAAAGGGTCCGTTCCTTAGGGATGCACGATATGAACGTTTTCTGTGCTTATCCAGTGATTCCACACTATTTCAACAATCCACTCTGTTCAAATTGAAAACGTGTCCAGTAATCTCATGTGGTCTGTCCGTTGCAGCTGGAGAACGCCAAGCAGGTTGCGTTGAAGAACAGTGACTGCGCTTCGTCCACCCGAGCAGAACTGGAAGCAACCAAACAAAGACTGGAGTCTCAATCTGTACAGTTTACCAACCTGCAGAAACAGGTAACACCAGAAAGATTCATATTAACTTACATCAGGTCTTTATTTTTATTACAGTGACAGCAAATATAAACAAAGATTATACTCTTTATACTAATTGTGAAATCTTTATATTTACTTTTTCATGCTAATTGTAAATGTTAATTTTTTATTGAAATATTTATTTTATTAATTTGTTTATTTATATTAACTGTGAACATTCAATATTTTATGATTCATACTAACTGTAAATATTCATTTATTTTTGACTTATTGATTTAGCGATCATATGTGTGATCAACTGTGAATGTTCAAATTTATTTCTTTATACTAACTTCAAATATTTATTTATTAACTTATTGTTTATGCTTACTGTAAATTTTCAAATGTATTTATTTATTTATTGATACTGACTGTGAATGTTTAAATATTGATTGATTGATTGATTGTTGCCCTGTGGTTTTTTGGCACCTGCCCAGGGTTGGTCCCCACCTCGTGCCAATAGGGATTTTAAGGGGTTTAGAAAGTGAATGAATGATTGACCATCCTAACTGTGCGTTTTGTCTGTGCTGCAGAACTCGGCACTGGAGGCCCGGGTGCTGGACCTGGAGCGTGCTCTGGAGCGGGAGCGGCAGCTGGGACACCAGCGTCTGTCCCAGAAGGAGCAGGAGATGGCCGACATGCGGCAGCAGATGCAGGTGCAGCTGGAGGAGTACCAGAGCCTGCTGGACGTCAAGCTGATGCTGGACATGGAGATCAACGCGTACCGCAAGATGCTGGAGGGAGAGGAGCAGAGGTACGCCACTAAACAACTACCGCTCACCTGGCAGGGCTCCGAGATATGGAAATTGCATGCTACAGGATTTTGCAATGTTGCGATCTCAACTTTTAACGCAAATTCAGCCAGTCCCAACAAACTCATTACCATCATGCAATTTTGACCAATTACCGCAATTTTTGACCAATCATAGTTGTTTCCCACAGAACGTGGAGCCATAGAGTCAGCAAACTCACTTCCTTGTTACGTTTAGAAGATGCAGGAAACGTGTGATAAAAACACCTCACATTTACCTTCAAAAATAACTAGATGATAATTGGTAATAATAGTGGTTTTGTTCTCTTCATTGTAGTTAACTGTTAAAGAATCATTATAAACGGGGACAAAATCACACATTTTTCCACAACTTTGACTTGCATTTTAGGACGCAACAATCTCAACAAAGGCCCACGAAAGGAAGTGGAGGAACTGATTACTTCTATTTAATTAATATTTAAGAAATTGGCAAATTTTTATCAACCGAGATGTAGACTTTTATATTCCTTAAATAAATCAATAATAATCTGTGTATTTCTGTGTATAAATGAAATAAACAAAATGTTATATATTCTGTATTTTATATGTAACTGTTTGAGATAGTGTCAAATTGTCTTGCATTTATCTCCAGACTCAACCTGTCCCCGAGCCCCTCCCAGCACGCCGCCGTCTCTCGAACCCACGCCCAGGCGACGCGTAAGGCCTGGGGCAGGAAGAGGAAACACGAGGGCAGATCGGGGCTCTCCCCCAGCTGCAAAGTGTCCCAGCATTCCTCCTCGCACGGCTGCGTCTCCATCGACCACATCGACCTGGAGGGAAACTTCATCACGCTCAAAAACAACTCTGACACGGTACGAGCTGCTTGTATACAGTATGTGCACCGTGTGTGATGCGTCCAGATCTTTTATCAAACTGTTATTTTTATTCTCCTGTTCCAGGATCAGCCAGTAGGAGGCTGGGTAGTGAGACGCAGCCAACTAGGAGCATCGGATGTCACGTTCCAGATTCCCACCTCATGCATTCTGGGTGCTGGAAAAACACTGACGGTAACAATGTCATAACAACACACACACACACACTACGGCGTCACGTTATTAGTCTCGTGTGATTTTGTGTGTTAATGTTTTTGTTCAGATCTGGTCTGCAGGTTTGGGAGTGGAACCAAAACTTCCCACAGATCTGGTTCTGAGGAGCCCGAAAAAGTGGGGGCCGGTCAGCGACGTCCGCGTCTATCTCCTCGACAACCACAACCAGGTCAGACGTTAGCAAAACGTTAGTTTTTTGGGTTTTCCCTCAGTTCTACAGTGGTATAATACTGTACTATTTAAATGTCTTAACGTTCTTAAGAACGAATTTTACGAACGTGGCCCAGTGATGCTGCACGGCTTTCTGCCTCTCCCTGCACTGTAGTGTAAATGTGGATTTAGGATTTTGGTTTTATATGGAAGCGGTGATTGATGCGTTTTGTTTGTTTGTTTGTTGTGCAGCGTGTGCAGTCGGGAATCTTCTCCTTTAATTCCACAGTAATTGAAAGTATCTTTAAAGTGTGTGGTGTGTTGCTCAGGAGACGGCAGAGCGCAGTGTGGTGTGTGTTCAGGAGCAGGCGGAGGGAGACTCTGACGTGGAGCTGGGTGAGGAGTGTGCAGTCGGCTCAGAGATTCACCTGCGCAGACAGGTACGTCAGCTCATGCAGGATGATTGTGTGTGTGTGTGTGTGTGGTTATGTATACTGTATGTATATATGTATATAGGTGCTTTTTGTGTGTGTGTGTGTGTGTGTGTGTGTGTGTGTGTGTGTGTGTGTGTGTGTGGGGTATTATTAGTGAGTGTGATGTGTGTAAAGTTAATTTATGTATAAGTAATATTTTAATCTTTATTTTTATTCTTTACTATTATTTAATATATTTCCTTTTTTTTTTTTCCCTTTCCTCTATATTTTGTTTATTATTATTATTATTGTTATTAGTATTAATAGTATTATTAGTATTATTATTGTGTATGTGTATATATATATAAAAATTATTATTAGTGTGTGTATATATCTATATAAATGTGTATTATATATGCACACACTAATAATGATAATAATAACATAACAATTTCCATTTCCACAATGTTTTATATCATATAATCTTTTAAATACATATGTGTATAATTAATTTATTCAAAATTTTAAAAATCATATATATTTATATTTTTTATTAATTCGTGACATGGCCAAGAATCAGAACCTTTGTATTCTCTGCGCATCGCGTCGGTTTTATACACTGCACGCTGTAAGGTAATTAAAACAGCTTTCCGCAGTGTTGTTAGTGCACGGATGTTTTAAAGTTCAATAAAGTTGAACGCTTGATTTTCTTTTACCATAAAGCCAAAAGAAGGAAAAAGAAATGTTGCACTCTGTCTTGACGTGGGCAGGGACGTTAGGTGAGAATACGCCCATGCTGCAGCTGCTGTGTGTGTTGTTGTGTGCATACATACCAGGGATGCACGATGATACGGGAATCAACCCATAATTTTTAATCATCATTTCAGACCGATGCCTAGATTTTGCCCGATATTTCATGCTGCGATTTAATGCCGCGCTTATTGTGTGTGAAAGTGAAGGCTTTGCGCTGGGCGGTTCCAAAGTTGAGGTGGGATTTTAACACGACCTGGACCTTCTGTCTTACAATGTATGGTGTTATTTTGTGCCAAAATATTTTCCGCGCACGCAGTGGAACGTTCACCAGTAAAATCTCGCCTTTACCCTCAACTAAACTGAGTGTTTACTCTCACTTAGTGATGCAGGCTCACACATGGGCTGTGTCCTTGAGCCGCTGTGACTACCAATTTAATAGTATGTAGTAGGTAAGGTGCTCTTTATCATACTCTCTATGTGGTAGTATACTCCCCAGAAGTAGCCGGGTCAGAAATAACAGCCTTTACCGCACCAGTAGTGCACATGGAGGTCACACGGCCCTATTTGACTTGGCATACTACTATGAGCTGAAAGTGATTCTTTCAAAAATTTGCACTACGCTTGGAATGCTTTTTCCTCGCCCACTGCTTTCTGCCACACCCACTCTGACGAGCAGGGCAAGTACAGGAAATGTCAGAACTATGGTGTTATTTTTCTGCCGGTATTTGAGCGCGGCAGTGAACTTTGATGAGCAAAACATCTTGTCTTTACGTCATGACTCTGCCTCCTCATTTATCGGCATCGGCAGATATAAGCATGAAAAAATATTGATATCGGGCATCGACTTACACCAATTTATCGCGCATCCCCAAAAAATGACAGAACTTCCCTTTATTTTGACCTTTTAAATGTTCCATGCCAGCTAATATTCCATCTACCTTTAGACTGTTTTGCTTTTACCGCAACCCGCCGCATTTCTAAACCAAAAATCCAGCACGCGCACGTGAATTAAGAGTGTTTTATTTTTACAGGGTCGGATCGAGAACCAGGAGACCAGC
Organism: Distichodus sexfasciatus; assembly: GCA_032718565.1. Classification (NCBI taxonomy): domain Eukaryota; kingdom Metazoa; phylum Chordata; class Actinopteri; order Characiformes; family Distichodontidae; genus Distichodus; species Distichodus sexfasciatus. The sequence continues at coordinate 190,683 of JAVGVS010000383.1, read as the reverse complement.
TGTGTTCTTTCATGATTTGGTTTTGTTTTTCTGACGACGATGCCACGGCCGGACGCGTGCCAACCTCAGCTCCAAACCCGAATAATGTCATTATTCTTGCCTTATTGTAGGGCTAATGTTTTGCACCTTCATATATGCAAATATACCAATAAAGATTGTAAAGTCACAGATGATTGGTCAGAAGCTGATTATCCTCTTGCAGTTTGTTAAAAGTACAGTCGTCTCAAAGGAGGTACGTTGACAAGTTTGAAATAAGTTTGTGTGGATAATTCACTGATCAGCCACAGCATTATGACCGCAGATTTGCTTCGTTGTTGAAGTTGATGTTGGAACAGTCAAACGTGAAGATTCAAGCAACTTTCACAAGATCCAAATTGTGGTGACGACGATGACGACATTTTTGAAATGTTTCCAAAGTAGTGGTCCGTAGTGGTCGACTCTGCAAATTGGGCCTCCTATGCATCAAGCAGCATGTTTTATTCCCAAATATAAAAGTGAGTCGGATAACGTGAGTGCTCACTGCAGCCTCATAATAATCCTCCGACTGCAGACGTCCGGGACACGCAGTAGCTACACCATCGCCTTGCTGTCAAGCTTCTTCAAGGGAAGCTGGTTGGTGTGTGAGGTGTGTTGTGTGTGAGGTTTGTGAGGAAACGTCAGCTTCACTCTGGTGTCGGTTTTCCTCCAGGTCCTGAACAGGTGAATGTGGTAGCGCAGAGAAACCTGAATAATCAAGAAGTGTTAATGAAAGTGATCATTTTATGTATGTTCAGAGTAGCTTTTAGGATTTTGCCTCATTTCTAAAGCTAAAACCCTGGAGAACATAATGTTGTAAAAACTAAATTCATATTCCCTCAAATTTGAGCTCGAGTCAAATAAAATTAGTACAAAATTGTCAAATTAAATTATTCAAATATATTTTTAAAGAACCAAGAGTTTATTTTTTCCAGCAACAAAAACATGTTTTGCTTCTTAAGCTTATCTATATGTTTTAATTTGATTTTGGTGCTTTTGAAAATAATTTTGCAATTGCTTTGTAAATTCTTAATGTAAATAATTTTTTTGGTAAACTACAATGTAATTTTCATGAAGTAAAACAAGATCTTTTAAAGCAAATAAACACTTGGCCTTAAAATGATATCTGTGCATTTGTATTTGCTGAAAATATTTTGCTACTTATTAAATGACTATCAAGAAAAATCTTATTATATGTAATTTTCAGAAGCATCAAGATTCGTATGAATGAAATCACCAACAAAAATGTTCATTTAATTTGTTAAGAAAGACTTTGTCAATTTATTTTCTTTGACCGCCTATTAGGAAAATGTAAGATGTAAAATGTAAGATTTTGACAAATTAAATAAGTCTGTGAATTTTTAAAAATAAAAGAGGTATTAAAAACTCAAAAAGCAAAAGCTTAAACTTCAGGACTTTTCCTTATTTTTTGAGCAAGTTTTAATTATGATCACGTGAAAAAGTTGGATTTTAATTCTTGTTGAAAATTATATCATTATTTTTTGAACATATAACTAGATTTATTTAGACTATACACAGACTCACTAACACTAACAAAGTGATTTTTGTTTCTGCTGAGATACTTTTTGTACTAAAGGAATGTAACTTGAAACAATTTCTGAAATAGGCATGCATATAGTTACCATACATACACAATAATGAGGTAAACGTGTGTGTGATGAAGAACAAACTCACAATGGCCCAGAAGAGGTAGATGGTGAAGAGTGTGAGCGTGAGGACGATGAGGCCGAACGCTTCCACGCCGCCATGTAGTAAAGATCCACTGCCTCTAACACACAACCATCCGGACAGACCGGCCAGCGGCGTGATGAAGAGGAAACACACCAGATCCCCACACAGCGTCCGTCTCTCATGCTGCACGGACGGAGACCAGCCACTTCAACAGGCCAACACGGAGAAAGAGTCAAAAGGGCAAACGCTGGGCGCTATGTCACGCCATCCTTATGTTGTGTTGCGTCATCTTTGTACTGTCGTGTCACCCTTGCATCGTGGTGTTGTGTCACACCAGTGAAAGTGAAAGTGAGTGATTATTTGTCATTGTGAACACACCACAGCACAGCACACAGTGCACCATAACGAAATGCGACCTCTGCATTTAACCCATCCGTGAAGCAGCGCCGCTAATGCGCCCGGGGAGCAGTGCTTGGGGACGTACCTTGCTCATGAGTACCTCAGTGGTAACTTTACCGCCCTGGATTCGAACCTGTGACCTTCTGATCACGGGGCGAACCGTTACGCCACCAACTGTTGCGTCAACCTGGCGTTGTGTCGTGTCATTCTTGCCTTGCGTGGTGTATTTTATTTTACCTCGCTCAGGGGTTTCGGCAGTTGCTCCAGAGTGAACTGGAAGTGACAGAGTTCACAGGCCAAGCATCGTCGGAGGCGGTGAGCTGAAGGCCCAGACACGCATGTATGCACCGCTACGCCGAGATCCTTAACATTCACATCATGTATAAGAGATCTCCAACCCGACCGTCCTCATGACAGATCCTGCACAACGCCTCGTCCATGTTCAAACTGCACAGAGAGATTTACAAGCTCATATCAAAACTACACGAGCAAGTCCTGAAGGAACTGCCTGACTGGCCAGGGGATTCCTAATGGAAAGGTTACAGGCTGGAAATGTTAACAAGAAGAAATGATGACGTTTCATCACCAGCAACCAGCTGAACACAAGAACAACACTAATCACAGTTCAACTTCGTGGAGATGACCCCTAGAGGACAAACAGGTAATGACAGAGTTCGTGGGTGGCGCCTTATGGAAGCAGTAATCGGAACTCGAGTAAAGGGTTGCTATCGGGTTGATGACTGTGAAATTGAGCTACATGAATGGCGTCCGTACAGCAGAAAAACGCGAAGGTAGTTAAAGGAACAATAACAGGGAAGAAGAGGAAGTGGCAGGTGATTGTTGTGTAAAAAATAAAAGAAACCTTTACTTTTTACACCATACGCTTCCAACACATTAACATTAATAACAAAAATATTCACTTGCTGCCTAATATATCTCAGGTGTTGTTGTAATGTTAGGTTATTAATATTATTCACATCACAATGTTATGGCTGGATCAAAAGTACATTAATACCTATATTATGTATAAATTATGAGAAATTATCTAACTATCTATCTATCTATCTATCTATCGTTCTATCGTTCTATGAATATGTACAAATGCATAATATAAATTTATCTTATTTAACCCTCTACCAAGTGGAAAAAAAGGAAATATACTACTATACTGTATATACCATATGTGTATTTTTGCTTGTTTATCTTCTTGTTTTGTTGATGCTACTTTTTGATGTGCCACAAACATTAGTGTTTTGAAGCTTTGGCCCAATCAAGGCGATGATTTGCTTCCAAGGTTGAAAAATGATAGCACAAATTTGCTCAAACGTGAAGTAAGAGATTACATCGCCCAGCAAACACAGACCTCACATTCCAGTTCAGTGTTACTTTGACAGCTTCACAACAGACACATTATCACGGGCGTTTTTATATATCATATACCGTATTTATGGATTGCATTGATTATCATTGATTCTAGACCCAAAGATGACCTACTGAACCAAATCAGCAGCATCTCTACCAGACCCTCCATGTCTTCAGCTCTCTTCACCAGCAACAAAACACTCTAAGGAAAACAGCTCCAAACTTGTGTTCATGTCGTTCTCGTGGAAACCATCACCGGAGTCGGAGTCCACTTCCTAACTCTCACTCTCACACACACACTCCATAACACGTTGATATGATATAGCTCAAAGGACTTCAGTAAGGACAAGTTTACCTCCTTCCCTTCCTCCTTCTTTCCTCCCCCCTCTCCAGGCGCTTTTTGGCCGCTGAGATTAGTATTGTTGAAGGTCGCAGAGAATAGCCGATTAGGCTGGCTGCACCAGCTTGTTGAAATCCTCACCCCTAATTTTTAATCCAGTTAGTCGCTGCCTGTGGACCCCGCGTCCCTCCACATTATACTAAAACCTGCTGCAGACATCACAGCAACAAATGTCTGAAGGTGATGGTAATGAATTTGGGTTTTTATTTTAATGTGACGCACAGTTAAGACAGACTCGCTTGAAACTATACATACACTTCCATAAAGCAGCAGTGTTATCACAAACTATCATTTTCAGTTTATAGATGTACATATTTGTAGAATGAATTGGCTTTAAATCTGTTAATACACACCTGGTGAAGCATTATATACCATATATCTATAAGTTACACTCAAATGTGCAAGTTCTGTTCTCTCAGTGAAACACATATTTGACATTTTGATAATTTCAGTATTTCTGTTTCCAAGAATTTCTACTTACATATATCCGGCGCAAAAAGTCACCCTCGTTATATTGGTGGACTTTCTACACGCCATTTATTTTGAAATTCTTTTCACATAGAACCGATCAAATCCATCCACATTTATTCATAGCTAAATATTATTATTATTATTATTATTATTATTATTATTATTATTATTATTATTATTATTATTATTATTAATTATATGTTATGAATGTTTAGAATTCATAATATAAACTTTATTAGTGTTGCTATTTATTTGTCTATTTGTCTATTTAATACTGATTTCCTTAATCTCAATTGGGGTCACAGAGACCAGCTTTATTATTATATATTAACATGAAATTATATAATAATAATAATAATATTAATATTGAATATTATTATTGTAGTAATAATAATACTATTATTATTATTATTATTATTATTATTATTTGTGTGCTAGTATTTATTTCACCACCTGCAAGATTTTAGTTTTTATTATTTTACATTTTCTAGACGCTCACCGCCTCTCTCCCCCTCCTCACCTGCGCTCCCCCTCATCACTTTTGGTTCCTGTGCTGATTGTAGTGTGTGAACTGTGGGCCCCAGCCTGATTCGCCCTTACGGTGAAGGCGGAGCTTCAGACGTCAGTTTGTTCTGATTGTGATAAAGCTCAGCGTCTGGCTCTCAGGGAATCACAAACGTCAGCGAAATTATTCAGATCTTCGCCGCCGGGCGATGGAGCTCCGGATGTCCACCTCCCCAAAAAAAGCTGAATAGCAGACGGGATTATCGCAGAGAAGAAAAGAAGAGAGGAGGCCAGACGAAAGAGAGGGAGAAAAGGAGATTTTTCCCTTTGTCTTGGACAAGCTTTCACTTTTTGACTAGACCATGTTTCCTCGTCCGTGCTTTTATCTTAACTCGGATTCATGAACTAGACGGTAGACAAAACCAGGCTTTTAGGAAGCTTATTTAAATATTAAATATCAAATCACTTATATAAGCCTTTAATATAGATATTGTTAATTTTAAAAATTTAACTTAACATGACTTTTTAACAATGTGTAACGTCAAATCACAATCAGGTTTCAATGACTTTGAACAGTTCTGTATGAAGAATTTCATAGTAAATACAAGTGCTGAAAGTGGCAAAGGTAAAAAGGGCAAACAAACAGAACTTAAACATTTGAGTGCAACTTACTCAAGCCGAAAATCTGGGGGCAGTTGGTAGCGAACGTGTTAGCGTGAATCAGCGTTTTCACTGGTTTGAATCTCAGACCAGTAAAGGTACCACTGAGGTACTCATGACCAAGGTGCAATTGCCTCCAAACACACTCTACCTCCAAAAACTGCACAAATAACTTGGCTTAATTGAATTCGATTAGTTCTGAAAAAGTAGACACGTCAATTAAGGTGAGAGTGTGTCAAACCTGTGTGTGTGTGTGAGACACAATGACCAGACATCTCCTGAAGGCCAGCAGATTGCAGGGGCCTAAAAGTAAAAGCCGTCTCTGAGAGGAGCTTTCCCAGAAGTCTGTCTGAAACACACACACACACATCTACACACACACACACACACACATACACATACACACACACACACACCATCCACACACACACACACACACACACACTCATCTACACACACACACACACACACACACACTCATCTACACACACACACACACAAATCCCAGTAACCATTCCTAGGACATTCCATAGACTCCTCATAATGACTGCTAGATATACAGTACTGTGCAAAAGTTTTAGGCAGGTGTGAAAAAATGCTGTAAACAAAGAATGCTTTCAGAAATATCAATAATGATTGTTTATTTTTATCAATTTACAAAATGCAAAGTGAGCGAACAAAAGAAAAATCTAAATCAAATCAATATTTAAAAAGTTACTTACCTTTTTGGCTCAAACCAGCATCAATTTATAGGTACACTTGCACAAAGTCAGGATTTTGTAGGATTATAGTCATTATATTATTTTGTAGGATTATAGTCATTATATGTTTTGTAGGATTATAGTCATTATATTATTTTGTGGTGATTATAGATTATATTATTTTGTAGGATTATAGATCTGTGGTTAGTTCTCCAAGATGTTTGGAACACTCTACCAGCTTTGAAATTCCTTCAAAACTGTGTGCAAGTGTACCTAGAAGAACTGATGCTGTTTTGAAGGCAAAGGCTGGTCGCCAATCAAATGATTTGATTTAGATTTCTCTTTTGTTCATTCACTGCATTTTGTTGATTGATGAAAATAAATGATTAACACTTCCATTTTTGAAAGCATTCTTTGTTTACAGCATTTTTTCACAATTGCCTAAAACTTTTGCACAGTGCTGTATAAATTCTACAGCTAATCCTAATCCTAACCCTAATCTTAACCTCAGTAACCAAATGCACATCTTTTAGTTTCTCAAAAAAAACATGCACATCTTCATTTGCAGTCATTTTTTCTCATGAAGACCTCTCAAATGTCCCCACAAAAATGTCCCCATTTGACAGGTCCCCACAAAGCCTAGTGATTTTAGGGGGAAAAAAGTAAATAATACTATAGCTAACCTTAACCCAAACCAAACACAAACCATTTAACTCTTAGTTTTCTGCCTTAAACTGTATGGTGTTATATTGTGCCAAAATTCTAAGCACACAGTGGAACGTTCACAAAATCCATTGTCTTTTCACGTTCAACTCTGCCTGCAAACAGAATTTTTTAAAAAGTCACTTAGCGAATGTGAGCTGACATATGGGCTGTGTCCCGAACCATGTGCTACTGCACTTAATAGCATGGTAGGTAAGGTGCTCTTATCATACTTTTCTATGAGGTAGTATGCATCTCAGGAAATATTTGGGGTTGCAGCTTAATGGCTCTCTACACACTAGGTAGTGCACATGGAGAGTCACATGTGCCCTATTTGACTTGGTACACTACATAGGGCGTGAAGTGACTTTTCTTAAAATCTTGTGCACTACTCTGTAAATGCTCCGCCCTCACTCCACTCTGCTTTCGTGCTCGCTTGACTTGGTGTTGTGTAAGAAATGTCAGAACTATGTCCTTATTTTTGAAATGTCCAGTGGAACTTTTGTGAACAAAATATCTTGTCTTTACACGCCGTCCTCATTTATCAGTATTGTGAAAAACATCAGCTCTCGACATCGGACGATAATTCCAATATCGTACATCCCTAAATATATATATATATATACACAGGGGTCTTGCTCGGGGACCCAGTGATGTTAGGAGGTCGGATTCGAACCCACGACCACTTGATCCTGAAGCGAGCGTCCTAAACCCGCCACATATAAACCTGGTCGCTATTTAAAACGTGTAGCATCCCGTGTCCTTATAAAGGAAGTCCTGGCATCTCAGTCAGCGTCGCTGGAGCTAAAAGGAAGCCGATGGGACGGCGTTATCGGCAGCGTGGTTATCTAAAACTGGAGAGCGTCGTCCGCCCGTCCACACGCTGGGACGCTTTTAAAAACCCAGTACTCAAAGAGTCAAGTCAAGTGGACTGACAGGAGGAGGAGGAGTGGGGCTCTTATCTCCCAAACGAGGGGAGGCAAGAAGCCGCGACAGCGAGGGACAGTGGGACACAACCACGGCTCTGGTCTCCGATTAATGTTGTCTTCATTTTTGTAGCACAAAACCCAATGTGGGCAAGAGCGTAACGGTTAGAGAGTTGGGCCCGTGATCAAGAGGGTTGCTGGAGCTAGTCCCGGACAGGTGAAGGTACTGCTGTGGTACTCATGAGCACGGTACCATTCCCAAGCACTGCTGCCTAGGCGCTGCCAAAAAAGGCTGCCCACTGCTTTTTCACAGATGGGTCTCATGCAGACGTTTCTTCAAATCAGTTTTGTATTTAATTGTTCACCTGAAAGCTTTTAGAAGCCAACTCCGCTAAGAGCCAACCTCAAGTGGGCCATCGGAGGAGTGCGGCTCTTATCTCACAACGAGGGGGTGGGGGCAAGAAGCAGCAGCAGCAGCAGCGACAACGTAGGGCAACAGGACAGAGCCACAGCATTTCGGCTCCGGACTCCGGGCCGATTGGTTGGGGTGGAGGGCCCAAAAGTGGTTATCTCAAAGTTTTTTCAGATGACGGAGTGGACGCTGCTGAAGAGGCTGCTGGACGCCGTGCACCAGCACTCCACTATGATCGGCCGGCTGTGGCTGACGGTGATGGTGGTGTTCCGACTGCTGGTGGTGGCCGTGGCGGCCGAGGACGTCTACGCAGACGAGCAGGAGATGTTTGTCTGCAATACCATGCAGCCGGGATGCCCCAACGTCTGCTACGACGCCTTCGCGCCCGTCTCGCAGCCCCGCTTCTGGGTCTTCCACATCATCAGCGTCTCCACACCTTCCCTCTGCTTCATCATCTACACCTGGCACAGCCTCTCCAAGAGGGCGCCCGGTGGCAACGGCGGCCCCAACAACCCTGGATGCGGGGCAGTCGTCAGGGCGAGGGTGGCGACTGTTGGTGAGGGTTGCGGGCGAAGCTGCGATTCCGACAGCTGCTCCATCAAGTCCCACAGGCACCTGGGACACAGCCTGGCCGACGTCCTCGAAGGCGTTGCCGCCCAGATGGACACCGTTGCCAAGGTGTCTGCATCCGGAAGTTCTTCCGGAGTCTTGTCGAAAATCTATGTCCTCCACGTCTGCTTCCGGGCCCTGCTGGAAGCGGGTTTCCTGGCCGCACAGTGGTTGTTGTACGGTTTTTGGGTGCCCCCTCGCTACCTCTGCGCTGTGCCCCCATGCCCCCAGAGGGTGGACTGCTATGTGTCACGGCCCACCGAAAAAACTGTCTTCCTCGTCTTCATGTTCTGCGTCGGTGTCTTCTGCGTCTTCCTCAACCTCCTGGAGCTCAACCACCTGGGCTGGAAGAAGATCAAGACGTCGATGGGCCTGAGAGAAGCCGCCTGGAAAGGTTATGGCGCTGCGGACGAAGCGCGAGGTGACGGGTAGGGGCGTGACGATACCTCGATCTGCATCGATACATTGATCGAAAAGAATCAATATCATAAATTTGATATCACAAAAGTTCAGATATCAACTGTCTGTTAAATTAATATATTATAATATCGTAATGGCCCTTGTGGTTTTACCCCGCTAGTGACGGACCGTCGCTGACCTCCTCACTGACCTTTCGGGACACGACCAGCACCGCTTCGCTGCCTCGTCTGGACCTGGTGGTGCTGGACCAGAACCCGACCTGGACCTTCTCCAGAAACGTTGACTCGCCTCACTCGGATTCGTGCAAAGCGACGCTGCAGGGAAAAGGCAAAACGCAAACGCACAAGAGCCGGGAAGCCAAACCGAGGAGCACCGAAATCTGGATATGAAACTAAACTTAAATTCCAACGTTCAGACTTAAGAACGATGTGGTGAGTCTTAAATTAGACTGGCTTAAAAATGTTATAGATTTTGATAAAAATCATATCGTAGCAAATTTTGTGATATCAACAGATGTTGAATCGTCAGTTGAGAACTGGTCTGTAATGAGAAGCTTCAACCTCAAATAACCAGAACATTACTGAAAAACTGTAAACAATGTTACATATTTACTATTTAATGATGTTACATATTGAAATACATTTAATAATGTTACATATTGTTACATGTTTTATTGTTTTTCTTTGATAAAAATTGAAACTGATTTTAAAAAACAAGAAAAACAAATGAACTATAAATTCTAAAATCTGTAATTATGAGAAAATTAACACATTTTACTGCAATTTGGTTAACAACAAAATCCTAAACAAGCAAAACTGCAGTGTAATGTTTATATTTTAATGAGCTTTTACTGAATAATGTTCACATCATCAATAATGAGCAATAATAAATGTTATTTACTGTTATTAATAAAGTGTTTTACTATTCTTTAGTTTTAAACAAATTTCTAGTTAAAAATTCTTTTGTTTCAACTTTTAATTCTTTTCACCCAAGTTAAATTAGATGACATGAAACTGCTGTAGCATTGTAGACACGTCGTATCATAGCAAACGTTGTGATATTAGAAAAGAAGCCTCTAATTAGAGCCGTTATCAGCAGACGATTGGATGTCTTTAATTAAGAGACTTCTAATAAGCAGCTCGAACATTACTCAAAAACTGAACATAACGTCATGTTTGAAACTGTATTGCCGTCATACACTTAAAACGTTCAAATCGAAATAAAAAATTCTAAAGTTGGTCTCTATGCTAAGAAAATGTAAACAATTCACTTTACATTAAATAACCAAAAAACAAAATTGCAGTTTAATTTGGAAGTTTTAATGAGCTTTTACTAAATAATTTTCATATCAATAATGATCAATGATAACGTTATTTATTGTCTATGAATAAATACATGTTATTTAATAGTTTGTCTTCAATTTAAAAGAGCATTTTTACTCCAAAACAACTGGAATTCTTTGGTTTCTGCTGATTATTTTTACCTTAAAATTTGTGTCTATTTTTTTTACTTTTACTTCAACCATTTTTATTTAATGAGGACGAATATTACTAAATTCTTTCTATTTAAAGTTTAATTTTTCTCTTTGCATAAATAAACAGAGACAGTAAATCAGTCTCAACACTGGTTCAGTAATCATCATTTATTTAAGCAATATACAGTATGTAATATATTCATTTACATCTATAAAACACTTTCTGTATAAATTATAACTGAAGAGAATGACAGACGATTCCTCCGTGTCCCTCTTTCCTTTAATGCGGGTAGTAGTGTAGTGACAAACGGCTCTGAATTTATGAGGAAAAAATTAATAGATGCAGGAAACAAAAAGAAAAAAACGAATAAAAGGTGCAGGGGGTCAGTAGTGTCTAAAGAGAGGAGAACAAGTCCAGCTTCTGGAAGTAAGAATCCAGCCAGGTTTTACTCCCAACCAGCTTTTCACTTTTAAGAATTTCATATTTAATCAGGTTTGTATGTCGTAAGGACTTAAAATTTTAAAGTTCATTAAAACCAAAAATCAAACCCCCAAAAAGTAAAGTTTATAACAGTATTTGTTTCTAAAACCAAAACGAAAAATAAATAACGAGACGTTTCCTATTTAAAAGAAAACTCCAATGATGTAATATACGAGTGGAATATGACCTTTTATTTGACTGAAAGACAAGAAAGAAAGAAAGAAAGAAAGAAAGGGAGAAGAAAAAGGAAAGATAAAAAGAGACAAAGTGAAAAGGAGAAAAAAGTAAAGGAAAAAAAGAAAGAAATGGGAGAAAAAAAGAAAGAGGGAGCTGAGGGAGAAAAAGAAAAAATAGGAAAGAAAGAAAGAAGGCAGAAAAGGAGAGAAAGAACGAAAAGGAGGAAAAGAAGAGACAGAAAGACAGAGGGAGAAAAAATAATAGAATAAAAGACAGAGAGAAAGAAAGAAAGAAAGAAAGAAAGAGAGAAAGAGGAAAGAGGAAAGAGGGAGGGAGATGAAAATAATTTTCACTTTTTCATTTCAGCCAAAGTGGCAAATACGGAAAACTTCTCGTTAATTCGTTTTTTTAAATCTTGGTTTTGGGAAAGCATACTGGAAAAAACATTTTTGGTTTAGATTTTTGCTTTTAAATCAAAAACTGATGATATTAACGGCACAGATTCTTTAAACTCACACCGGTTCTGTCAGTTCTGACCCAAAGTGTAAAGGTCGGAGCAAATCTCTGGTCTGGATTCTTGACTTTTAGAAGCTGGATTCTCCCCGAGGTAAACAGTTCACTCTGGTTTGATATTTTTTGGAATTTAACGATTCAAGTTTAACGATGTGCGCAGCGCAGCAATAACGAGAGAGTTTCGCATTACGGCCACTCGGCTCCTCGTACGGCTGCTCGAGAATAAGAAACTGTGAAAATAAAAACCACAGAAACGCAAATCAAACGTAAATACAACCTTTGACCTCGTCTCAACACGTTAACAGGAAAATGTTGAATTTAGGGAGTTTATCTAACATTTCTCACATTAATAAATAACAGAGTCCTACAACACAAGCTTAACTTTGGTAAACGATGAACATTTTTTTAGACTTAAGTTGATACCAAAGTGATTATCATTTTGACCACAAAACATTAAACATTAACCCTAACCAAAAATCTTGCTAAAACCCCAAAATTGTGACTTTGTGCCTGTGTTTTTATGAAAAAGGGACATTTTTAGGACATTCATAGTAAAATTGCTAAAAAATAAACAGATTTTTGTTGAATTTGGTCAAAAATTGAAATTTTAATGTTCAGTTAAAAGTTGCTGTTTATCATAAATATGGAAAATATCTTTATAACAGTGTTTTGTATCAACACATTTAATGGTCAAAATAATAATCCGTTTGTTGCATATTAATAATGCTGAAAATACATTTGGCCAAAAAATATGGACTTACTTAAAATATGCTAAATGAGCCTAAAAAAATATTGAAGCGCAAATTAATTCATACAGCTAAATAAACTCCCTAAATAAACCGCAGATGTCCTCACTTATTGTCAATAATAAAATACACGTCTTGTTGATTAATACTTTAAAGGAAGTCAAAGTAGAAATGGTGTGTGACCGCGGGGAAAAGATTACACTGAAATAATTTTTCCACAAGATATCTCTGGTAAATCATGGAAAATGAGAATTTGAGCTGGATCTTCATGTTGCATTAAGCAGTAAGAAAGTGTGATTGCATGTCCTGAGATGTGAACGCAAAATATCACCATGACGATGTGGAATTATTGAATATATATTGATCAGTGCTTGTACATAAACCGCTGGCGCAGGAGGCTGTGGAAGTCGATAGAGGACGTGCATAAACGTTATTTTTCTCCTCGTTATCTCCAGTTATTTTTCTCCTGAATCGATGCATTCATCTGTGATGATGATAATCCATAAAACACTAAACACGGACAATACGAATAATCACACGTAAAACAAACCGTTATGTCAAGAAAACGCAGGTCAAGCTGAGATCGTGATGTTGAGATTACAAGAACAAGTTGTGATTTTGAGAAAACAACTTGCACTTTTGAAATGTTGAGATCGCGAGAAAACAACTGTTATGTCGTGATCTCAATGGAATTTTGTTGTGATATTTAGAAACGTTTTACGTTGAGATCGCAAGAAAACTTTTATAATATTGATATCGAGAGAAAAGTAAAAAAAAATTACTTTCTGTACGGCAGAATCACACGAAAAACAAGCTGCTACATCAAGAAAATGACTTTTGTTATGTTTATGCTGCGCTCCATTTGGCACAGAGTCCGACATTCGGTTGATGAGATTCCGTCACATCTGCTAAAAATACGGTAAATACCAAACTGGATGTGTTCCCTTTGCCACAGGAAGAACTCAAACAGAAGATTTTTATAACCTTATAACCTTTTTATCTGAATTTTCCGTCTCAAGTTACTGACCTGTTCGCTTTTCTGTTCGGCTAACCGGCCTAGTCATTTGCTTTTAGCAACATCGACCAGCCAATTTAGCTTCACCACTTGATAAACGACACATAACGTGGTATAAGTCGTGATCCGAGAAAATGTCATTACGTCAAGATCACAAGAAAAATGTAATCGTGAGAAAACAACTTTAGTTATGTCAAAACAGTGAGAAAATTTTGTTGCGATTTCAAGAAAACAATGTTTACACTGAGATCACGAAAAGTCAGCCCCGATCTGGAGATAATGAGGGGAAAAGTAAGTGTTGGCACGTGTCCCCAAGCGATTTGCGCAGGATAAAAACCTCTCCGTCTTCCTCTAGTCATATCTCAACATCCCACTTCATGGAGGCAAGACACGTTACGTCTTTTAAAAACAGAATCACTGCACAGCTCCAAGCTGAATATGCACAGGACTCCTGCACTGAGAACATGATACCAACAAGACTTCATCAACATTTCCCATTTTTGTAACTTCATTCAGTGTATAAATACTGGGCAAACGTTAATAACAAAGCAGGCAGAGTTCACTTCATACCGTACGAAGTCAAGACTGATAACTCTCTCTCTCTTACACTAAGTATGAGGATGATTTTGGGGCTCACCATGTCCTGGAGTGCGTTTCCCAACAGCAGTGCTGCTAACGTATTGCTAACTATGTATAGCAACACTATGTTAGCGTAGTTAGCAACTATGCTTTTGGGGAACGCACCCCTGGACGACTGAGACCCTACACAGCCACATGAGGGTGACTCTACCATCCCCGAAGCTAACGTAGCGCTGACGTGGCTCGTGGACGAGCGCGGCGTGAAGAAAGGCTTTAGTGCAAAAACCAGCGTCTCAACGTAAAGAAGCACTTGAGGGTGTGAGAGCAGTTCAGATGCGCCTTAAAAACACACGGGACGTCATCACAACGCCCTTCATCACCACACAGCACATGTAGACGGAGGAGGAGGAGGAGGAGATGGAGAAAAGAAAGAAGACAGGAGTTAGGCCTCGTTCACACGAACGTCTGAACCAGGCGGTTTTCTGGCGTTCGTGGCGCCAGGTGAGCGCCGACCGTTTTTCTGCTCATTGGAGCAAATCAAAGCGTCCACACGGCTGCGCGTTCGGGTGGCGTCAAAAAAACGCTGCATGCAACGTTTTCTTGGCGTCAAAATCCCGACCAACGTGAGGAAAACGACGCTGTTGCGAACGTCAGTGAAACGCCAATCGAACGCAGCTACAAAACGCAGCAAAAACGCGCATGGCATTCAGAGGGCGTTCATTTCGAACGTCCGTGCGGACGAGGGCTTAGAGGCTGAGAAAGACCGCAGGGCTGCGCGATATGACCAGAATCTCGAAAATCACAACAACGATATACATCATGATTCTGTACGTTGAACTGATTGACTGTTCATGAATTCAATGAAGTCATAATTCAATAAATAACCTCACAATTCGATTCCGATTTTTTGGCTCAGGATTCGATTCATAAACGATCCACTATCGATACAGAGATGAATTTGTTTCCAGATTGCTGTTTTGAGTTACTTTCCCCGTTTGACTGTGCCGATCAATACAACAAATCAGACTGAATCAAACGCACATGTACACATACTGACCGCATTTCCTTCATGCTCATCATCACGTGAAGGAGCAGGTCTATCTGGCAGGTTTCCACACTGAGCCATCTATCGGATTGGAGAGCTGAACTCATGGCAGGGCAAATGTAAACTAGTGTGATTACGTAAGTTGAAAATTATGAATCGTTTTTGAATCGACAGAGAAAGAATCGTGATTCGATTTAATTTTTTTTGTATACCCTTAATATGTACTGTATATATACATTGTTCGTTCATTTGGTTTTCAATATTCGTTTCATTTTTTTATCGAACACAAGTGGCGTTCTAATGCAAACCGTCCATTTTTCTGAGTAATACTGTCCTCACATTACAAATAAAATAAATAAAAAAGGAAAATATGCCCTCATATTCCATTTTACATTTTTTCTCTGTTGACGTTTATACACAGAAGACTAAAAAAACTACAAAAATCTCAGAAGAAGAAGAGTAAGCACTTGTGCCGAATGATAAACCCAAAAACAAGTGCATTATTTCCAGCTTGAGCACAAAATCGGTAACACACTTGTTACTCAGGTTCTTCATTTTGGTTTTGGAAATAAGAAAACGATGGAAAAAGATTTAGTTTTGGTTTCTGGAATGTGAAAAACAAATGAACGATTGATAAACGAATGATACAGGAATTTGTATATAAACATACAAACATATATATGAGTAGTTTATATTATTTAACATTTTGTTATAAAACACACCAAGAAAAATATTTTTACACTGTCAATTAGAGTCTGAATATTCAGTCTCTGACGAACTTAACGCTCTGAAATATGCTTCGATACTCCAGCATAAAACACCAGCAATATGAGTTTAGAGTTTTTCTCACTCCTTCGAGTCATCGTTCCATAAAGCAGCATCATCGAGACGTTGTAGTGGCCAAAGCGGCCAGCTGGTGTCACCATGGAGACAGTTGTGAGAACTGCTTCTGGCACAAAACCTACAGCGCGAGTAACGCAGCAAACACTCGTACAAATGATATACAGTATATATCGGATGATGAAAACGACGTCTGTATTTCATCGTCCGATACATGTGGTCATATCGCTCAGCCCTGGTCAGACGGGGGAAGAGAGAGAGAGAGAGAGAGATGGAGGGAGTGAGTGAGAGGAAGAGAGAAAGTGAAGGAGGAGATTAACATTCATATGAGTCTCATACAGACAATAACGTCCCAGTTCATAAAAATCATGTGCTTCATCAACACATAAGACCCCAGCAGGCAGAGAGAGAGAGAGAGAAAGGGCTGAGAGAGAAGGAGAAAGAGAAAGAGAGAGGGATGGAGAGACAAATAAATAGAGAGACTGAGAAAAAGAAGAACAAAGAAGGGAGACAGAGAGAGACGTAGAGAGTCAGAAGGGGAGGATGGGAGAAAGAGGAAAGAAGAGGAGAAAAAGGTAGAGAGAGAAGAGAGAAAGAGAGTGACAGAAAGAGGGAGAGAAAGAAGAAGAAAGACAGATGAGAGCAGAGAGCAAGAGGAGAGAGAGAGAGAAGAGAAAAGGAGGAGGAAGGTGGAGCGGGGAGATAGGGAAGAAGAGAAGAAAGAGGGAGAGAGAGGGGGAAGATAAAGAGGGAGGGATGGAGAGACATAAAGAGCAAGTGAGAAGAAGAGGGAGAAAAACGGGGAGACAAGAGAGAGCAAGAGGAGAGAGAGAGAGAGAGAGAGAGAGAGAGAGAGAGAGAGAGGGGATGATGGAGGGGGAAGGAAATGAGAAGAGAAAGACGGAGAGAGAAAAGGGAGAAAGAAAGAATGGAGCGAGAAAGATGGAGAGAGAGAAAAAGAGAAGGGGGAGAAGAGACAGAGAGGAAGCAGGAGAATGAGGAAGAAAGACAGACAGGAGAAGAAAAGAGAGAGAGAGGGAAAGAGAAAAAAGAAGGCAGAGAGAGGAAGAGAAAGAGTGAGAGAACGAGGGAGAAAAAAGGGTGAGACGGAGAGAGAAAGATGAGAGAAAGAGAGAGATATATAAAAGGGAGAGAGATAGAAAGGAGGAAGAGAAAGGGGATGAAAGAGGGGGAGAAAGAGTAAAAAATGGAGAGACAAAGAAAGAGTGAGAAAAAGAGGGAGAAAGAAATGAGGAGACGGGGGGAGAAAGAGAGAGAGCAAGAGCGCGAGAGAGCGTAAGTGAGTTTATCCAACACTGAAGATACTGAAATCCAGCAGCAGAACCTGGAACTTCGAAGAGAAAATAAATACTGAACATCGTCTTTGTGGAGAAAGCGCCGGTCTCGCAGCGGACGAGTGGAGCAGAGTCGGCGTGGGCGGGGCTGTGGGCGGAGCTACCCCACGCCGCCCCGCCTCACTGCGGGAGGGGCACCAGCACCTGGACGTAGTTGATGGGGAAGAAGCCGGACTCGCCGTTGATCATGCCCTCGTACCAGTTCTCGTCGATCTGGTTGGTGAGGATGATGATGTCGCCCTCCTTAAAGCCCAGCTCGCCCTCGTTCTCCGGCTCGAAGTCGTAGAGCGAGCGGCAGCACGGCTGGTCCATCTGCACCTCCGTCTCTACGGAAACCAAAAACACAAAAATGCCAAGCAGCGTTCAACCTGCACTACTATCAATTAAAGACGATTTCTAGAAGACAGACAACACGTGCTGACGGTGAGGATGAAGGTGTACCAATGAACACAGACAAGATTAAGTTGAGAGCGTCGGGGGCAACATTTCAGATACTCAAATAAAGAAAAATACAAAAATGTTAAAGTTCATTACGATTATCGAAATGTCATATTCCGATAATGAGCTCGATATTGTACATTTTCTGTAAATTTAGTGTAACCTTTGCAAGCAAACTCTAGTGTCTGCGCGAGCTCAACTCTGCTAACACGTGCGCTCAAAACGCTCCACGCTCTTCTTCTTCCTCTTTCGCCTTTACCCTTCAGGGGTCGCCACAGCGAATCATTTGTCTCCATTCAGTCCTATCTTCTGCATCCTCTACCCTCACACCAACTAACTTCATGTCCTCTTTCACCACATCCATAAATCTCCCAAAACACTCCACGCTATCTACACCAATTCTGGCACTTTTGGCGTTCCATATGAGCGTTCAAAAGTAAAGGCCTGATTTTACTCACGAGTGCAGATTTGGTGGCTTTCAGACCACGTGAGGTTGACTTGAGGCACAGAGGTCACATGATCAGCTGAACGTGAGGCACACACACACACAAACACACACAAACACAAATACATGAACACACATCAATGATGAACATGACCATGATTTAATATCAAATTAAAAACAAAACGAAAAGACACAAATGGACTGATTTGGTCATTTTTTAGTCAAAAGAAGGAAATAAACCAAGGTTTTAAGAATTGATTTTAGAAAGGTATAAACCCAGATTTCAATAAATAAGAACTTACTTTTTCCATTAACACTGTGGTTGACTTGAACATCTGCAACAGGCAACAGTCTTTAAAAATCTGGCCTAAATACATATTAAGTCACGTTTTTTCATCACATAAAGTTAATGTTTAATGACCAAATTCTGGCCAGTGCGTTGGTCATAAAACACCAGTAATGATGCTTGTGCATTGTAAACATCTCGTCAGAATTAAAATAAATTTATTGATAATTTAGTGATATTAAGGGCCAACTTCCCAGTTGAGGATCAAGTCTAGTCCTAGACTAGCTTTGAGTTTGAATGGTAAATCTCTATTGGTACTACAAGTTAGTCCAAAACTAGGCTTAATCCATGAGCAAGAAACCAGCCCTTAAAGTCAAAGTTAGTCTAGGACTAGGCTTAATCTTAGACTGGAAAATTGGCCCTGTAAGCTGAACCCTTATTAATATATAATATGTAGTGTAATATATAAGTATATATAAGATGTGGGTCTGGTTGACTAGTAATAATAATAACCGTTGTCGTCCGTGGTGACTCCGTATCGTCCGGTACCTGTGGTCTTGATGGTGGAGCTGTGTGTGAGGCCGTTGTGCTGGTTCCTCTCCAGCGTCTCCAGGCTGCACATCACCGACTTACGCTTGAACTCCTTTTTAGGCTGTTTGTTGGCGATGGATATTCTGCAAGATTCAAGATTCAACATTCTTTATTTCTCACGCACATAATTGTAAAAACGTGAAGTAAGATAAAATACAGATTGGTCCTAAAACTAACTTAAAGCAGAGTGAAAACAGGCAGACGGAAATCAGCACAAATAACATAATACATATATACAGTACTGTGCAAAAGTTTTAGGCAGGTGTGAAAAAATGGTGTAAACAAAGAATGCTTTCAGAAATGGAAGTGTTAATCATTTATTTTCATCAATCAACAAAATGCAGTGAATGAACAAAAGAGAAATCTAAATCAAATCAATATTTGGTGTGACCACCCCCTTCAAAACAGCATCAGTTCTTCTAGGTACACTTGGCACACAGTTTTTGTATGAACTCGGTTGCAGGTTGTTCCAAACATCTGGAGAACTGACCAGATCTATAATCCTATAATCCCAAAAATAATATATAATGACTATAATCCCACAAAATAATATCATGACTATAATCCTACAAAAATAATATAATGACTATAATCCTACAAAATAATATAATGACTATAATCCCACAAAAATAATATATAACACTATAATCCCACAAAATAATATAAATCTACTATCATCCTACAAAATAATATAATGACTATAATCCTACAAAATAATATAATGACTATAATCCTACAAAATAATATAACGACTATCATCCTACAAAATATAATGACTATAATCCTACAAAATAATATAACACTATAATCCTACAAAGCAATATAATGACTATAATCCTACAAAATCCCCTGACTTTGTGCAAGTGTAATTCTATAAGAATTGATGCTGGTTTGAAGGCAAAAGGCATAGATAGATAGATAGATAGATAGATATAGATAGATAGATAGATAGGAGGATAGATAGATAGATGGTGTTGAGGGGCAGTGGTAATGGTGTTGGTGAGGGTGTTATTTCTGGTGGATTCAAGCAGTCTACGCATGTTATGTTAAATGTAAACATTCGAAGCGCTGTGATCCTTTTTGTTGCAATACAGATTTAGAAGCAGAATGTGCGTGAAGTGGCCGCTGGGTGACTGACCTGCTCTGTAGTTTAGTATTGAGTTCCTCCAGGATTTCAGAGGACTGTCGATGATACTCCAGCGCCGCCTCGATCAGAGCTGCCAACTGACTCACCTGCTCCAATTCATGGGAGAAATCAGTAAATCAAGGCCTTAAATCTATCAATATTTCTACATTTGTATCTCACTTAATATTTAATATGTAACATTTTAAAGAAAGCCCATATCAGATTGCTGACTTATTCTTTAGAACTGCTGGAGGTGCATCATCGCTATTGAAAAGATTAGTTGCATTGTAAATTGTCTATATTTATTAACTATTTGTTTATTTTATTATTAATGTGTTATTAATTATTTATTATAATTTAGGAATATATTTTTTATAATTAATTATAAATATTTAGAATGTTTATTTAAATTGTGTTATTGCCTTTTATTACCAATAATTTTTTTTCAATAACATCTAGTGAGAATTATTCAAGTCTAATTCTTAATTTGTGCTTTATGTCAATGTTAATAATAAATAATAATAATAATAATAAATAATAATAATAATAATAATAATAATAATAATGATAATGATAATAATAGCAAAAATATATGCTTAAATTACAATAAACAATTACTTTATAATAATAAATAAATAAATACATAAATAAATAAATAAATAAATACATTTTTGAAAAATGAATTTGTTCAATGATAACGAGATCATTGTTCAGAACACGCCATGAATGTGATGTAAACGTTCTTAGCGTACAGTATGTTCAATTAAGAGAACTTTTCATGTTCTTAACACAAGAAGTGCATGCAGCTCCCAGCATCCTCTATTCAATTAAAGTTAAAATAATAAATAAACAAACAAATAATAAGACATTGCTGCAGATCACAGAGCAGTGACTTGTGCAGGGTAGCGTCAGATCAGGAGTCAAACAGCAAATTTAGAAATTAATGTTTTGTATCAGAACTTGCTTCTTTAAAAAAATGACTGACAACCGTAATAATCAGGTTAATAATACAATAATCGGTTAATAATAAACCGTAATAAGCACTCACGTCGTTTTCTAAGAAGTTGAACATGCTCCTCTCGGCCAGCTCTTTGGACTCCTCAAATTTCTCCACGGCCTGTCGGATCTCCTCGTCCGGGATCTTTGCCCTGTTCTTCTTCTTGTAGTCGTAAATCTAACCGCCTCCAGCTTTTTCACAGATGGTGCTGACCGGGAGACGACACGAGCATTTACAACAATAATATACAAAATTTACATAATTATCATGCATGAAATAACCTCAAAATATCTGCAACACCAGCCACTCTTTCTTCTCCTCTTACCCCGATCTCCTTCAGGTCCTTGTCCTGCAGGGTCTGCAGTGGATCGATGAAGTTCTGTTTAACGCCGATGTCCAGCGAGTCCTTCACCTCGGCCATCTGCTTCATGGCTTCACCCACGTCCGCCAGAGCGCAACCTGCAGCAGATACAACGCAGGCAGTCAGCGGCCAGCCCTTAATTTAGCTCCGACAACGACTTCAGGTACAGCGACTTACTGCAACATGTGCGTAAGAGCCGCGTACTACTGCACTTAATAGTATGGTAGGTAAGGCGCTTTTATCATAATTTCTTCCGGCGCGGTAGTATGTATCTTGTGCTAGTCGGTTTCTTACGCACCTGGTAGTATCGGAGAGTCGCACGTCTCTATTTAACTTGGTAATAATTACATAGGTGGGAAGTGACTTTTCTAAAATGTTGTGCACTACGCTTGAACGCTCCGCCCTCGCTCCACTCTCGCTTGACTTGCCACTGTGTTAGAAATGTCAGAACTATGTGCTTATTTTTGTGCCAAAAATCTGAGCGCACAGTGGAACTTAAACATCAGAAAATATCGGATATCGGCATCATCCAATAACTCCTATATCGTATCCCTATTATATATATACTGAAGATTTAGAAATGATTAATTATCAAAGGTTATTATGATAAAGTGCCCAAATTCTACCTGTACTCTCCTATGCAGATGTTTTTCTGACAACAGACTGGTTTATTAGGAAGTAGTGTCGCTTATCTACATTCATTTAAAATGAATTAAATGATTTACTGCACAATTATAAACTATTTTATTACAAATGATACATTATTTTTTATTAAACACCTAAAAAAAATTAAGAAAATCCTAAGAAACTAACTGGTTGGTTTTAATATATAAAGTTGAGAGTGCTTATATACTACTAGTAAGACCGCGATAATTAACTTGGAAATAATTTGTTGTATATTATAAAGTATCTACATGTACAATTAGGTCCATAAATATTTGGACATCAATATGCTTTTTGCTCATTTCCCTATATGCCAACACCATAACTTACAGTTATATATATATATATATATTTTTTTTTTTTAAATCATATATAAACACATATATTTATTTACATAAACCCTAACCCTAGAAACACAACAACTGTTTTGCCTGGTGTTGGAATACAGAGTACACGTAGATACTTTATATTAATAACAATAATAAATTAACATAACAATAATGTTATTAATATAATAGCGACAATAAATTATTTTCCAAATTTATCAAGCTTTTGCCATTAGTATGTAATTAATTCAACTATATTAAAAACAACTAATGATCAAATTAAAGTTTAATTTTCTCTGTTGGGACTCTACCCTTTTTGTCCACCAGGTGTGAGCAGTGAGTTAGAGTGGGTCGTGTGCAGTTTCACAGGAAGCACATTTTATCAAGCGGATTCGAACAGCAGCACGGCTAAGACAAAGAAAAACAATGGAAGTGAAAGTGACAGTCTGCAAGTCTGTGTGTGTAAGCTTAAGGGACAGACAGACACGGAGAAGAGAAGACAGTGATTTCAACATCGACACCCGGCAGGATTTCCGCTGCTGCGGGCATGTGGTTCTTACACGAAAGAAAATGAGCCTCTTTTGTCAAAATTTTATTACATTCTTTTTTACATTTGTTCTTATGAAAGTTAAGACATTAAAATAGTATCATATCATACAATGTTGACCCTATAACCCAGTAAGCTAACGTTTTGCACCAACTCAAAAGAACTTCTTACTCTAGAACAAATCTTAAACACGAATACACTGGTGAATATCGGCATCTTGGGGAAAGTGCATGAGTTGGTTTAAAGTAGGGACGCACCATATGGGAATTACAGATGCAGATAAATGAGGAAGAGTCAAGCACGAGAGCAGACGAGCGAAAGAAAGTGATTATTTGTCATTGTGGCGACAGCATAGCACATAGTGCACCACAACGTAATGTGACCTCTGCATTTGATCCATCCGTGAAGGAGCAGTGGATGGCTAACATGGGCAACGCCAGAGGAGCAGTGGTTGGGAACGGTACCTTAAATATGAGTACCTCAGTGGTAACTTTACTGCTCCTTTGATTCAAACCAGCGACCTTCCGATCATGCGGCGAACACCCTCACGGTTATACAAAGTTGACTGCATAAAGACAAGGTACTTAGCTTGACAAATTTCCACTGCATGCTTGGAATTTTGCCACAAAAATAACGGCATAGCGCTGACATTTGTAACACAGCGTCAAGTCAAGCGAGCATTAAAGCAGAGGGAGCGAGGGCGGAGCAAGCGTGTCGAGCGCAAGAAGACAAGAGATTTTGCTGGTGAACGTTCCACTTCACGCTCAGAATTTTGGCACAAAATAACGCCATACTTTTTAAGACAGAAGGCGCGGGCTGTATAGAATCCCACCTCAGACTTTGGACATGCCTGAGACAAGCGCTATGTTTCCCATGTGCAATAAATGCAATAAATCAAATATCGTCTAGAAATATCGGGGCAAATCTAAGTATCGGTCCGATGCTGATGACTTCAAATACAAGCAATTATCGTCCGATTCCGACATTATCGTGCATCCCTACTTTAAAGAACAAATTTCTTCTTAAGAACGGCTGGTGAATGAGGCCTAGAGTTTGTTTGTGTGTGTGTGTTTGTGTGTTTCCTACCAAACGTGGAGTCATCTCCGAGTTCCCTTCCGTATCTCAGCATGCAGTCTCCCAGAAGCCCCTCTGTTTGCGGGTAGCCGGTTGTCTTCACCTGGCCTCGGATTTTGGACACGGTGTTCAACATCCCCAGTTTGGCTCGTGATGCTGCACAAGCGTCCAAAAACACGACGTCACAAAGCAGAACTCAAAACTCACAGACACAAGACAGAGCACACACTAGTCGGGAAATTTAGAATTCCGCTACTGAAAATGGAAGTTATCACGGCCATCGCTTCCATCAGTGGACCTTGTGATCTAATATCAGTGGTGGAAAAAGGACTGAATATTTGAATTTAAGTACAAGTACTGTTACACACCTGGAATAATAATCAATTATAACTGAAAATACTGTTGATAAAAAATTATTAAGTAAAAGTTACTTTTTACAGCATTCCTACACATTTTTAGTTTTAAAATTCCAGACTTTTTCCATACTCAAATCGTTAAACTAAAAGTGATTAGAAAATTCAGCTGTAAACATGTCCTGTATGTCACACTGTGGCACATCTCATCATTATATGCACAGTAATAATAAAACATTCCCAAAACATCCAAACAACAAAAGAACTGTGAGCAGTTATCAACGGGGTCCAAGCACCAGCGCGGTAAATGAACATATTGTAGCGCTCCCTCAGCATAATGGGTAACGCACTGTACTTAACACATGACTTAAAGGACAATGAAAAAGTAGATTTTGATTTAAAAAAATGTAAACAGCCATAAGTGACGTCTTGCTTTTAATTTAATCTTATCCAAAATACTTAAATGTACTAAAGAAAATGTAGAAAAGCAACTTTAATGCCTTATATCAGGTATAAACAGCTGTTTAGAGTAATAACTTCTCATATACACTTAAGTGACCAGTTTCACGTCATATGACCTGCGTTCAGCAGTAGTGTGTGTGTGTGCGCGTTGTGTGATGAGTAGGGCTGGACGTCGTTGCTGATTTCCTGAATCGATTCGATTCCGATTCATAAGGTCATGATCCGATTCAATTCTCGATTCGATTCGATATCGATATCGATTTATTTAGAGATTTCTTTGCGTCAATACTAGTTTTGCTTGGTTATAAAATAACTTGTTTTAAAACCGAAGTGTTGCCAAACATCGGCCTTTAGGCCAGACAGTGATTTGAGCGGAGCAGCTTCAGCCATGGCTCTATTTGGTTTGGGTTTCGCCGGTCTCACGTTTTTATAGCTCTCCTTGCACGGTCGCGAGAAGTAGTGCATAGCCGCAGGAAAAGATCGATCCGCCAATTTTTGAATCGATATCGTATTTTTCGAACGAGAATCGATATTGATCAGTGAATCGATTTTTTGAACCCAGCCCTAATGATGAGGTGTGTGTTCTCGTACCTGGGTTTGGTTGGAGGTATTCTGTTGTTTTGGTTAAGAGCTCATATACAGACTTGTTGGTCACGTCTATTTTCTGAAAGAGAAAACACATGAGAGAATATGAAATATATGTGTGACATGAGGAAATATTGTCTGATATTATGCTCTATGTTTTCCATTAAATTTTAACTATCAATTAAATGAATTCAAAAAATATAATTACTGTATCGTGATATATATGGTTATCGCGACATGAAATGATATTATATTGAGAATTGAGATTCTGGTCATATCGTACTGCCCTAGCCATGATCATCCAGAAATTTCCCATCAGCTCTCGTTGTGGGTTTTGTGTATTAGAGCACGATCGATACGTCAGTGTGCCGGTATTATCATTGATATTAGATTAGTATCTGTGTTCATATGAGCTGACAAATTACAATTTTAAAAAGGAAACCAAATCCTGCATCCATGTTATGGGTGTTTACATTGTGTAGTTTGTCCACTAGAGGGCAACAATGCAACAACACTTGGCTTTTTTGTGTTTTTACACAAGTCTTATCAAAAGTTCAATATATTCAATATGTACACAGCTAATCAAAGGTACTGCACGCCTTTAACCATGACAATAGGACATGTTGACCAGTCCTTAAACAATATCTTGGCGAGGATCTTAAATGACCACGTAACACGTGTTAGTGTTAATAAATCTGGAAAATACGGGTGACGGGGAAAAAGCAACTCTTACTCTCTCCATCTCCATGAAGTCCTCATCGAGCTTGGTTCCTTCTGCTCCACTTATCTTCTCACTCAGTAACTGGGAGAGAAAGAAAAAGGGAGATTAGATCTGTTCATGTCCTGGAAGGAAAACCGTCTCCTCCGAAATGCGGCCCTAATCATCTTTATGCTGCAAAAAATCTGCAAAAACTAAAAATCAAAAGTTAGGGATGCACCGATACCAGCATCTGATACCGTGCCATGTTTTCAGTGCATATTCATAATTACCACAATTATCAAATTAAAATAGGATAATATTATACAACCACCTCAGACCAGAATTGGAAAAAAAAAACCCTAGAAAGCTAATATTTTGGACAAACTAAAATTTGTGCTCTTCAGCTGTTGTAGACTATGAGTAGAAAGACTGATTAAAATGCATTGAAGTGAAAGAGGAAAGAACAAGGGATGATACAAGCAAGAAAAAGATGAGTGCGGGTGGAAACAGATGGAGATGTGTGTTCAGTGAGGTGGTCTGAGGTGGAACCGTGTTGAAAACAGGTGAAGTAAAGCTTTCAAATCCCAAATCCCATGTTTTCCCAATGGGAGGAAATGAATGGGTTCCTAAGGGAAAAATAAACGACAGGAAAAAAGGATGAAAAAGACAAGTGCGGGTCATGTGTCGAAATTTGATGTTAGACTATGGGGGACAAACAGACGCAAAGACGGACAGAACGAGTGTGCGTATATCAAAAACGTATAGAAGCACCCCACACCACTATAGACCACACGTTTTAGAGTTGGAACAAATTTTCTAGCACAAAAACTGTAGGAGGAGCAGCATAAAAAAAATTGTAGAATAAAAATAACAATATTTGAGTGCTCACCGCGATCACGTAATAAGAAATTGAACTTCAGAATCTTGTGGATTTTAAGAAGAAACATCTTCTTAAGAACAGCTGGTTAATACAAAAATACTCGTACTTGGTCTTAAAAATCATATTGGTGCAAATCTGGCCAAGTACAGAACACTAGGACCTGAAACTAGGACAGTAGAGATATTTCACTCTCACATGACTGCATCTTAAAATATTGATATCACAGAGTTCAACACTAACTCATTCATGCATGAATTATGAGGCAGGGAGTCTGAACATATGGACGGCTGACGATTCAATAATGTGGTCTTAAGCCAAATTACAATAAAATTACAATATATCGTCCCTAAGTCACTACGCACACCAAGCCTGATCTTCCAAACTCGATTTATAAGATACATAAACAATACTTATACACTAGGGCTGGGCAATAAGACATCACATTGATATCTATACACACAAAAAACCCAAACGTCATGTTACACCACACGCTGTTGCACGGTATAGAAACACACATGTGAAGGTGTTAACAGAATTTAAAAAATAATCAAAATAATCGTCATGGCCAGATAACATCGGTTCTGAATCTGGGTTTTGATTCATTATCGATGAATTTCCCAGCCCTAGATGGCAGGGTGATGGTGCATGAACAAGAGCAGGTCAGTGTTACACTCGGCCTCCATTAACCTGCAAATCTGGAGCAGAAGCAGAGTAAAAAGTAAGAAGATTAACATTGTGAGCATAGCAGAGCGGAATGAGGCCTGAGATCCTGCCAAGCAGGTCAGAGAAACAGATCGAGTTTATTAAACTTCACACTCAAGAGATTTATAGCTGCAAAAAACTGCAGATCAACTAATCAATAATTTTCACTTCTAAGTTCCTTAAGCTGCATTCGGCACCCTCGATGACATGGTTTTAATCAAACTACTATTTATGACAAATATATGATGATGACAATGACTGATTAAAAATTGCGGAAAAGTTGTGGTAATTGGTCAAATTGCACGTTAGCAATGAAATTGCGGGGATTGGCTGAATTTGTGTTCATAGTTGCGATCGCAACATCGAGAAATCCTGGAGGGTCTGATATATTCTCTCTTTATGGGAGAGAACTACATTTCCCACAGTCCCCTGCACCACGACGCAGAGCCGTCACAATAATGAGATGGACGTACGGAATAATATTAAGTAAATATCTGTATTGTAGTGATCGCGGGTGAGGGCAGACATTTTTAAAATATCGTCGGTGCGGGCAGGCGGGTCAAAAAGTTACAAAACGCATTTCATTATCGATCAAAACGTGTTGTAAACGGGGTTCGAATTACCTCTCGCGAGCGCGCGTTCAGTTCAGTGGGTCGCGTGCTGGAAGCGCGTCAAAATAGGCTAAACCCCGGCACGGTGGATTCCAACCTCTTTCTCCACAGTGCTTCCAAACAGCTGTCATAAATGCAGTCGGCGTATATTTTTCAATTTTGGAGTTTTCCATTTGCAGGATACGCTACTAGTTTGGTGAAATATCGCGGTCAAGTTTGCTCTGCTCTACTACTAAGTTAAAAGAAGACCTAAGTTCTACTAAGTTGATTCAAATCTAATAGAGTTCTCAGATCTGATGTTACATCAGATGTTACAGTTTTGACAACTAGTGTGTTCTGCGTACATGCGCGCTTGTGTGTGTTCATGTGTGAGTGAGAGAGATGTCTTTCGTGCAATTTTCCGCAACCCTTCAACAAATAACGAAGTAAAAATCCATCTTTCGGTTTTTGTTGTTGTTTGGTACGCAGTTAATCTTGCATAAAATTGTGTCATCATCTTCAATGCGAATCTACCACAAATCTATGTCATCTATGGGTTACAGTGTCACAAATGACACTTCATTGGTAGGTTCCATGGCAATACAGGCTCACTGGTGGGTTTTTTTTTTTTCCTCGGGTCGGGTTTTGGGTCACTATCCACCCGTATTTTTGCGGGTTGGGCGGGGCGGTTTGGATCTCTTACAGATATCTTCTATACAACATCAGAAGAATCCGCCCTTTTCTCACTACCGAAGCTACCCAGCTTCTCGTCCAGTCCTTGGTTCTCTCTAAGTTAGACTACTGTAACTCCCTTTTGGCTGGACTTTCAATGAAAGCAACATGACCACTTCAACTGATCCGGAATGCAGCTGCAAGACTTATCTTCAGCGTTTCTAAATTCTCGCACACCACACCTCTGCTGCGGAACCTGCGCTGGCTCCCTGTGGCTGCTCGCATCAGGTTCAAATCCCTAACACCTGTCTTTAAGGCCATGAATGGAACAGCACCTCCTTACCTATCAGCACTTATCAAACAATGTGTCACTTCTCGTCCTCTAAGAGCGTCAACCGCTGCTCGTTTGGAACCACCTCTACTTAAGAGAAGAGGAAAACACGCATCGAAACTCTTTGCAGTACTGGCTCCCCAGTGGTGGAACCAACTTCCGCTTGCTGTGAGAACGGCGTCGTCTGAAGACACACCTCTTCAAAGAGTATCTAGGGGAGTAATTTACCTTTTATGTTGTCCTACCCATCCCCCCCCCAAAAAAAACCTCACTAACGTGTCTCTGTCTGTGAACTTTCCTCTAACCCACTTTTCGTTTAAGTATAAAACTTAGTCCGTGGTAATTTGGTTTAACTACATTTGTTGACATCGCTTACAGATCCAAGAACAGTTGTAGACCACAAAGCACTGTTGTAAGTTGCTCTGGATAAGAGCGTCTGCTAAATACTGTAAATGTAAATGTAAATGTAAATCTCCTGACGGGTCGGTTTGGGGGCGGGTGTTAAAAAAAGTCAACCCGCGCAACACTACTGTATTGTGAGAACGACGCAGGTTTTTGCTATTTATCAGCTAAAATGAGTTTTGTCTGTAATAAAGTAGAAGATTTGACTGAACTGGAGCGTTTTTGAGCGTGATGGCGTTCCATCCCGAGATACACTAAGTATATTCATTATATCGCCCACTATTACTTTGAAGTCAAAAATAATGACTAAAACTTAGCTAAAATTTAAGTGAGTGATTATCTGTCAACAGCACACAGGTGCACCACAACTAAACGTGACCTCTACATCCGGCCAATCCATGAAGGAGCAGTGGGCAGCTTTTTGGCAGTGCCTGGAGAAGAGTCAACTTGCCATAATAAAACATATCACAGTCAACACATCGCTTTAAAAACACTAAATATGTGTAGTGAGAGAGGAAGAGTGTGGGGGTGCAGGAAATACCCAGAAAGAGGTCAACCTAAAAACCAACAGGCCTACTCACAGCACAACTCTCTCTCCATTTCTCTCTCTATCATTTCTCTTTCAATGTGAAAAGGTTGTAGAAACTCCTCCACACAGCTGCATTAAACACCCACGTTGTGTAGCTACAGCTTCGAGTGGGAGCCGAGCTTCGCTCTAATCCCTCATCATCATTACAGAGTCCACTTATTCATCCACCTCTACAATTACAGGTAAAAGGCATTACGCTGGCAGCTTTACGTGATGAGAAACTCCATAGGTAGATGCTAGATAAGCTGAGAGAGTTAGCAATGTTGACTCAGATTTATTAGCTGTGGGAACGCAGCATGACCCATACGGAAAAATAAATCTGCACACCTTTAATAAGTTCACTACAACCTAATAGGCCACGTTCATATCAAAAACCCATGCAAAATATATATAGATATGAGATTTTTGTGCTGGTATAAATATGAGAGGTCGACCGATATTGGTTTTCAAGGCCGATACCAATAGTGATGATTGCTAGTAAACGGTGCCAATACTCGATATTTGTGACCCTCCACGGCAAAACCAGTCGCTTCTCGCAACGGAGGTTTCTGAGAAAAACGAGCGTTTATGTTGCGTGGGGTAAAATTTTGGATTTTTTGTTTTTAGTGTTTTGAAACAGTGGAAGGTCTATACTGTACTGTTGTGAATAAATTTGGCTAAAAAAACTTACCCTTTCCATCCTAAAAACGTGACTTTCTTGAGGTGAGGAATTCAATTCCAGCAGAATGTTAAAAGTTTGCGTTTTGACCGCTCTACTTCAATATTTACGCTAAATCCACTGGTTGACTAGCGTGAAGATATTTCTCCGGAATCCGTCTTCATCTCCCGAGTTCAGTTAACCTAACGCAGGTAGGCTATCCGTGTGGCTGTGAATGCAGCGTAGGCTACCGTAAATATAAACGTAGCCGCGACCGCACCAAGCGTCTGTGAGTGCTACGGCGATAGTCAACTTCAAAGGCAGATTTCTCTGTTTCTCACTTGGCGTGACAGGAGAAACCCGACTCCTTTGAATGTTGATATCTCAGTCGTATGTCGTCACATTCATTCCATATAGGTATCGTTTTGAAGCTTGATTTATGCCCTTTCATGAAAACATAATAACTCAATTTTGAACATTTGCGACAAGCGACTGGTTTTGCCGTGGAGTCACATTTAAAATGATATGCAAAAATAATGTTATTTTACAAACACCAACACAAAACATTTTTCAAATAACTTGATTGTCTATAAATACGTAAATCTTTTTTACATGATTTTATTTAACTATAAATAATATTAAATAAACATTTTTGTAACATTCTAAAACTGTGAAACTTAAACATTTTAGTATTCCAAATTAAGCAGCAGAAAGCAAAGCTGCTCAGTGTGCTCTACGCTTAACCTAGATCACGTGTGACCTATAGCCAATTAGAGAATGTTGTGGGCGGGACATGAAATGAAACAGTAAGTTGAGAGCAAACGGCACAGAGAGAAGAGATAACAGTGGAGCCACGTTACCTTGCAAAACCCCAAAAATTGTTAAAAATTGATTGTTGGATAGAATCACTGATGAGTTTTTGTAATTGCAAAAACTGTTAAATGGTTGTTAAATTGTCATAAATTGATATTTTGTTGCTCACTGTTTTCATAGCTACATATTTAATCGCTTTGTTACAATATTTAATGCAACAGATCAATATTCACCAGTTATGGGCAAAGGTCCAAAGTTTCTTTTTTGACTCCCCCAGGCGTTAAAGCAACTTTATATCAAATATTCTTAAAAACCTGAAGTTGTTACTCACCCTGACATAAAGGGTTTAAGGGATGCGTCAGAAACAGGAAAAACAGCTTGCAAGGAAAAATTGGCAAATTCTCACTTGGATAAAGTGTCAAGATCACACACACACACCTCTCAGCCGGTAAAAGCAGGTACTAATGCGTCTTACAGCGTAGCGTCCTGCTATCAAGATCAGCCCAATTAGCGCCAAAGCCGAGATGAGCGTCATTCTGCACCGGCGTCATGGAGACCGTGAAAGTACACGCTGCAAGAGGTGAAGTTTCTAACTTTCTAATCACATTTAAAGCGGAAACGCTTTGGCTAACAATGAATAAAGTTGCACATTAGTAGGTGTGTAAATTAGTTTCTTCACAATACAATAATATATCGACTCAACGGACAACAATTTATCGTCTACCGGTATCGCGGTCTGTCACGATGCTATTTCTATTCGATTCAGGAACCAGTGATTAATATCATATTCTGATTTAACACAATCCTAAAAAATCTTGGAATATACTAAACCGGAGATGTGACTCTTTACTGTCTCACACTTTGAATGCGATTCAAGGGTTACTGATTCATTTACAAAGCGATTCTTGATCAATTACGATTCAAAGGGGTTTCGATCACAAAATAGTCCCTGATTGGTTATGATTGCAAAGGTAGCGATTTCAATTACAAAACAATTATGAATCAATTATGATCCAAAAGGTAGTGATTAAATCACAGAATGCTTTTCTGATTTATTATGATTCTAAAGGTGGAGATCTGATTGCAAAACAATTCTTGGTTTATTATCATTCAAAAGGTAGAGATTTGATTTCAAAACTATTTTTGAACCATTATAATTCAAAGTAGAGATTTGATCACAAAATGGTTCTTGATCAATTTTGATTCAATTCAACTCAATTTACTTTATTTTATAATGGTAGAGATTCGATTACAAAACTCTTCATCGATTATGATCCCAAACGTGGGGATTTGATTACAAAATGATTCTTGGTCAATTATGACTCAAAAGGTGGAGATTCAGTTACAAAATGATCCTTGATTTGTACTGCTGCCTGACAACAAGAACATCTCACTGCATTTGCCCTGATGAGGGATGAAAAAGATGAAAAGGAGGTGGAATTTTGGAAAGATGAATGCGAGCATGCTTGTTTTCGATGAGCTGAATTTTTTAAGACATGAACAGATTCTCTGTCACTAAAATTCTAGGAAGAGATACAAAAACACAGGGCTAATAATAAGAAGTAGAGACAAGATGGCATTTCAAATCAAAAATTTCCCATCTATAATCCCTTTCTGGGGCTTTCTTCAACGAGC
This sequence comes from Distichodus sexfasciatus, assembly GCA_032718565.1. Taxonomy (NCBI): domain Eukaryota; kingdom Metazoa; phylum Chordata; class Actinopteri; order Characiformes; family Distichodontidae; genus Distichodus; species Distichodus sexfasciatus. Next base: position 156,980 of record JAVGVS010000383.1, on the reverse strand, counting down.
AGAACGTCCAACTGGGTCACGGTAAAATTAGCCACAGGCCCCTCACAGGAAATTAACCTAATATGGCAAAATCTACCAAGAGTGGAACTATGACACGACTTACTTCTCCAGAAGACAGGAATTCCTAAAGCATCCCAACGTTACGAGATATAACATGCCAGAATGTCTTCATGTCATTTTTAATCCCGGTTAGAATATTGGCTGGTCGTGATATTGCTGAAATTTGCTAATTATTCTTCAGATTTTTACCATATTAGTTATAATGAATTGACGTGGTGGAAAAATACAATGCAGAGTTCATCACTATGTTGCAGGGGTAGGAATCTCTAGGCACCTCAATTCAGTGGGCTGTGATATGATAATAAAACGATTGTCAAAGAATCTTTTTTCCAATGTTCAAATACTGTAAAAAAAAAAAATCATATTCAATTTATTATTAAATCTAGAAATATAGCTGCAAACGGCAACGAGTGGGGCCCAAGATTTGCTTTCCGCCCTTTGCTTTCCACCAACAGTACAAATTCACAAACATCAAATCTATGTTTGTCATTTCGTTTGTCGATTCAGATTCATCCCAGTCGCGCTTCGTGATGTATCTTAGAATCGATTTTTTACCCACCACTACTATGTTGTGTTAATTTTGCTCTCACCAAATTATCCTCTGAAAGTTTTGATTTACTGAGTTTGATGTATTGATGAGTGCATTTTGATTCTCACAAAGAAGAATGTTTCTCTCCACAAAAAATGTAATGTAAAAGATGTCATTTTGGTTACAGAGACTAGTTGGAGTGAGTTTTTAAAAGCTTATGTAACATACCATAATACAATTATACCAAGTATTATATAATAATTGTTACATTGGTCTAATAATAGTACGCTACCAGTTATAGGTTTTGCTTAGCACAAGTATTCACCACTTTTTCCATTAATCTGGTAAAATGAAGATTTTCTTATTCTTCTAAGCACTGAAAGGTTGTTGAGTGTATATTAAGAAAAGAGAATAAAATTCAATTCTAATAATAAAGCTCAAATTGGTGAACACATTGTACATTTACTTGCTTTATTTGCTGTGTGTGTGTGTTTCTTTGGGAGTTAAGACAGCTCTAGCTGCATGTGTAGTGAGCCAGCGTTATCTCAGCCCTAGATAACAAGGTGAAATTGTGGGAAACCTGACTTCAAGTCCCTTCACCATCTAAAATAAGAGACTGTTGTTATTACGATGCCGCAAAACCACAGCTGACAACACTCAACAACTCGGTATAGATTTTATTGACACCTCGTCTAACGTTCATCAATAAACGCCAACACCCTAAGAGTCTGTTCCATCTGTTCCTCTGTGATGATCATAAACGTTGCTACAACAGGATTCAGTTTCAACTCCAATCTGGGCTCTTCATTTTGAAATAATGTTGCTGTTATTTCTCCCTGTAAACTAATGATCACTGTTACCAATCTTATTTTCCAGGAACGAGGGATCCATCGCCTTCTTTGGAATCATTTTATGGAGTTTTATTGTCGGAGTCTCCTGCCAGTGGCGCTGTTTTATGTCTAAATGGAGGGAGAAAGATTGGAATTCCAGCGCTTTGATTTACAGGAGTCAACTAAAAGGCTTGTGGGTGAGATAAAACGGCATATTGCAGTCTGGAAGCTCGCTGTTAATCTCTCTGAGTGACTAAAATGGGAAAAGTAGTCTGGAAAAGTCTGAGAGAAAGCATCAATATCCATCAGAGAAGCTCACTCACGGTGAGCTGTCATACAGGCATGAGGTTTTAGGGCTGTGCAATAATATATCGATATCCACCCTGAAAAAACAATATCGGTCGACCTCTCAAAAAATAAAAAATTAATTAATTAACTGTCCGAGCCGATAATCGGTCGGCCCCCAGTAATAACACAGATATGAAAAACTGACCACCCGTGTCTGATTATGAGGGGTTTTGAAAGGCATGTTCACCAGCACATACAGCAGCTTTATAAAGGGTCTGGCTGTGGGTTTAAGGGGCTGTCACGTGTCACATGACCGGCCGGTTTTAGCTGTAGCGCTATATGATGGAGCTTTCATCTATTGTTCACTGTAGGCAGGATGAAGGAGCTCAAGGCCTCCTTATTGTCCCGCGCTGGTGTGTTTATCCGTCCGGCTTCGGTCACGTTCCGTTTCCTCCCTGAGACGAGAACAGGGAGACTGAGGCGCTTTCTAGAAAGAGGGAAATTACTATCCAGGACGTAAAACTTTCCCAATTTTGTGGCATACTGGAGGCACTTTGAACATCTTCAAAATAAATACATACTTTAAATGTAATCTAACCATGCAGACTGAAAGATTATCAACGTAGAAATGCAGCATCTGTATGGGTTTTTTAAAACCGATATACCAATATAAATGAATTTATAAATGTGCTACTTTGCCTCTGATGTAGCTTCATCTATCTGAAATGGAATGCCCCGCCCCCAAACCATCTGACTGGTTAATCATCATTAAAAGCTAAAGGCACAGAATTTGATATTTAAAAGACCTTTAAATTAAGTTTTCTGTTGGAGTATTTCCCATTCCACATTTAAACACCACTTTTCATTTTTCCAGCAAACATATTTTGGGTCACAATACTGCTTATTGGTCTACTTGTTTAGTCATAATTGATATTGGTTTTGCCCCTGAAAATAACATATCAATCAACCCCTAATTCAGACACTTTTATACCAAATTAATATTATTTTTCAGCATAAGGGCAGAATGACCCAATAAAGCCACTTCTGGCGCATGACAGGAGACTCACCCCTCTGCTATATAAAAGCTTGACTTCCACAACTGAGCAATGCAGGAAGAGATCACAGCAGGACCGGGCAGCAAAGAGTGTGTTCAGAAGGACCAGGCGCTTTGAATCGAAGCTCTCTGATCAATAATAAATAAAGCAGATGTCTGTAATGGAGCCTTTAGCAAATGCAGATCCTGGAGAGAGTCAGGCCGCTTCTAGTCTGACAAAAACGTATTGGAAATACTATGAAATAAATATGCTAGGACTAAGGGTTGACCGATTATCAGCTGGGCCAATTACCGGGCCGATATTAGGAATTTTGCTGATTGTTTAATTTTGATCACTTCCTCCTCTTTCGGCTTTTCCCTTCAGGGGTCGCCACAGCGAATCATCTGTCTCCATCTAGTCCTATCCTCTGCATCCTCTACCCTCACACCAACTAACTTCATGTCCTCTTTCACCACATCCATAAATCTCCTTTTTGGTCTTCCTCTCAGCCTCCTGCCTGGTGGCTCCAACCTCAGCATCCTTCTACCTATGTACTCATTGTCTCTCCTCTGGACATGTCCAAACCATCTCAGTCTGGCCTCTCTGACTTTATCACCAAAACATCTAAGATGAGCTGTCCCTCTGATGAACTCATTCCTGATCCTATCCATCCTCGTCACTCCGAAAGAGAACCTCAACATCTTGAGCTCTGCAACCTCCAGTTCTGCCTCCTGTCTTTTCCTCGTTGACACTGTTTTAATTTTGATCACTGATATTAAGTAATTACAAGGAGCACTACTGTGGCTCCACTGCCGTCTCTTCTCTCTGTGCCGTTTGCTCTCGGCTCGCTGCTTAATTTAACGTTCGGCCCACAACAGTCACTGATTGGCTATATGTCACATGAGTAGTAGCCAATCAAAAATGAACTGCATACATACAAGTGCAGCGTGAAAATCCGAGAAGGAGAAGAGGAACTTCAAAACCTCCAGGACCAGAGTTGCCTACTCCTGTTCTAGATTAATGTCAACACTGAAAGCACTGAAAGTTCAGCATTATGGCAACGAAGTTGGGAAATCGTTGCACTTTTTTGTGTTAAAATCATATAGAAAAATTTCTCATTAATAAATACTTGCTAAAATGCATCTAATGGGTAAATCTGGACACCAGTTTTCCTTTTTTACATCATGACATAAACTGGCTCAACATATCTCTTATCACTCTACTTGATTAATCAAATTGCGGTATCGGCATTGAGAAAAACGAATCGGTCGACTCCTTTAAAAACAATGCAACATCGCTTTTTACCAGAATCATTCAGCACTAAAAATTGACAAATTCAAACGTATTTCAATTTAAAATCGCGTAATGGAGTGTAAACTGCATTTTAACGCTCCTGTGCAGCTGCCAGCTCACCTCTCCCAATTCAAGTATTGACACAGAGTTAAGACGCCAAGCCAAGCCTCTTCCTCTCATTCTGTCAACAATCCAAACTCTTCACACACACACATCCTGGACACGACTCTTCCCGTACAAAACCACGGCTGAGAGTTTGGGAAATGACTTTATCTGTGTTTTGTAATGGTGAACGCTTGCACAACTCAAATGTGCCTCAAATCGAAGGTCCAAATGACATCATTCTTATTTTTCTTTACAGGAAAATGATCAAAACTTCCTGCACAGTTATGAGCAAAACCCATTGTTCTATTTGACAATAAGAATTTATGTTCTTTACATTCAGATATTATAAAGGTGTAACGATACATCGACATACATTGACACATTGATCAATAAGTCCACAGTATCTAAATCCAAAATGAAAACAGGGATCAGACATAAAGATGGCACGACACCACTTCTTTATGTCTGATACCGATGCTGATATTGTATTTGGATATCTGCCGATACAACAGAAATCTGATACAGTCTCTGAGTCCTTTTTAAACAAAAAACAGAAAATAATGCTTTAAAAAATTACAGATAATTCTGTTCTGCTTAAGAAATACTTTCCTAACTAAAACAATGTAATAACTACAAACCCATATGTATATTCTAAATTATTTATTATTAAAATAACATCAAAATTATTCCCTTAATCACATCGTACAGCCATATTATAGCCCTAGTGCTCGCAACAGAACATAAAAAATGTTCAGACACGTCTTAAATAAATACAGGGATCCCTAAACACAGGACACAACTAATCCCACAGAGCCAACATGAACATAAACATGAGAACTCAAATCCACGAGTAGCATTCAGCTGGTTTAACTGCCATAACTAAAGTCTGCGTAAACACGGCACGTCTAAAAATGTTATTTTTCACCTGGGCTGCCTGCACCAATACGCTCACATCACCATTAGTGATGGCGTCAAGATAAAAACCACCTGCTTCCAGCCTGAGGTTTATTCAGCCGCTCGCTTCCAAAAAAACAGGAAATAATAATCATTTGGTATTCATGGTTTTTGGCCTTGAAATCTATAATAGCAGTAAAGTGGTGATAACATAGACGGAGTGATGAAAAGATAAAAACTGTGGAAAAATAAGCCTGCTGAGGTGTGCATGAGGTGAGAATCCCTACAGGAAAATATTTCTCTTCATTTGCCAAAAACACAAAGATTTTTTACCTAATATTTGTTAAATGTAAGATAACATCACATAATACAGTTAAAATGGACATGTTTTACCTTAATAAATGATAATTAAATAAAGATGCAACAAAATATAATCATTTTGATTAATAATTTTATGTACATAATGCACAAATATATTATGGTACTTATGTTGAATTTTCCTGTATCTGTAATTGGATAATACTCTTTATTTTTCTGGCAACTTTCTACTTTTATTAACATTTCAACACATATACTGTATCTGTACATTCTACTGTTTACATTTTTAAAACTGCCTTGTACCATGAGGTAATGCATTTGACTACAAGTTGAATCAGTACTTCTACTTTTAGCAGAGTATTCCTTTACACGAGTGTCCACTTCTACTATAAGGTCACTGGCAGTTGGTAGCATTACGGTTAGGATGTTCGCCCCATAAGCTGAAGGTTGCCGGCTCGAATCCCGGACCAGTAAAGGTACCACTAGGGTACTCATGAACCAAAGTACTGCTCCCCAGGTACTGCCCACTGCTCCTTCATGGATGGGTTCACAATCACTCACTTACTGTTACTGTTACATTACATCTCGTTCTCATGCAAACATCTTTCATCTCGGAAACATGCGTGTTTGCTCTGCACCAAATGAAAGGCCGTAAATTGGAAAGTACTGGTATTCTTCCGGGACGTATCTGACATCACTTACACAGCTGTGGTGACAGAGAGACAAGCCAAAGACGTGATGCGCCCTTTTTTAACATGGATCAGGCAAGGGGTTGTGTTTCTAAAGCTGGTTAGCTAGCAAATAACATAGTGTTGCTTTTGGGAAACACACCCCAGAGCGGCTTCCATCACCTAATTTCAGGGACAAACTGCACGTGAGCAACTTGGGGGTTAAAAGTCTTGCTCAGAGATCCAATGATGGTAGTGCTGGAGGTAGAATTTGAACCCACAACACTCTTGGTCTAGAAACAAGCAACCTAACCACCAAGCCGCCACCAACACCACTCCAAATCTTGATTCATGAATATAGTCTCACATCAATCGCTGGATCCTGGACCGAATCGAATCCGAATCGTATCGTTTTTGATACCGCCAGTAAATATCGTGATTAAACTTGTGATTTCCACCCCTAGGACCAACTTCCCACTCGTGGATTAAGCCTAGTCCTAGACTAACTTTGAGTTTGAATGGTAAATTTCCATTGGTATTACAACTTAGTCCGGGACTAGGCTTAATCCATGAGCAAGAAACCAGCCTCTAATCTTTAGGGCCTGTTGACTTGTGTGAGAAGGAAGTGTTAAACGCCAATTCCGACCCTCATTTTCGTTATTAATGAACACTGTAAGACGCGTTATAGCTGTTTAAAGAACTTATGAGCATCTTTAAGCTCTTCAGCTGGTACCCAAGTCAGGATGGAGGTGACAGTCCAGCCCTCGCCGTGGGCAGCTACAGCTAACGAGCCGCGAAGTGCAGCTAAAGGCGGCGGAAGAGCGGCGCGAGGCAGGACGCGGATGTTGTTACATTGTTGCCGAATTTCAACTGATGTTCAAATTTAAAGGAAAACTGCTACATTTAAACTGGAGAAATAACGGTCTCCCGCCTCGTCTCACCTCGAACCGCCTCAGCCCGGCCTCAAGACAGCCACAAAGGAGCACACCATCCCCATTCTTTTAGCCAAAACAATAAAGAAATAAAGCCACTCCATAAAAGATGGAAGTCGAGGGAAAAGATGGTGGAAATAGCATTAAAAAAATAATTTTAAAATCATTCTTACCTGACTGGCTTTATGAAACTGCTTCTTTAAGCCCGCCACCGACATCCTCACAAGAAAATATGGTTAAGAAAAACAACAGGAGGTGTGAGGTGAACCGAGGAGAGAGAAAGAGATGAAAGAAAAAAAGGGTCTAATAAACCTAAAATAAATCCGACTCCGGATTTTTTAAAAAACTAAAAATATATCAAAAAGAACGATCTCGTTTCGCGATAAGTCCGTTTGTATCAGCAGATGGATGGAGTTTGCGTACGTGTGTGTGTGTGTGTGTGTGTGTGTGTGTGTGTAAGATGTTGATGGTGGGCTGATGGATGAGCTGTGGGTTCCAATCTCCAGAACAGCTTCTTGAAGAATACTCTCAGTAATAAAGAGAAGAAAATTCGTAAAAATCCGTCCAGCTCAGCTGGACATGGTGAAAAGTCGCGGAAGATTTAATCCTAAAATCGGAGGGAAGTCCGAGATTTAAGAGTTTGCAAAAGCTCCTGATTAAACCTGCTCCTGGAATGTGTAGGCAGAAAACAGATGAGGAAAATAAGGCGTGTGAGAGGAGATAAAAGTCCCCAAAATGAGCTATTAGAGCTGAAGAGTGAAGGCCGTGGGGGGTCCGTGGCTTGAGAGGCAGATTTGGGGCTGATCCGGGTTCAGGCTGCTCATGTGAACATGTGCTGCTCTCTAGTGGACGCGGGGAGAATCTCATCATTTTTATTATTTTATCATTCTTTACCAGAGATTCTGACTTTTCCTAAACACCTCGGGATTAAGAACATTAAATTAAGAATAATTTATCCTTTAAGATTAATTTAGATTATACAATATTACCTCCTTCCATCTGGCAGACGCTTTCGCAGCATCAGGTCTCGATCCTCCAGGATGCGTGATAGCTTCTTCCCACAAGCCATCAGACTTTTGAACTCACTCCCTGCCATCACACTTCCCCCCACACACACACCTGGACTGTGAAGAAACTGTTTCTGTTGCACCACTGCACTTTACTGCACCTTACTTTACACACCACTGTCACTTTGATGCACAATAACTACTGTTATGATACTGCACTGCTGCCACTTTTGCACAAACATTATATGCTGCTTTACGAATGTTTGCACATACACTGGACATTGTACACATAAATAGCCGAATATAGTATCTGTCATATTATAACCTTCTACCTCCTGCACATCCAATGTAAAATGTCAATTTGCACCTGTTTAAATGTTTGCATATTTGCACATATACTGAACATTGTACTTGGAAATAGTCCGGATATAGTATCTGTCTATTATAACTCTACCTCTTGCACACTCAGTGTAAATGTCAATTTCAACCTGTTAAGAATACTGCATCCTGACTTGACAAACATGTTTACCTCTATGTCTGTCTCCCCTGTCTAGTCTAAAATGTATATTGTATGTTGTCTGGTTTTAAAATGTATATTGTTTAATGTATATTTTAGTATTTTACTTATTTATTGTTTATTCCATGTGCCTAGTCGTGCCACTGCCTATTTATTCTCTGTTCTACTGTTCTTTGTTTGTTTGCACTGGAAATAACCTGGAGCCACGTCGTCTCGTCTCTCTATGTATCTGTACAGTATATAGCAGAGATGACAATAAAGTTGACTTTGACTTTGACTTTTTGACTTGACTTTGTTTCTAGTTCATTATTATTATTATTATTATTATTATTATTATTATTATTATTATTATTATTATTATTATTATTGTTGTTGTTGTTATTGTTGTTATTGTTGTTGTTGTTGTTGTTGTTTGTTTTTTAGTCATTTTTATTTTTTTCATTTAAGCCCTTGCCTTAACTTGTATTGTTTATTAAGAATATATTAAATCATTATTTATATATTGAAAAAAATGATAATGTGTATGAGAATGTGCTACATAAACTCCTGCCTCTTTATTGTGGAAATGAAAAAAAAAGACTTAATTAGTTACTTTGGGATTATTTAGATTTATTTTAGAATGTAGTTGCCCTGCCAATGGTAACATTTTTGTTAATATAATTCATTATTAAATTCCTCTCAATCACATTTACACAATAACATCTATGTATAAAAATGTGCAATTTAAACGTTTGCCTTTTTATTGTGGAAATTTAAAAAAAGACTTAAAAGACTTAACTTTTATTTTATTTTATAGTGTAGTTGCCCTGCCACGAGATGGCAACATTTTCCAAACATTAAATTAATTATTAATTCAAAAATATTAAATAAATTAGATTAAATAATTATTAATATAAATAATTATTACATTCCTGTAAATTACATAATAACATTTGTGTATGATAATGTGCTATATAAACGTTTGCCTTTTTGTTGTGGAAATAAAATTACTTAATCAGTAACGTTGGTATTTTTATTTTTACTTGATTTAATTATGTAGTTGCCCTGCCACGAGATGGCAGCATTTTAATCTTTATGTCATGAATGTACCGAAGAGCGTCTGTTCAGTGCTGTTCAAAACACTTTAATTAGCTTTTCCTTCTATAACTAATAAAGTGATTGTACATTTGCTTTGCTGAGTTTAATCAGAATTAATTGAAGGAAATCTTGGGTGGGGATTGGATTAAATTAGGACATGCTGTGTGTACCTTTACCTCAAAAATTACACTCACCATAAGTACAAAAAATATTATTTTATCTTCAGTATTTCAGCGTCAAAGGCTTAGAAATGTTGTCATTCATTATCTTTAAGAAATGAAGAAAACTTTTCTGTAATGTAATGACTTTTTTCTGTGGGTAATGAGTGACATCCCTGGGAGATTACAGGGCAGCTGTGATAAAAAATCCAGGGCTCAGCTCTCAGAGATGTGGTTAGGAGCTTAAATCCCTGGATAAGCTCTATTTTGGGTATTTAAAACTGGGTATCAGACTCGACTTCCTGTCTGGATAGACTGAGAGGAAGAGATTTAAACCAGAAAACTTGTTGAGAAGGAGGTTGAGTTTAGACCCGAAAACAGGACGGTTTTAAAGTGGTGTGTTTGTTGTTGTCTGACAAAAATGATTGAAAATATATTTAAATTGGGCCTGTCTCTTGTTATAGATGTTTTGCTCTCTGTTTCCTGAGAGAGAAAAAAATAAAAATAAAATGCCCTGCAGTTGGTCCTCGCCTTGCACCCGTAGTTCCCAAGATATGCTCCGGACTCCCATGACCCCAGTTGGGATTCAGTGGTTCGGATAACGAATGAATGAATGAATATTATTGATTTATTTTCTTTTATTTTTATTTCTTCCCTTTTTTTATTGGCTCTTAAACCCAAAGAAGTTTTACAAAAAATAATAAGTCACAGATCAAAGGTCTTGGAATATAAGTGAAACAATAAGAACTTTGTAAATTAAAAAATATGTATTTTTAGATATTAAATATCTCAAAATAATTATACATGCAGTACCAGCCTATTTAGAGCTTTTAAAAATACTCCGGCTGCTTTATCTTTCCATCGTCTGTCGGATTTATATTTTTGTTTAATCTGAATAAATATGACCAACCGTTTTCCAGCGTACAGGCGCAACAGCACATGCAAACAATGCAGGAATAAATTAATTAATATGTAAACACACAAACTAGTGTTAAAAAGCTGGTGATGAAACATTTGCCAAATTAATATCTGGGCCAGTTTGAAGAAGAGGGCCACGATATGTTAGAAGAAAGTCCAACAGAGGAATTCTTGATGAAGCATAAAAAGGAGTTTAACAAATAATGGACAGGTCAAGCTTTGACACTAAAATCAAGCAACTTGTGTTCATAAAGCAGAAAAGCAAAGACAGTCTTCATGTCTAGACTCCCTTGCCAGGTCTCCCATTATTTTCGCAGTGTGACTATAGACTGTAACAGGAGTTAAAGCTGGAATAATGTTTGTTTGCAGACCGTGCTGTACTGACTTTTGCTCGAATCCAAGTTGTGTTCTGTTGTGTAAACGATGAGACGAGAGGAAAAGGGGGGAAGGGAGCTTCAGGGAGTGGCTTTACTCTCTTTCTGGTCCTCGTTAGAATACACACACACACACACAGTAGAGTACGAATTGGGTTCAACTTTCCGAGGACAAGTCTTTAGAAGTCTTGAGCATCTACTGCGCTCATGCATACGACTCCCACATCATATTACAGCTCAACACTTAGCATGTTAGAGTTCGTGAGAATTGGTCTTGACGAATGTTCTGCCACTGTTGTTTGTTGAGTTTAACAAGTGATGTGATCAGTTTGGATAACTGCTTCCAGTGAAGTGATTTCATTATAGAGATGTAAGAGAGAAATATTGAAAAAACATGTTTAATGTTGCTTAGGCTTTGCATCTTCCACTTATTTGTCATGTGGTGTAAAATGTGGTGCATTTGTCCTGTCTTGGTCTCAACTCTGTCTCACTCCACCCTGGCCTTGGTCTCATCTTGGTGTTGCCTTGGTCTCGACACACTCTGGTTTTGGTCAGGACTTGGTCTCGGTTTAGGTGGTCTTGACTAAAACTCTACTGCTACATTTGCCTGCTGCACAAAATGTTAAATATTTGAACAATTTTGCCGCACTGCTATCGTCATCGGAATATTGAAAATTTGTCGAACCATCATACTAACTCAGGGACAATCTGTAATGGAAAGGAACATATATATAGTGGCACACTGTAGTAGCATGTTTATGAGAGAACAGTACATGAACACACACTGAAGAAAAAGAATTTGATTAACCGTATGTCAACACACTGGAGTGCCCCCTGTACTATTACATACATGAGCTGGTCCCTTACACGACTCAAAACCGCTACGGCTGATGCGTGGTGATTTATCGTCCCGAGCTGGTGGCATTACTGGGTCATGTGATGCTCCAACACAATCTTGTGACATTAAGTGCTGAGATAAATCTACTGCAGCTGTTCTGCATGAGCACAAGGTGACACACTCACACACTCATACACCGACGTGTATAAACAAACACACCTCACTGTCAAGTGGCATAGCAGTCTCGGGTCAGGAGAAGGCCGGCGTGCCAGTGCAGCTCTACTCAAATTAAACAAGCTGCTCATTCCCTAAATGTTTTTCAGTAGCAAAGCTGATTGGTGTCGAATTAGTGCAAGTGGCACCTGATTGACTACGGTGCCTCAATGCATCACAGTATGTTCTTCGCAGCTGTTAGATGGAGTTGGAGAGTGGAGTCTACCTTGACCAAGAAGGAAGCAAGAATCCATGTCTGTATTTATCAAAATGTATGACTCTGAACGACCAAACGAAAAGAACTTACACTTCTGAGTGTCACTTACACAAGCTGAAAATCAAAACACTCTCTACCGCCAAAATATTGTTAAAACCTGACTGTGATTTGACATTACATAGTTAACAATGTAGATATTCATATTATTTTTAACATCATGTTTCACATTTTTTTAATTAGTTACCTTTAAGAGTATTCTTCAGCAAAAATGTCAAGTATTACCGGATGAGACAGCTTGGATGTAGCTGCTGTTCTCTGTAGCTTGTGAAAGTGAGAGATTATTTGTCATTGTGAACACAGCACAGCACACAGTGCACCACAACCAAATATGGCCTCTGCAATTAACCCATCCATGCAGCAGTGGGCAGCTTTTTGGGCAGCGTCCGGGGGGCAGATCGGTACCTTTCCCATGAGTACGTCAGTGGTACCTTTACCGCTCCACAGTGATACTCCTTGATTCTCCCAAATATGCACTTTGGCTAATCGGTGGGTTCAGTCCAGCATGGAGTCCAGTTGGTCTATGACGATTTTGGGTGTAAAAGGCCTCTGCATGTAGAATCATGTGTCAGAGTTTAGCTAACTGTCATCATTTTAGATTTCAGTTTTGTAAACCACCTTAACCTGACCAGCATCACCTGCAATAACCAGTGAGTACGTGTGTTCGTAACGTAATTTGGTGTTGAGACAAGGAGTCACTGCGTCACAGGGAGTATTATACCTTCTGAGTGGTTATTTTTCTCCAAACCACTAATTAACTTGGTGTTTTCAAAATTGCTGAATGGTCACAGACACTTGGTGACATAAAGACCTACGTTTTAGTGCTTTAAAATGTGTTTGTTCATATGGTCAGAGATAAACCTCTTCTGGCCCATGTGGAGATGTGATAAAAATGGGGCATGATGGAAGATGGATTCCTCATCACATGTAAAACATGAAATACAATATAATAATCACTTACACATAATTAAGGGATAGTGTTCACTAGAGAACTAAAATTGTAAGCTAAAAATCAACACGTCATATACGGTATGTGTATGTATATTTTACCGGTCTGGTCTAGCAATCTTACAATCACAGAGCCATCACCCAAGCTGTTATGTTACCTACTGCCCCAATATATGTAGGTGTGTGAACATCTGTGTGGACATTATATCATTATTAATTATATGAACATTAATGTTCTATGTTGTCAGTTCAAGTCCCGGACCAGTAAAGGTATCACTGAGGTACTCATGAGCAAGGTACCATCCCCAAGGCACTGCTCCCTGGGCGAAAAGCTGCCAAAAGGCTGCCCACTGCTCCTTCATGGATGGGTCAAATGCAGAGGTCACATTTGGTTGTGGTGCACTGTGTGCTGTGCTGTGTTCACAATGACAATCACTCTTCACTAATTTACTGAATATAAGTGTTTAGAATAACTAACTGAATATCCAGAATGCTTCTGATTTTGAGAGCAAACAAGCAACATGACCTGTGTTCGGTGGTTGGCTGCGTATCCGGATGGCGTCAAATAAATTCTGCATGCTACATTGTCTTGGCATTAATTTCTCCAGAAATCGTGACGAATGCAAAGAAAACGTAGATATTGCGCTTACATGGTGCTCGGTTGACATTCTAGAGGACCGAATATGTTCCATGATTTATCCAGCCCACTTGGATTGGAGGCCATGTTCTCTCCTCCTACGTCTATGTTGCTGTATAAGGAGAATTTGTAAAAGAAGAAAATCGAGGCTCAGTTTTAATGAAGCATTTTTGGTGAACTCAATGCAGAACTATCCACAAAGACGAGCCACAGATAAACACTTTTTGATTGCTGCCCCTACAAGTAAACACACCAAACTACAAATTGGGCTGCAGGTAGACGTTAAACAGCTTCAAAACAACGCCAATGTAACGCCTCACTGAAGTCAATCAAACACAGCTACAAAACGCAACAAAAGGCGTCCAGACTGCGTTCATTTATCCATAATTCCAACGCCCGTGTGGATGGGGCCTTAAGCCTGGAATATACTTGCTGTTAACTACATACGTATGTACGTACGTACAGGCGCGATCCGTGTCCTGCGTTGTTTGCGTCGGTTTTTGTGCACATACTCAAAAATTAACGGAACGTATACAGAGATGCAATACCTGCGTAATTTATAGGGGGCAGTGTTGCGAGATCTGCACTCAAAAGTCAAGAAAAGAATTGCCTATTTTGCTTACGAGATCTATTAAGTGGTCGAACGTACCATCGCCGCGATTTTCGTTTAATTCTCTGGCAGTATGATGAAGATTAAAGTTTATTCGAGTGAAGACATGTTTGTTTGGAATAACAGATGACGATTTTAAGATACAGGTATTCATTCATTTATTAGGTTTGCGGCCTCGACACTGACTCCTGGTGGTAAGGAGGACACACTACAGATTACGACGCAGTTCGGACGCAAGTATATGTGACCCTGCCTATGATAACCCAGCTAACCCATTTTTTGGTAACTCTCTGTTTTATACATAAAATAATTCTACATAATTTAAAGAACATTTTCTGAAAATTTCACCTTGATATCTTTAATACTGACCAAGTAAGGCCATGTCAAAGATTTGGCAAATTACAGGCTCAGAAAAACAGGTTTTTGAGAAATTTCAATGTAAAAACACACATATTTTCAACACTGATGCATCTTTGAACCATAATTATCCTGACTGTGTGTCATATACCAAATTAAAGCTTACATTCTCCCATTTCAAGTGATATATGACACATTTATGGAAAAATTCTGATACTTTTGGAAAATGGGTCTATTTATTATGATATGCATGGCGAAAAAGCACGCATATCAACACGAAAAAGCATGTTTAAACACTCGGCTACCTTCTGTTCCTTGCTTATTGGAAAAAAAAATTACCTCAGAATTACCTCAGAGTTTGTGTCAAAGACTTTTTTTTTTTTGAGAGATACCAAGCATAAAATGTTGATGAAATAGCCTGGTTAGATTGACAAAACGTTCATCTACCGAAAACAAAGCAGTGTTTCTGATGTGGACACAGTGACACAAAGCAACACACACAGAAAGCGGCACCCGGCTAAAGTCGCAGTTTTTCTACCTCCTCTTTACCTGACGTGACTGCCGCGGATACACATTGATCTTAATGTCTGTATGCACTTTATGATGATAGAACAGTAGTTCCTAAACCGAATAACACCCAAATCACCAGTTGTTTTTGCACATAAAGTAATCCCAAATACGTTAGAAAAGCAATGTTTACGAAGCCAACCTCCGGTATTTTCCGGTGGAAAATGGAAACGTAAGGTGAATAAAATCACGAATTTCGCTATTTATCCTGTTAGAAATTACATTTCAAACATTACATCTGAAAACCTCACTACATAATCTATCATTTACTGCAATAAACTCATATGGCATGTTGTTGACATTTTTCTCACTATGACTACTTTGGCGCTCTTTATTTCATAATTAGATTTGGCGATTTTAGCCGGGTTTTCACAGGCGGGGTCACATATCGGCACAAACGTTAACAACGCAGCTGTGTACGGACACGCACACGTAGCTCACAGCAAGTATATTCCAGACCTTACTCTCAACACTGCTCATAATCGTGTTTGCAATATAATAAATGTTATTAGACCGGAAACCCCGCCTCCCTGGCCGTCTCGCCTCATGAATATTAATGAGGTGACGCGTACAAATGGAAGTGCGCCAGCAGCGAACGCCACACAACTGCTCACCGCGCGTCCGACAGAGGGAAGGTTACCTGCTTCAACAGTGCTTGAACGGCAACCTGGCTTCTGTCTTCACCTTCTTCTAAACAAATCATCTCTTCTAACCTTAATTCCTCTCAAAGATTCCCAGTTCGGGTGTAATTTAGACGTTAGATCGCTGATTTTTTGCTTCGCTTCACAACAAACAACAGCAGTGCCGCGTGTTCGAACCCCAGCGACCACACTCACTAACGCAGGTAAGTCGGATTAACGCCATTTTTACCTCATTTTTACCATATTTCTGACTACGATTAGTAAACATATGTCGTTAAAAAGCGGCCATTATTATAAAAGGATTGTCTTTGTGACGGCGGAATGACGACCGAGCTCGGTGTTATCTAACCGCACCGTGTTTACGGCTTCGATTATATACCTTCTAACAGATATGGATGTGTAAGATTAGATTTTTTTTTAAAGAAAATATTCATTAATATACTTTAATATTGTGTTGTTTTGATCGTGATATTCAGTAAGTAAGTCGTTCTGCTCGGTTCACCGCCATTAGGCCGTGTGTTTATGGCGCTGGGATCTGGGTTTAGGCCTAAATGCAGCAATGCTGAGCTAATCCTAGATTTAATCTCACTTTTAAACTCATTTACTCAAATCTATTACATTAAACTCATAACAGGAGACAAATTATTTATAAAAGTTACTTTAACGATTCCGTGATGTAATTGCGTTTAAGAGGAGTAATTTATATTTAGTTGTTGAGCGTTTTAACTAGTTAGGATTACAGGATCTAAGATACTCTAAATATAATTTATGCGTTCAATTATTTTTAAATAAATACTCAATGTAATTATGTATAACTTGTATTATATGTATATCAATGGTATATATTTAATATCTAGCTAAATTAGGCAATTAACCAGATTAAACGTAAAATCTTAACTATGCGTTAAACTAATTGTCTTTATGTAATTAAATCTTAACATAATGTAATTTTACGCACGATGTACGAGTAAAAGTAATGTTTATTTCTTTAACCATAAAGTCAGTATAATTTCACAACATTTCTAACTTTTTAGGGGTTAAGCATGTATAGGTCACCTGTACATATTAAATAGGTTTATCGTAAAGATGTAAAATTATTAACGTGAGCAAATTTTCCACAGGGCGACGGGTTCAAATGCCTGGCTGTTTTTTCCTTATAGCTGAGCTCTAAATTAGGTTGGACTTTGTACGTCGGCCAGCGAAAAACCTGCCTATTGAAGTGCTGAAACAATGCCAAGCAACTGTCCATCTGAGAGCGAGAGATATCTCTCCACCCCTGGCCTTGTTAAAAAAGAAAAAAATAAGGGCTTAGATAAGACCAGCCGACTTGCAGAGCGGGAATAATAAGCGCTCGGACTAAATTACAGGGCCAGCGGTATTTACTGCTCTGTTTATTGGGTTCGTCTGGTGGTTTAAATCTGTGTCTGGGGGAAAAATGGACGTCAGTTTCCTGATTTGCAGTGTTACAGTGAGTAATAACGGGAATAACCACTTTTTGTAATCACTTTTTTAAACCAGATTGTTTGTTTGAACGTCATGATTAAAGTTTGAACTCATGAGATTTCCGACAACGATACGGAAGTGAGAATAATCTTAACAGGAAATTACTTTGTTGTAACATGAGTTTGGCAAAAGGGAATTAAACATGATTGGGCCTAAATTGACTTTAAACATGGTCTAAATTGGAGCTCAAATAGGGCTATGACATCAGACTGATGATTGACTAGCTGGGTTAAGATTAATAAAAAGTAGTTAATTCTTATTTTGCCCTTTTAGTTTGCTGACGCACTTTTGGGAAGTTTTGACAGAATTGTACATTTTTAATATCACTTTTTAAAATGTCAGGATTAATTGCAAGTTTTGATTAGCTTGTGATTATTTGCCCAGCCTTAAACTCTGCCAAGGTTGGAGTCTTCCAGAAATCAAAATGGCATCATTTTACCTTCACTTCCGCTCGTCTCATGACTACGTTACGCAGCTTGACGGCATGAGATCGTATGTCTGGGAAGTAAAATTAAACCAAGGCATCAGATGGAATGAATTTGTCCTGTATCAGGTCTTTGAATCGAGAACGCAGCTTCGAGCCGTGGCGGTGTTTTCGTCATCATAATGCATTCTCATGCGCTGCTCGTCTTCATTTTATTTTCTCTTCTAAATCTGCAGCAAGATGAGTTCCCAAGTGAGACAGAACTTCCACCAGGACTGCGAGGCTGCCATCAACCGGCAGATCAACCTGGAGCTGTATGCCTCCTACGTCTACCTGTCTATGGTGAGAGAACCCAGAGGAACGGGGGGCAAAGTTTGTGAAGTAGTGCATGTTTTGGGGGATTTAAAGGTTGTAGAAGCCTAATCTCCTTACAGGCCGGTCAGGTTTGTGCTGCTCAGAAGAGCTCCGGGGTCATAACGGGAAATTCCTGTCAGGTTTTTGTTACTAAAGCTCTACTGGAATATTAGAAGCTCGAATATGTCTTTACATTTTTTTGCTCCAGTTTCCCCATTAACAGGTTTGCTAGGAGGGGAAAAAGCCAGCAATAATTTTCCTTTCTGAAGGAGACCTGGCAGGAGACTTTATGATCTAAAATCTGTGTATCCTTGGTTCACATTTTCCACAGTAAAACCAAAATTCAAAAAATGATATTTTTCCCCCCCGTATTTGTTTCCAAAACTAAAATAAGAAAACGAGAGTCTGTTTTTGATTTTTCTCATTTTGACGAATCTTGTGCTATGTGTTCTCGTCTGCATCTTTCTTGATTTTCACTTAAATGACGGTTGGATTAAGTGTTTTGGTTGTTAATAAATATTTTGTTCCTCCCAGGCGTACTACTTCGACCGGGACGACCAGGCACTGCCCAATTTTGCCAAGTTTTTCCACAAGCAGTCGCATGAGGAACGCGAGCATGCTGAGAAACTGATGAAACTTCAGAACCAGAGGGGAGGACGCATCTTCCTGCAGGACGTCAGGGTGTGTGTGTGTTTTTCTCTTGAGTGAGAGACAGCACATGAGTGGGCCTCTGAAGTGTGGAAGGAACAAAAATGGAGATAGTGGCGAGCCGGCTTGGGTGGAGTTCTTATCGTTTACTGCCATTTAAAGCTGAAATGTAACAAATGTGGCACAGGGCTGGACGATACGACTTCTAATCAATATCATGATTAATTGAACATTTGTTTATTTTGGAGGATTTTTTTGCCCTCGTAGTTCACTGACTAGGTTTGTACTAGAGGTCCACTAATATGGTTTTTCAGGGCCATATTATTGCTAGTGCCAATAACCAATATTTAAACACCAAGCTCAGCTGAAACTCTCCTCTAGCTTTATGCTGCGCTGGTGTGTGGCGTCAACAGGGCTTCAGTGTTGATTAGCTACTTCTCATGTGACGTAGCCAATCAGAGACTGTTGTGGGTGGGACATTAACGTTTGGTAACGTTTTTGCAGAAACCAGAGCGTGACGAGTGGGGCAGCGGCTTGGAGGCTCTGGAGTGCGCGCTGCAGCTGGAGAAGAGCGTCAACCAGTCGCTCCTGGACATGCATAAAGTGGCTTCTGAGCACAACGACCCTCACGTAAGGAGGAAATAAATTCAGCAATATATATTTTTAATTAGTTTTACAAATTTCTTTAACGATTGGTGAGTGATGCTGGATGACATTTCGTTCCAACTCTGGAACGTGTGTTCTGTAGCAGTGTGTGGTGTTTGACTACACGTTTTTTGATGTGAACTCGTTTGTGAGTTCTGTCCATTTTTCCCGTCCCATTTCTCCTCCTGTGTGAGCAATCACACAGTTTTTAAAGTGTTTCCACATTCTCTTTCAGATGTGTGACTTCATCGAGACGCACTACCTGGACGAGCAGGTGAAGTCCATCAAGGAGCTGGCCGACTGGGTGTCCAACCTGCGCCGCATGGGCGCTCCCCAAAACGGCATGGCCGAGTACCTGTTCGACAAACACACACTGGGCAAAGACAGCAGCTAAACACCCTGCTCAGCCTCGCCTCCCACCCCAAACACATTCCCAAATCCCGCCCCGCCCCTGTCCCTCGCTGCTTCCCTCCTGCCCCCGATCATAAGTATATCAGAATTCCGTCCAGAACTCCTGCTCATTATTATTATTATTATTATTATTATTACCACTTTGCATTAAAAGTGTAAAAGTAAACGTCCCGTATGCCTTTCTGACCCACGACCCTTTATCCCCAATCTCCAGTGTATCCACCTTGCCCCTCGCTTGTGTGTGCTGTGTTTTATTACAGAAGTTATATTCCAACCTCAATAAAGCAGAAACCTCTGGTTCTGAAACTTTGCTTCTTGCTGTGTTTTCTTGCCAAAGACTTTTCAAAACATGAATTTTTGGTTTCCAGATATTTCCTACAAAACATCAACTGAAAATTGACTTTTTTAAAGTGCCACACATTATCTTTTATAATGTGGTAGTTCTTGGTTCCCTGATATTTAGGGGTCCAAGCACAGTGTAATTGTTCAGTTTTTTCTTTATCATTATTAATCAGAATGTCCAGGATTTCATGATGTTGTGATTGCAACCTTTAAGACACATTCAGCCAACCCCTGTTAATGCATTACTATCATGTAATTTTGACCAATTAGCGCAACTTTGTCTTGCAGATAATTAAGCAGTTAAACCACAATAACATTCAGTAACAGATTGAATGTAAAATTTGCACAAGGTGAAGTAACAATCCTCATTCACCAGTAATATCTTAAAGTGGAGGTTTGTTTTCAAGAACATTAAGACATTTGATTAGTCATTATATGATACAATTCAAGAAAGCCCAGTGACCTTATTGCACAAACATGGATGAAGTAAAATGTGTAATAGATTCTGTTCTCACCAAGGAACGTTTTAAATAAGAAAACTGATGAACTTCTCAATCTATGTGAAATCTGTGCAAGTAAAAACTAATTTTAATTAGATTAATATTGAGATTAACAATCAACAATATTAAAACTATTGAGACTTGGCATAAAATCTGACTTGACGTTGCGAGTTCTTGATTTCTCCACACGTGTGTGTTTAGAAGGAAGTGAGAACTAATACAGACAAACTTCTGTATAACGCAAAGCAGTATAAAGTCTGGTAATTCATTGGAACACATCCTGTGGTACGGGAACGAGGAACTTTGTGGTTTCTACTCTTTATTTCGTTTTGGTTTTAGCGTGTTTGCATGGTGTTAGTGTTCCAGCTAAACAGCTAACCTATAAGATTCAAGATTTCAAGATGCTTTATTTGTCACATACGTAGTTCTACAAGTACAACATGTGGTGAAATGTAGCCTGAATCATCCTACGACTAATCAAAGAGATAGAATTTAACAGATTTAATTAGAGGTCTTACAATAAGTTAAAAAATATATAGACTCTAGAAAAGATCTTAAAAGATTTGTAGCAGGGGCTAGAGTTGTAGTCAAGACCACCTAAACTGAGACCAAGTCCCATATTGACCTCTAAAAATGCTACATAAATTTATGCAGTCTGATTCACTGATGCGCTAATTATACAACGCTGCTATTTGAACACTAGGGAGTGCTAAAAATGCTAAATTAATTTATGTAGCCTAAACCGTAAGTCTCACAAAGCTGAAACTTGGTCTATAAGTAGAGACATTCCAAACCATCTGTCTCTCCCAACTGCTTACCGTACGTCTAACTCTCTCCTGTTCAGTTTCAAAAATAAAGTCTTGTCTCTGCATCCGCTCCTTTTCTCCCAGCTTGAATCTCAACGTCAGCTCTCCCTTCCCTGCAGGACATTTACACCAAGAGATGCAGGACCAGGGCAATCAGGATTGTAAGAGACTCATCTCATTCCAGAAACGGACTTTTTCATCTTCTGTAATCAGGCAGAAGGTTCCGCACCATCATGGCCAAAACAGAGAGACTCAGGAGGAGTTTCTATCCTCAGGCCATCCATCTTCCAAACCAGGACATGCCTTTCTAAGTCTCAATTCTGCTATTACATACTGCTAATACATACCTCATATTGTTATGATCACGTATACTGTCGGCCACATCTTACTGTCTTATTCTGCTATTACATACTGCTATATAACCTCAACTGTGATGATCATTTATACTGGTTGCCACATTTCACTGTCCAATATCACATGCTTCTACTCTGTCTGCTACGTACAATGCTGCAGTTGCACTCGGCACTTTAAAAACATCTCATTGCACCTGTCATCTGTCTTTAGCACAATTTTGTAAACTCAGGTAAAAAAACTCTGCACATGGAACTTTATGTAACTATATGTACCTTATTGTTTATAAAATATGGTTTATTTTTCTGTCCTATTTCCCTGACCTCCTTATTTAAGTTTGTATTTAAGTTTGTAAGTTTGTTTTGTATCTCTATTTTGTTTTTTTCTAATTTGCCTAATTGCACAGTTAAAAGAGCGGATCAGGATACATTTCACTGCATGCTGTACCTGTATAATTTGCACGTGACAAAGAATCTTGAATCTTGAACCAATAGCCAATCAGAAACCAGGAGAAGGGTCACATGAGGGGATATTTGAATAACTCCACCCTCCTATCTGAGAATCTCCGCCCACCAGCTAGAACTGCTAGCGCTTCCTGATCCGCCATGTTTTACTGCAAGTGCTAGCGTAGGAATCACAATTAAGAAGTGTACCGGCAGATACTCAAAGTGTTGTGTTGTTACTGCAAAGACCAACATACGTCCACCAGACGTTTTTTTGCGCTGAAGGCGTTTAGCGTTCTGGATTTGTATTAAAATTATGTGCTGCCAGTGCAACAAAAAACATTTAAATAATGTAACGTGCTCTGTTCAAAAAGCACACCCACCTAGAAAACATTTTCTTTTCCATAAGCACAAGGGCACACTTGCCATACCTTTGGCAGAAGTGGGCCAGAGCCATATAACTATTTTTGAATAAAGTATGTAACATTTGGCCCATATCTGTTTTGTGACATTTGGGCCACTTTTGGCATACATCCGTTTGCCGGTACCGGAACCGGGCAGCAGTGCCGCACATTTGCCACAAGTGGGCCACATCTGCATGCTATCTGGGGACCAGTAAGTGAAATTAACATTTGAGATCCAATCTAACTCCACAGAAAGTCTCATACATGAGGAATTCCTACACACACAAATATGTACGATAAAACCATGAAACCAATCATTTATTTCTCAAATGTTAATTTCACTTACTGCTCTCCACCTCCTCGGGACTTCAAACTAATAAGGATGTGGCCACCCAAAACAGCGTCCTCCGCAAACACTTCCGTTGTGTTTTGGCTCAATTTGTCAGCCGCTCTGCTCTACAGTGACATAAACAGATTCCGTCTCTTACAACAGTGCGTCTGTGTTTTTGTTCTAAAGCCCTGTTTATGACCTTGCAGTGTCTCAAGAACTCCCACCAAAACTTCAGCCTCCTCACAGCGTGTGTTTTATATGAACATCCAGGACACCACATTTTCTTTGTTTACACTTCCGTTCAAATCAGAGTTCATATCATCCGACTGTGAAACTGACCTGCCAAAAAACTGCACAAAGCTTGATAACCATTTCAAACTTTGACCTGCTTACACTTTGACCAGATTGATGACCTTAAAGTGGGTGCAGCCACTGATGCCGTTTTGGAATCTTCTCCTGATGCAGATTCCAGTATTTGGGAGGTGACTGCAGTTTTACCAAGATTCCAATTCCAAGAAAAAATATACACTACTCACAAAAAGTTAGGGATATTTGGCTTTCCGGTTAAATTTATGGAAACCATAAAAAGTTCACACTACAGTGATATTATATCGTGAAAGTAGGGCATTTATGTAGAAGCATGCAATGGTGAGTTCCTCATCTCAAACAATTTATTGAAACAAAAGCCAACAACAGTGATGAGTATACCACAACAAAAAATGTCAGTGTCTCAATAACGTGTCATGTGCCCTTGAACATCAATTACAGCTTGACAACGACGTCTCATGCTGTTCACAAGTCGACTTATTGTCTGCTAAGGCATGGCATCCCACTCTTCTTGAGGGGCGGCCCTCAGGTCAATGAGGTTCTGGGGTACAGAGTTACGAGCCTCTACACAGTGACTCAGCTGATCCCCTAGGTTTTCTTTGGAATTCAGGTCTGGAGAAAGTGCAGGCCACTCTATTCGAGGTACCACAGTCTCCAGCAGCCGTTCCCTAATGATGTGACCTCACTGAGCTGGAGCATTGTCATCCATGAAGATGAAATTAATGACTGGATTGATGATGTTATTCAGGTAGTATGGGCTTGTCACTGTACCATTCACAAAGTGTAGGGCAGTTCTGTATTGACTAGACACACCTGCCCACACTGTAAAACCACCACCACCAAAGGCTCATCTGGCAGATGCAGCGCTGATAGCGCTCCCCTTGACGTCTCCAACATCGTTGACGGCCATCATTTCTGCTCAACGTGAATCGACTTTCATCAGAGAACAGCACTGAGGCCCACTGGTCCCTCGTCCAGCGTAAATGCTCCCTGGCCCATGCAAGACGATGACGCTTGTGTCTGGTGGTGTGGTCAGGTACCCTTGCAGGTCGTCTAGCACACAGACCACGCTGATGTAAACGGTTTCGAATGGTCTGACGTGACACTTGGGCGCCTCTCACCTCCTTTAAATGTGCCTGGAGTTGAGTGGTATTCATCATCCGGTTCCGCACTGCACTGTTCACAATGAAGCGGTCATCAGTGTGGGATGTGACCAAAGGGCGACCCCTTCTATGCCTTTCCATGACTCTCCAGTCTTTCCAGTCTCTCTGTATCTCTGTTGCAACCTGCTGATGACACTCTGTGACACACTAAGCTCAGTGGCCACTTCTGTCTGAGAACATCCTGTTGGAAGCTTCGCAATGCCACGGTACTGTTGATCAATTGTTAGGAGTCGCCTTGGTCTCATGATGTGAAAATGTGAGCAGCATGATGAGAAGGACTGTTTAAATACCAATTCTGATTGAACCAGGAAATTTATTGGTCGATTCACAAATTTAAACACCTGTTGTGAATTTTGCCGTTAAGCTCCTTGTTAGAGAACAGCAAGTTGTGTAAAAAGTACTGACACACTGAACAGTCGGACATGTGCATTCAAAAGTTTAGGGAAGGTCATATTAAGTTCACCTGTAAAGGATACAGTGCATTTTAGGTTCATCTGGAAATTTCACCCAAAAGCTGAATATCCCTAACTTTTTGTGAGGAGTGTATATACTGTATGTAGTTCTTAGTTACAATTAACTAATGTAAAAATATGTCTTAAATACATAATGTGCTACTTTTGAGCCCTTTTTCTTCAACCAGGATGTACATCAGTAATGCTAAAGCACAAGTTTAAATATACTTGAGATATATATTAAACACCATAAAGTGTATGAAATTGATATATCCACACACCAAAATAAACACATTTAATTGACTTAAATTGGTCTAAAATACCAGTTTATGTTATGTTCATGTTAAATGCCAAATGTAAAGTATGAATTGAATTAAAAAGAACAATGACATGTAAATATCACTACAGTACTTTCATGTGGACCTCAGTGTAACGTCAACTTTCCTTAATTCATTTGAACTGAGAGAGGTTCAATCAGAGGTTATTTAGTAGACAAATTCAAGTTAATTCAGTGAACAACTTTCAATTAAAGTTACTCAGAAACTCAGAGGAATTCTCTTTTCAACTAGAGGCCTTTGCGTTTGAGCAGGAGCTAAACTAACACACACATCAGTTCTTTTCTGTTGTAACTCACAGAGCTGTTACAAATATTCATAAACTTACACCTTTGGTTGAGATTTCCATTTAAATTTATAGCTGAAATCTACCAAACAAATGGGAATTCCTTGTCTTAAAGGGGAGATAAGAACATGTGCCTATCACTTGCAAAGCCCAGTTTTATCTGCATTTGTCCACTCAAAATTACAGCAGCAATCTGTTCTGGTTGTAACATTTGCTTTAAAAAACAAATCTTAGTTGCCCCCTAATGGACGAAAGCCTTTCAGGTTGACCCCAGTGCAAAACGTAACATTCATCAACGGTTCTTAAGGAGAAATTTGTTCTTAAAACCCACTTTCATTCCCCAGTATTTTCTTATTACAGCTTTGTTCTTAGGTCAGAACAGAACTGAGTGCTCAAATATTACTGCATGCATTTGTTTGTGCAAATTCTGCAGTTGTGTAATGTTATACTATTTAAGTGTCTTAACGGGGTGGCACAGTGGTTAACGCTGCTGCCTCACAGCAAGAAGGTCCTGGGTTCGAGCCCCAGGTCGGCCGCAGGGCCGGAGGGTCTCCCGGTGTTTCTGCTGGGGGGTCCAGTTTCCTCCCACAGTCCGAAAGCATGCTTTATTGGTTACTTGGTCCCGTAAGGTGTGAATGTGAGTGTGTGTGCCCTGCGGTGCGTTGCTGCCTGTCCAGGGTTGGTCAACACCCTGCGCCTGTAAGTTCCCAGGATATGCTCTGGTCCCCGCGACCCCAGTTGGGATAAAGCAGTTCGGAGAATGAATAAATGTCTTAACTTTCTTAAGAACACATTCAAGAAAATGCAATTAATTTGTGTTTTTAATATACAACTCTTACTGTAATTGCTGCTGCTGCTGCTACTACTACTACTACTACCACTACTACTAATAATAATAATAATAATATGAAATAATAATAAACAAATGAATCTGTTGCATTGCAAAAAGTTTATTGTATTTGCAAGCAAAGTCTGTGAATCTGGATGGCAAAAGAAACCATGAAGTACACTATGTAGTAGCATTGCATATTGGTAATAGGAACCAAACATTATGAAGCATTATTGAATTTTGTAAAGTTGTAAAGCAGTTGTAAAGTTGTCATTATTGTAAAAGATGAAGCCGGTCAGGTTGGAATGCGAGGTTGAGTGTCGTCCGTGTCGTGGTTTTAGTATTTCCTCGGGAGTCCTTTGGGTCTGTAGACGTTAGGGTTGCCTCCTCCACGCCCCCAGCGATTGGCAGCTTGGTCAGCTTTTCGGTCCTGGTATCCACGGCGCATGACATACTGCTGAAGCTCTCTTCCATCACTGCACAGGGAAGAGTTTGGCATTTTCACATATAACTGCCTTGTAAAGTTTGCCTTAACAAGTCAAATCTCATCATTGGGTTTGCTGGATCTAGACAATATATATATATATATATGTCTTTGTACCTTCAGTCTTTGTTAAAATTCTGACCTGTAACTTCTCCCTCACCTGATCACTCGGGCAGCGAACCTGCCTCCTGGTCCTCTCTGAGCAGCATCGTAGTTTCCTCGAGCGTGGAAATACTTGTCGGAGTTTTTCCAGTTGGCTTCTTTCATATCTTTGTAGGCGCGATACATGTCTTTACTGCCTGCAGTGAACAATAAAACACATATTACATATTAACACACCACTAAACTGCTGCACCTCAGTACAATAGAATATTGTGAATAAAGATTATTGGTTTTCAATATTTAATTTTAAAAATAATATTCACACTTTTAGAAAAGATGTGTTAAAATGGACACAAACTGTATCAAATTCCTACACATTAATGGGCGAGTTTTGACACTGAACGTGTCAAAAGTGTTAGAACGTGTCTTTCTAAGAGTGTACATGTAACTTCAGGTGATAAAGTGAGGGATGGAGTTTTGGGGCATCACCATGGTACGCTTGTGCAGGAAAACGGTACCACTGAGCGTGGGCTTCAAACACAATCAGCAACACCAGAGCAGCTACGAGCAGCTTCATGTCTGCAGGCTTGAATAACAAAAATGTTAAGATCATACTTACACTATAAATATCAATTAGACGTGTTAATATACTTCTTACATAAAGCACCTTCAAACAATAATTTCATGCATAAGTTATTTAAGTTACAACTTACGTTGTTAAGTCACGGAAATGCAAATGTGAAAACTCTAAGACTATGTTTATTTATTATTTTTTTAATGATCCATTTGCTGCAACTTCAATTACTGCCTTAAAGTTTCAATTAAAATCAAATTGTATATATTAATTATTTTTAACATATTATTTTTTTATCTTTGTATTTCTCCCGCAAAATTTGTTTGGTGTTTCACTTTACACATGCATTTTATATCTGATTTCTATGTAAGATAAAAAGCACAAGAAAAACACATAAATGCAAGTTGAATCTGATTTTAAAAGATGAAAGTTGTTCTTGCAGTACTTTAATCTTCTTGCACTGTAATGTTGGTTTAATTCTCTCACTTACCTTTCTTGCTCTTTTCTAGTGTGCTTTTTCCCCCGAGTCTTTACTGCATCTTACTACTTCTGCAACTGATTATAAATGCTCCTCACTCAGGAAAGGGGCTGGACATGGACTTTCCAAATCGGAAATATTGAGGCAAGTTGAATATAAATTTCATGCCATCAAGTTACTCAAAT
Organism: Distichodus sexfasciatus; assembly: GCA_032718565.1. Lineage (NCBI taxonomy): Eukaryota > Metazoa > Chordata > Actinopteri > Characiformes > Distichodontidae > Distichodus > Distichodus sexfasciatus. The sequence continues at coordinate 128,516 of JAVGVS010000383.1, read as the reverse complement.
TCCCCTAAGAGCTGACTAGATTTCTTTCAGGCAAACAGCTTTACGTGCCATGTGGTTAATAGGGAAAAAATTGGAATTTCCCACGCAGGAAATTTCACTGAGGAACATCACTGCTGGGCTTTCATGCAGATTGTGGAGTGAAAATATCTTATTATATTTGATTGCTTTTTTCTTTTAAAGTATTTATTTTACTTTTGAATAAACATTGCACGATACCGATGTTATAAATTTGGAGCAGATGCAGATATGAGTCTTTTTAAAACAGAAATGTATTAAAAAAATGTTTAAAAAATGTATAAATGCATGACTGAGATTATTCCTATGCTTAAAGAAATACTTGACATAAATCCCGTTCTCCTCATATTTCATTGACGTGAAAGTAAAAAAATCCCAAACTGTAAAACGCAGTCACTGAAGACACTGGATTGAGAAACTGCAGTATCAGCACATTTTAGGCTTTACTGTAACACGGGGTTGTGCAAAACGGTAAAAACACATCTGATTAAGATTAATCACATAATCGATGCATTGCGACTGGACGATTCTGCACCAGTGCAGTGGGAGACCATAACAAATCATTATTTTTAACAGTTGGTTTAAAAGTTGCGGCAGCATTGCAGGTGCACCGTTACACGCAGTCCAGTTTTCCTACTGAAACCACTTCCGAAAAAATGTTTATTTTTCAAAACATTTCCATGCAATTTAGAGCAAATATCTAATACCTACTAAAAAAACGGACAAATCATAATTATATCATACGGATTATATCATGTCATTGTTTGGTGATTTTCCTTCTGCAGCATAAAACTTTTAGTTAAACAGAACGTCCCGGTGTTGTAACCACGGCTGCCCGATGGGATGCACTGACATCGAATCACATCGTGGACATGATAATCGAATTGTGAGGCCAGTGAGGGTTCACTCCTCTAATCAGTACAGGAGACACCTCAAGCTCCGCTCCCTGAATGCCACAAAGCTGCAGGTTTGCTTTCTCTCTAAGTTAGTTGATCTAAGGCGGGGCGTTCGCGGTGGGCAGATCGATCCAAGTATCGACATCAATAACAACATTGGTATTGATATTGATCAATACTAGCGTAATGAGAGCAATACTTTAGTTTCACTTTCTCTCCTGTATGCACTTTTGTGTTGTTTCATAGTATTTATTTACTTAACTTTGCCTATATTCGGTTCTGAGTTTAACTAATAAAAAGAATCCCCCAAAACACTTACTAAAAGGTATTGATATCGGTATCTGCATCGGCGAGCCTGGCCCTGGACTTACTTGGCCTCGCCATGTTTTCCCCCAAACTCCTTTATTTCATCTTCTACAAAATACAATATCAGAGAGGGAAGAACAGGTCAAACAAAAGATTACAAAGTTTACAGGTACTTTTTTTCACTTTTGTTAAATAATTTTAAAGGCTACATAGTTGGGGAAGACCTTCATATATTTACACTTAGGGAGACACAATTTCGCAATTATATTGTTGAACAAAAACTCAATGTTTCATCAAGAAAAACCCCAAACTTAATGGTGTAAGTGCCTACTCTGCTTTCACTTCCCTTCCAGTTCTGTTGGCAGATGCAATCCACTTGAGCGGTGCAATATTCTCACAAGTGGCAACAACACCTTCAAACAGGCTCGATTTCCTTCCCACCATACGATTGCCGATCAGGAGCTGGTTGTCAGGGGTTAATCGATAAAATAATAATTTCAAATAATAGTCACACAAGGGAAAAATCAGTGCAAGCCTAGCTTAATTAAGCCTCAGTGATCCAAGTTTGCTTTCAGTACAAACTCCAAATAAGGTATAATATACACAATTAGGTAAACAAATCCATAAACAAACGCAAGTCAATGGTTTTTTAACAAAGGTTTTATTTGGTCCTGATAGAACTGTTTAATCGAACAGCCCGAATCCCATGTCATCATCGGATTCCTCGGACTCCTCTTTCTTCTCCTCCTTCTTCTCCTCTGCAGCTGCTGCACAACACAACACAGTGGAGTTTCATTAATTAGCACTAAAAAGCTGCTCATTCAAACAGCAATACACAGCTGTCCAGTTTGTGGGATGTAGAAATCAACAGGCCTCATTAAACAATCAGTTAAACTCAAGACATTTAAACAGTATATTTATAATTGCGCAACTGAAGAAAATCCATTAAGTTATTGTTTTGCACGAGCATGCACGCAATATAAGTTGTGCAAGAGCACAGAGATTCTGTTCTTACGCAAGGGAAAAAAATAACAAGCTTAAATAACAAGACATTGCAAAAGTTCTCCTGGATCTTCAAAATGTCAATTAAAACGGCATCTTTCTGCAGGGACTCCCCAGTAAAGAGTATTTAAATACGACAACTACTGGCTTCATATACCAGTATGTTCTGTTAAGACATTTAAATCGCAGGCCTATCATATTACACAACATTAAAGAAATCCCAATAAGCTCATTACGCACAAACATGCATGCAATAAATTTTACACAAGACCTGTTTGTAGATTCTGTTCTTATTCTTCACTAAAATGTAAAAGGATTTTATGAACGGATCTTAAGAACAGTTGGTGAACGAAGCCCAAATGTTAAACATGGCACAATACCACTTTATATCCGTTACCAATATTGTAAATTGGGGTATATGCCGATAAGATACAAATCCCACACATTGTCTCATCTCTTCATATGCTTGTATGTAGCCAAGATGACAATGTTTAAATCAAACCAACAAGAGCTTGTGGAATTCTTATTAATAATAATAAAGTCACTGACCAGCGGGAGCAGCAGCTCCTCCAGCAGCCGGGGCAGCAGAGGTGGCCACAGCTACAGCACCACCTGCAGGAATGCTGGCCAGCTTACCGTAGCCTGGAACACACGAAACATCAGAAAATCAGATCTACCCACCTGTACTGTATATTACATTAAAATAAAGGACCTTCATCAGAAAAAAAAAAGATTCACCACATTTAAAATTTACAGTACAAAAACAGTCAGTGATCTATGAAGACTCGATCATTAGAGTCTGAGGGAAACTGTTCAACTAATCGTGGCAATGAGATTCAGATACAGTGAATGTGCATTTAAAGGATGGCAATAACTCACCCTGAGCAATCACATCTTCCAACTTCTTGCCATTGAGTTCTGAGACCACCTGATAAAACAAAAAAAGGGGGTTAACGGAGGCCATCAAAAACCCACACAAGTCCCACTGTTTACATGTTTCTCACATAAGGACGCAGCAATCCAACTTTTTCCCGTTACAATCTGTTCTTTGTGCCTGAGACGATCCCAAGTACTGCGCTGATAGCAGTGTTAATTAATAAGTTGTACATTTCTCTGTGACTAGACTAAAACCCTGTATAATGGATGTGTTTAAACAATTGTCATTTTGTGAAGCTAAAATCATCAGGAACACCGAGATCTCCAGCAGGACCTGGTGTAGTTAAGTACATTTAACAGTAGAACAGTGTGATCTGATTAACTTTTGGGTTTGTAGTGTGTTGTCTTGCTCTGCTCACTGTCCTATCAATATTTTTGAATGTGTATTTTGGTTTGGCACCAATATCAAACCAATGGGGAACATTAAGCCAACATCAACACTGCATAACAGGCACAAAGACTGGTGCATCCCTAGCCTCATGGACATGCGTCATCACCTTGTTCACGCGAGTGTCATCAACCTCAATACCAACGCTGTCCAGGATCTTCTTGATGTCAGAAGCGCTGGGATTGTCTTTGCCTCCCAGAGCGGCAAGCAGGTACGCAGCGACGTAACGCATTCTGCATGGACACCACAACATAAACAAGCACATTTAACACACACAAAAACTGATAACTATCCATTTCACCCCATCACCAAACATATCCTATACATCACCATATAACGCATGCCGTCATTCATGTGTATACTGTATTTATATTATCATAACTATCTAGATGCACTATAGCGACTGGCGGCAAATTCTATGTACAGTTTTTAACTGATAATTCTTGGAAAGCTCAAATAATCTGAACCAAAGACGGCTCTACATGTTTGTTAAAGTCTTCCTAAAGTTGTGTAATGACTGAGTGATGGTCACTGTGAACACAGCACAGGACACAGATTTGACCCATATGTGAAGGAGCAGTGGGCAGCTTTTTGGCAGCCCTGGGAGGGTATCTTGCTCACGAGTACCTCACTGGTATCTTTGCTAGTCTGGGACCTGAACCTGCGACCTTCAGATCGCAGGGTCAACCCCCTAACATTTACATTATCAACTGCCCTTAATTGACAATTTAAGTGAATTCCACTCCATTGCAACTTGCATTCCATATTTTTTATATAGTGTCTAATTACTACGTTATGATTATGCAGCTAATAAATGTATAATACTGCACCTAAATGCAGTATTTTGACATTCCTATTAATATTTCATAAGGCTGGACATTTCAGCATGTTGCACACTGTGAAAGCATTACTCAGAAAGTGTGAGTTAGTAGTAATAGTAATTTGTTCAAATAAACATTTCTACAAGGCCTTATTATAGATGCATAATCAACACGTGAAAGTGGAAAGCTGCACTTCATTTTTGTTATACAATGGATGAAAAATAACGTTGTGTAATTGTGGTCATTAAGGCTGTAAAGTGTAACAATATAAGGCATACTTTAAAAAAATATTAGACTTTTACAGCAGGATATTGCAAATTTAACACACTTCTTTACTCTTACGATACTGTACGACATAAAAAACTCACGTAAAAAGCATCAGAGAAATTTTACAACTCAATTACAGAATGTACCGTTTAGCATCTACACGCATTTTACAGCCGTTTCCACGAAAAACATAATTATTAGGAGAGAGTGGGGAGAGCTAATGCTAAAGCTAACTGCTCGTCTCCGCTCCACGCAAACACATGGCTGCTAGCCGGCTAACGCTAGCGCGGAGAAATCTACTATTTTGGTCGGTAAACGGTCACGTCCCGGGATCACCGTGAGGCAGGTGGAGGTGTAAATGGTGTGTGTGAAGTGAGTGTGAGAGACTGTGTGTAACTGAGAGCGGACTTAAACGCGTTTTTAACACTCACTTCGCGGAGGAGAGTTCTTGGCGTGCTCACGGCGAGGTTCGAGCGGGCAGAAAGGAAGTGCAGCTGCAACGCCAAACGGAAGTATCGTGCAGCCGTGACGTCATTGATGAAACCGGAAGGCTATTGGTCGAAAGTCACGTCAATCACACGGTCTCTCTCTCTCTCTCTCTCTTTATCTTTATCATCTATCCAAACCGTCATCCCCTCTCTCTTCATCTATCTATCATTCATCTATCATATCTATCTATCTATCTATCTATCTATCTATTCATCTATCATCTCTCTTCATCTGGCCCATTCATCTGACCATCTACCATTCATCTACATTCATCATCTCTCTCTCTATCATCTATCTATCTATCTATCTATCTATCTATCTAATTCATCTATCGGCTCTCTATCATCTCTCTCTCTCTCTCTCTCTATCTATCATCTCTCTCTTTATCTATCTATCTAACTGTCATCTCTCCCTCTCTCTCTCTCTCTCTCTCTCTCTCTCTCTCTCTCTCTCTCTCTATCATCTCTCTCTCTCTCTCTCTCTATCTATCATCTCTCTCTTTATCTATCTATCTAACTGTCATCTCTCCCTCTCTCTCTCTCTCTCTCTCTCTCTCTCTCTCTCTCTCTCTCTCTATCATCTCTCTCTCTCTCTCTCTCTATCTATCATCTCTCTCTTTATCTATCTATCTAACTGTCATCTCTCCCTCTCTCTCTCTCTCTCTCTCTCTCTCTCTCTCTCTCTCTCTCTCTATCATCTCTCTCTCTCTCTCTCTCTATCTATCATCTCTCTCTTTATCTATCTATCTAACTGTCATCTCTCCCTCTCTCTCTCTCTCTCTCTCTCTCTCTCCTATATATATACTGCAGGGTAAAAATGAGGCACAATTTCACATTTTCTATACGTACTTTTTTATTTGAACAAGCAGGGAGCAACCTGGGAAGGTTAACTGATGTATGAGGGGGACAAGATCATCGTCATTCTAGGGCTAAATTATATGATTTATTAGAAAACCGTCCCTACTTAACAAAATAACAAACAGCCCCTTAGCAAAAAGTAGTTTATTCAAGTGTACTACGAGTATACTTATTATATACTAAAACTGAGGCAGTATACTTGAAGTTTACTTTCTATATACTTAAGAATAGTATAGTGAAGTATACTTGACTTATACTGATAAGCATAAAGAAAAGTCTACTAAAGTCGAAAAGTATACTTTTGTAATCTCAAAATGACCTTATAAAGTATACTTTTATAAACTTAAAAATGTTCCACTTTAGACCGAAGAAGTATGAAATTAGTATACTCTCTAGTACACTACAAAGTACATGGTACATAGTCCGTAGTATACGTGCTATACTTATACTCAAGCATACTTAATAAAATGAACTTCAAGTATACTACTTTTTGCTAAGGTGCGTTACAACCAGGTGTTGGGGAGTAACGAGTTACATGTAACAAATTACGTAATTTAACTACAAGATAAAAGTAACAGTAATGAGTTACATTACTTTGAAAAAATGTGTAATTCAATTACAGTTACTTTCAGGAAATATTCAGGATTACAGTTTCAGTTACATCTCAATATCTTCTGCAGTAACATTGGCTATATGTTTAATAATATTATTGTTTTGCCATTTTTTCTTGTGCACAACATCCTCCATTTACAGCTGAAAGTCTGATACTATTCCGATATGTCTAATTGGTTCTCTTATCATGTTTGAATTTGCAACACCTATTTGCCGCTGGATCTACAGCCTACAAGCGGTCTGAGCTGCAGTTGCGAGGAGGCCTGCAATGCCAGACAGGAACTACGATGTAGGCCTAGCCCACTGCAGGAAATACAAATGAGCTGTAGTGAGCAGACGCTATATACACAACCAATCCCACACGATTAGACGACTGCTTATTCAGTGATGTTCACCAAATGTTGAATGTCAAATGTTTGATTTAGCAGGCATATGTATTGAAAGAGCAGCATGATCTCACAGTAAAGCGGTGTTGAGATGTTGAAGTCCGACACGGCTGTGGCTGTGTTGAGGGAGTTTAAAAGGATTTTGACAGCAGTCAGTGTTGAGTAATGCTGTAAGGTTAACCAGGTTTCAAAAACTGACAGTTGAGAAAATTAATTGAAAATGTAGAAAAGTAATCCAAAAGTAATCAAATGTAATTAGTTACATTACTTTGATAAAGTAATTGAAATAGTTACACTGCTATTACATTTTAGGGTAACTTGTAACTGTAACGCATTACATTTCCAAAGTAGCTTTCCCAACACTGGTTACAACTGACAAAAATAAAGGTGACAAATACTTCCAGCATCTTACAATTATATTACTTATCTTACTAATCAAGGTCAAAGTAAACTTTGTCATCTCTGCTATATAGTGTACAAGTATACCAAGAGATGAGACGGCGCGGCTCCAGCTTTAACAGCGCAAAGAACAAAAAAGGCACACAGAATGGGCAATTTATAAATAGAAAATAAAATATACAATTAAAACTAGAAATGGAATATAAAATACACACTTTAAACTAGAAGTAGAAAGAGAGACAATTAGGATGCAGTATTCAACCTACAATTATACTAATAAACGTTCCTCTTTTGTTTGTTTTTTTATTGGACAAATTGTTAGCTTAATTTAGGTTATCTTAGTATAAGCGCTGTCTCTGCAGGACGTTTACACCAGAAGATGCCACAGCAGAGCAATCAGGATCATCAGAGACTTGTCTCACCCCAATAACTGGAGTTTGAGCTGCTGAAATCAGGTGTGTGTGTGTGTGAGTGAGTGAGTGTGTGTGTGAGGGATTATTTGTCATTCCACCCATCCTTGAAGGAGCAGTGGGCAGCTTTTTGGCAACACTCGGGGACCACTGCTTGGGAACGATAACTTGCTCATGAGTACCTCAGTGGTACCTTTACCACCGGTTTGGAACTTGAACCAGGGACCTTAGGGCTAACTCCCTACCTGTTATACTACCAACTGCCCCTATAGCTTAGATGTCCATTTATGCTTATATGTCACCTGTATATGTCAACTATATGTCAGTTGTATGTGTTTTTGTTCATTCTACAACAAGGCACTTTACATACATAGTTTCTACTGTAATATTCACATATACAATCATTGTCTGAAGTGTAAACCTTTAAAGAACATTTTTTAATATTTATTATTCTTACTCATTCCTTTTTTTGGTTTATTGTACGATTTCTTTAACCTTTTGTTAAACTCCAATCTATAAATCTTTTTATTTGCACTGTATTAGGATGGTTACAGCATACATTTCATTACATGTTGTACTTGCTTAACTATGTGTGTGACAAATAAAGAGCCTTAAAACTTGAAACTCTTTGTAGACTGCATTGTCCAGTAGAGGATGCTGTTTTCCTGCCCTGACCCTCACAGTCCATCTGCTTAAACATTCATACTTCACTCTCATTTACGGCAGCTCCACTCACTCTGAGCAGAGCCACTTGTGGAATATTCAGGTTTTCCCAAGGAATCTAACAATAAGGTATTATTACATTATTCTCTTATATAAAAGTTATTCTGCAACCTATTGGAAAATTCTGCGGTGATTTAATAGTAGTATTCTACTTTTTAAGGTTGGTAATAGTTGAACAAATTTTGAAACTTAAAGAAACCTTTTGCTTTCAAATATATATAAAACCTATATTTAAAATCTATATTTACAGTACTGTGTAAAAGTTTTTCACCCACATCTTCTTGTATTTTGCAAAGAACAATGAGACAGTTGGTGCAGTGATTTCTTGCAACACATGCAAAAATACATAAATTAAAAACACAAATTTCTGGCTTTTTGGGGTCAAAAGATGAAGAAACTATGACTGGCTCAAAACCTTTGCACAGTACTATATATTTTATTACATGTTTGCATTTATGTGTTAAGGAAGAAACATTTTTCCATTACTCAAGGTTATTTTTATAGTGATAAAAAAAAAAACACTGGCAACCACTGATTGCAATGTTGAAACATATTTTGTACCCACAGTCCTTTTTGGAACTGATGTAAATATGCCTCATGTAAGCAGGAAATTAGAGGAACGGAAGTTAAATAGAGTGAGAAAGCAAAAGTGTCCATGTCATATGACCTGCAGTCTGCAGTTTTTCAGGATATTCATTTTTTTTGTGTGCATGTCAGCAATTTAACATTTACTGCACATTAGTCTGTAGCACTCACATTCATTTAGTTAAATCAAATCAAAATATCCTAATTAATAACACATCTTTCTGCAGTGACTGCTGTTGGGCGATCTGCAACTGTATTACTGTCTCTGAATTGTAATGTGTTACACAAATCCTGCTTTACTTTTGAGTTACTTTCACAATGTCGGGTAATCACTCACTTTCACCAGTATTTCCAGCAAAAAAGTTATTTTTTCTTAAATTTGTTCTTTAAACTAAAGACTTGTGTTAAAGACATTTATGTAATATAATATTATACTGACGTACTATTATAATGCCCACAAAAATGGAGGCAAATCTGCAGAACATTTTGCTATATTTAATTTAGAAAATATCTGGTGAATTTTATTGATTATTTGTCACTGTGAACAGAGCCCAGCACAGTGCACCACAACCATATGTGACTGTATTTGACCCATTCGTGAAGTAACAGTGGCCAGCTTTTTGGCAGCACCCAGGGAGCATAAGAAAACATTGGAGAACATCAGAATCGTGAAAACAGGTTTTAAGATTGAGCCTCATTCACCAATCCTTCTTAAGAATAAATTCTAGGGTTAGGGTTTAGCCCCAATGTTTCTTCACTATCAACATGTAGTAAACACGCAATAAAAATGCTTTCCCCAACAAGGCAGATCTCTTTTATATGAAGCTATGTGCCTACTATTCTTCTTTAATACAGTGGGGAAAAGGCAGAAATCTTGTGAAAAGACGTCTCTGTTTTATCGCATTACCCAGCATTCTCAGCTTCGGTGATGTCAGCGACGGTTTTAGTGAACGTGTGAATCAGAGCATTTGAAACGAGAGCAGTTGTGACAGTCACAGAGAATCCACAGAGCTGTAAAGTGAACATCAGACTGTATCACATTAGGCTTTATGTTGATGTCAGATTATATTTAGCTCAAATAAGATATCGGGGGAAGGAGGAAATAAAGGAGGATAAAAAGGGACAAGACGCATGCAGAGAGGCATACAAATGACCTTTATTTGTATAGTTTTATTTATACAACAGATATAAATTAAAGCACTTTTAGCTAAAGATAATAATCCAATTTAATTCTGAATGCAGCAGTTAAGGGATTTTGACTCACAGTGTGCAAAGTCAAGGATGTTGACCACATTTTACACACTGGCCACCTCAGTAATCACGAAACCTGATGCATCCCTCTTGGTCTCAGGTATGTAGGACACCTTTGTCTCCGGCCCCTGCTACATTACAACTTTCTCTTCCTGTAAGTCTCTTATCAATGGCTGGGATTAAATTCCTGAACATTACCTCTCAATAGTGAGCATTGTGGAATGGAACTGGCAGCATCTGCATTGCACACCAACACTGACCAGGGCAGGACTGGATGAGAATTATGACCAGACAAAAGCTTTAAAAAAAAGCTAGTTATAAACGGCAACTTTTCATGCTAACAGCTACTTCTAGTTAAAAATATTTTTAGATTTTAATGTCGTAGCCACAACCACCGATTCTTGCTGCCATCCTGGAGAAGGTGAACTCCATTTTCTAACTTTTCTGTACCAGAAACAAGGACTTGGCTTTATGTCCCCTCAATAACACAGGTCCCCATTTTGTTGGTGTGTGAAATCAGGTCAAAGTCCCCATTTTGGGAGGTTTACAAACACACACACACACACAAAAGGAGGTAAAGAGAAGCTTTCAATTGTCACATTGAGTGCTTTAGTGTGTTATTTCATCTGTGCTACCAAATATTGATGTGATGAAAGGGTCGGCGGTACTTCTGAGGTGATGTTACAGTAATACAGGAACATTTTATGACGCTTTTGTCACCGAACCATGCATACATAAAGCACAAAAACACACTGTCTTGCACATTTACAGTTGTTCTGTGTGAGACTTGCTGCAGGAAAATAATCAGCTGCAAAGATGAACATGAACTTGCAAAAACAAGACGGAAAATGGTGTGAATATATATATTTCTTTTTACAGATTTCTCACCATAAAAAGTGGTGCTGACCTGTCTCACCTGTCCTGTCTCATCTGTCTCATCTGCTTGGATATTAATCAGGACACAATGTCTTCAGGAGGATCTTCAAACACTTTCAGACTAAGTGTTATGACATAGTTAGACCTCTTGACACAATTTCAGTTTGGTGTTTCGAGCGTTGCTTGAATGGCTAAGCAGCAGATCAGGTACGATCACACACACAGCACACTGTCACTTCAGAATTAGGGGAATTAAGTCCTGGATTGTTTTCTCAGTCACAGATTTTCATATAGAGTTAATGGACGGCATTGAGGTGCAGTGGTTAGCGCTGTCACCTCACATCAAGAAGGTCCTGGGTTTTTCAGGGCTGATATCGATACCGATTGTTGCTAGTTAACAGGGCTGATAACCGATATTTGGAATCAATATCCAAACCCCCCCCACAAAAAAACATGAAAATCTATAAAAATTTTGAATTTTACAAACACCAAGCTCAGCTGAAATTCTCCTCTCTCCTCTCCTTCTCAGAGCTTCACACTGAACTCGTGGGTGACAACAAGGCTTCAGCATTAATTTCCTACTACTCATGTGACATATAGCCAATCAGAGACTGTTGTGGGCGGGACATTAAATGAAGCACTGAGTTAAGAGCAAACGACACAGAGAGAAGAGACGGCAGTGGACCCACAGTAGCGCACCTTGTAATTACTTAATTTCCGTGATGGTCAAAATTAAACACTGATACTGATAACCGGTAAACTGGCTAATATCGACCCCTGATAATCGGCCCGGCCAATAATTGGTCGACCCTTATTCAAAAGCACACAGTTCAGGTTGACTGAAATTGGCCCCATAAGGTATGAATGTTGAGGTGTTTGTGTAAGTGTGTGCCCAGGTGCGGTCCCCACCTCACGCTGATAGTTTTGGGATAGACTCCGGTCCCCGCAACTGCGATTAAACGGTTCAGATAATAAGTGCTTGGATGAGTTTGTACATTTCTATACTGCGTGTGTGTGTGTGTGTGTGTGATCATCCAGTTTGCCAGCTAAGCTGATTAATGGAGGTATCGCAGGCCTAATTGGAGTCACCTGCGTTTTTCCCATCGACTTGGCCAAAACTCGACTACAAAACCAGCAGAATGGCTCTCGTCTCTACAGTGGCATGTATGAGGCTCATCTTAATGTTCAATCTGCACCAAACTTACAACGCTTCTCCTGTTTAATGAGCGTATGTGTGTTTATTTACAGGTCAGACTGTCTCGTTAGAACCATCCGATCCGAGGGCTTCTTCGGAATGTACAGAGGTACTGAGTGTGTGTGTGTGTATCTTCCATTTCCTAATTTCAGGAATAGTTTTCCAGAGTGCAACTTCAGGTTAAGGGTCTTGCTCAGAAACCCAGTGATGGTAGTGCTGGAGGTAGGATTCGAACCACGACCTCTTGGGGCAGAGAAAAAAATTGCCAAAAAAAGCATGAATGGGTCAAAAGCAGAGGTCACATTTGGTTGTGGTGCACTATGTGCTGTGTTCACAATGACAAATAATCGCTCATTTAAATTAACCTTTGTTTGGAACGTTTGTGCTGTGTGCTTGGACCCCCCTCATTGCCACCATTAAGATGCTGTTCTAATAAATACGTTGAATATAGGTTTTTTAATAATTAAAACCTTGGCAAATAGTGTCATACATTGAAGATCTCTATTCACTGACATAGATGATCGGTATAAACCACAACCAGAATTGGAAATTCTATATCATAATACATTTTGTAACCAATAAATAAATATTGCGATAATATTTATGACCATGTAACGCAGATTAAAAGATGTTTTTCTCCTCACAGGTGCTGCAGTTAATCTCACACTCGTTACTCCAGAAAAGGCCATTAAACTCGCTGCTAATGACTTCTTCAGATATCACCTAAGCACAGACGGGTAAACGACATAGACACGTAGTACCTCTGTTAGAGGTGTAACAATACATTGATCTACATCAACACATCGATACATCAATTCAGTGATCAACGAGCCTATAACATCGATCAGACATCATACATATTATAACCAGACATGGCACCGATCAGAATCGTATCGAAGCAGACTTTGTGATACCGGAAGACATTAAATTGTTCCTTTCTGCGATATAACATCGTATCATGATGAAAGCTGTAATTTACAATCCTAGCCTGCAAAGAAGTCCTGTGATTGGAGGGTTTTAATCAGACAGTAATGGCTGTAAATAAATACACACACACACACTTCTTCCCAAAGGTTGATGCATCCCCAGTCTGCAGGTGTAGTGTGTCCCCAAAAACACTGAAACAAAATCACACACTCTCACACACACACCAATAGCTGTTATCGTTATCCCACTGTGTCCTCCGTCGGCGGAATCCGTGCTGTCTTATCTCTATTATTTTAATCTGTCTTGTTTATGTGTGTGTATGTGTGTGTGTGTGTGTATTTCATGTACACAGTAAAGCTGTTTTGGATGCAGTGTGTCACCGATGATAAGAGCTGACCATAAACACTGTTATTATGCCTGTCCAAACCTTTACTCTCTCTCTCTCTCTCTCTCTCTCTCACTCTCTCACACACACTCTCTCTCAGACAGAAGCTAACACTGATTAGGGAGATGATTGCTGGCTGTGGAGCAGGCACCTGCCAAGTTAGTCACACACACACACACACACGCACTCTCTGTGAGGTCTTTCCATAGACTCCCATAATGACTAAATGTATATAATTTTACAGCTACACCTAATCCTAACCCTAACCTTAACCTCAGTGACCAAAAGCACATCTTTTACCTCCTTTATGTTCTAAAATAAAACAAGCACATTTTCTATAAAGTCATTTCTCCTCATGGGGACCTCTCAAATGTCCCCACAAAACCCCAAAAAACAGATAAAAGTGATTTTCGGGGACAAAAAGATCCCCACAATGCCATAAATACATGAACGCACAAACACACACACACATACACACACACACACACACTTTAAAGAATTTGACGCTTATGGGGAGAGATTAAGAGATAAGTTCATCCTTAATAAAAATTGTGGGTTTTATGTCCCCATAACGACACACGTCCTCAGTTTGTTGGTGTGTAAACAAGTCAAAGTCCCCATTATGAAGATCTACAAGGTGCACACACACACACACTTGTAAGGATATGAGCATGATAGGGACTTAGATTTTAAATATTGGGATATTTACAAACACTCACACACACTAGTTTGTATTCTTGAATCTGGAATATTAATATAATAATTATTATAATGTTTTCTGGTTTATAGGTGATCGTCACCACACCGATGGAAATGCTAAAGATCCAACTGCAGGATGCAGGACGCATAAGTATGAAGTGTTTTAAACACACACACACACACACACACAGTATATCTCTAAAAGCTGAGGTACCTGAGTTTGAAGACTCTGTCTGTACAGCTATGAAAGTGTTAAATGTGTCTAATTTAATGCATGTGGGTGTGTCGGTCAGATGCACAGAGGAAGCTGACTGGTCAGGCGGCAGGGGGAGGGGCAGGAAGCAGCGGTTTGGAGGTGAGGTCACTCACAGGTCTACAGCTCACTAAAGAAGTGCTGAGGAAGAGAGGAATCAGCGGCTTATACAGGGGGCTGGGAGCTACACTGCTCAGGTATATACACACACACACACACACACACAAACACACACACACACACACACACACACAGTCTCTGTATTACTATCTCTGTGAGGTCCTTCCATAGACTCCCATAATGACTAAAGTACATAATTTTACACCTAATCCTAACCCTAACCTTAACCTCAGTAACCAAAAGCACATCTTTTACCTCTTTTAGTTTCTCAAATAAAACAAGCACATTTTCTATAAAGTCATTTTTTCCTCATGGGACCTCTCACATGTCCCCACAAAACCCCAAAAAACAGATAAAAGTGATTTTAGGGAACAAAAAGGTCCCCACAATGTGATTAATACATGAACACACCACACACACACAAACACACACACATATAAATGTCTTTATGGGAGTCCTCATATAAACCCCTAAATATATGAACACACACACTTCTCTCTCTCTCTCTCTCTCTCTCTCTCTCGTAGAGACGTTCCTTTCTCCATCCTCTACTTCCCGCTGTTTGCGCGTGTGAGTGGTGTGTTAAAGCAGGACGAGAACGCAGACGCCCCGTTTTACGTCTCCTTCCTGGCCGGCTGCATTGCAGGAAGCACAGCTGCTGTAGCTGTCAACCCTGTAGATGGTACACACTCCTACACACACACACACACACACACTAACACCAAATGGATGCACATTTCCAGTGCACTTTGCCATAATACTGTCTAAATTCTAGGGTTAGGGTTAGTTTTATGGGAGTGATATGGAACGTCTCCCTCTCAAACACATCACTAATGTGACTGGTTTTTGCCGCGACGCCTACGAACCATCGCATTGCTATTATTGATGTAAAATAGTTATGATGTGTGACATGGTGGGATGTATGGTAATATAAAGGGAGGAGCTTTTGTGTCCTCACCAACATTAAAACCAAACCTACACCCTTTCTGTGGAAGTATAATGAAACAACTATGTGTGTTGCAGTTGTTAAGACGAGGTTGCAATCTCTGACCAGAGGAAGTCAGGAGGACACTTACACCGGGGTGATGGACTGCATCAGGTGACATTTCCACTTATGAGCTCTCTTATATACGTTACTGGTCTTGAAAGCGAGTGTTAGGGCCCGTCCACACGGGCGTCTGAATCAGACATTTTTCAGGCGTTGGTGGCATCAGGTGAGCACGGACTGAATGCCAACCGCTTTTCCAACTGTGCCAACTGAGTAGCGTCGATGGTGAGCAAGGGTTCTGGACTCTCTCCAGTTACTCCTCATCGAGGTCTCTTTTTCTCTCCATCTTTTCGGCAGCAAGACGGCGCGTAACGAGGGTCTCTCTGCCTTCCTGAAGGGGGCGTACTGCCGCGCTCTGGTCATCGCACCGCTGTTCGGCATCGCTCAGGTGGTCTACTTCTTCGGCGTGGGCGAATTCGTCCTTAACCTGCTGTCTGGACCTGAGCGCTGAGTCGACGTCTGTGTGTGTGTGTGTGTGTGTTTGTGTGGACATGTATTTATCGCATTGTGGGGACCTTTTGTCCCCTAAAATCACTTTTATCTGTTTTTTTGGGCTTTGTGGGGACATTTGAGAGGTCCCCATGAGGAGAAATGACTTTATAGAAAATGTGCTTGTTTTATTTGAGAAACTAAAAGAGGTAAAAGATGTGCTTTTGGTTACTGAGGTTAAGGTTAGGGTTAGAGTTAGGTGTAGGGGTAAAATTATGTACTTTAGTCATTATGGGAGTCTATGGAAGGACCTCACAAAGATAGTAATACAAGACTGTGCGTGTGTGTGTGTGTGTGTGTGTGGACACCGCAAGATTCCCAGTGCAAATGTGACAACTAAAGATAAATATATATGTAGATATTTATATATTCCCACTCCCACTCCTTTATACTATCACACACACACAGCGCATAAAATCACGCTTTGTCACCATCATCACCCCAACCGAGTAACCATGGCAACCACGGCCAGTCACCTGATGGTGGCTTTATGCAAATCCATTTTAGGAATTAAAGTTAATGAGAAGAAATAATGAAATGAAATCAGCGAGGATTGTCGAGGATGTGACACAATGCCACTGACAGATTATTTCCTGACGGCTGTATAATTTATGTTGTTAATATTAAAGAACATATGAATTAATCATTTCCACTATCGCTCATAAATGTGCCCAGACAGAGATGCGCTGGCACGGCAATTTACTTTTATGTTTAATGGAAGATTTGACGTCTGAGTGGCAACTCTTAGCTAGAAAAGACAAACTTGTCATTTTTAAGTGATACATTCCCAAATGAGGAATTAAAGTAGCTAGATGATGGCTTGTCAGACACAACGTTCATAGGCTTGATAAATAATCATTTTTTAATAATAATTTCTCATTTCTAATGGATGGGAAACCAAATAGCCTTGTTGCTTGATGTTAAAGATGTCAGTGTTGCTTTTTAAAATATGGTCAATTCAACCAATTTTAAAAAGAGAACTTGGCAAAGTTACTTTTAATCTTCTTTTAATTCTTGCTTCCGTCTCGGCTAAGCTGAACTCCATGCTCCAACTTCATAGATATATTAAAGATTTCATGTGCATGTACTTTTTACTTCAAGTTCAGCAGTTTATTTCCCTTTGCAATATCAGAAGATAAACCACTTTGCAAATCCATAAGTAAGTTAAATTGAAAAGCTTTAAATAAAGCAGAAAAGAGACAATGATTTTAAACAAATGCAACTCTCGTGGCAAACGGCTTTTGGGTGGTAGTTGTGCTGTTCCTCCAACAGAGGGCGATGGCTCCGTGAGGTGTGGCCCAGAAAAATGGATTCTGCATAACAAATTGCCGCTGTATTGATCCACTCATGCAGCGCACTGCTTTTAAAAACAATCAGCAACACTGCCCAAGGGCGCAAAGCAATAAACTGTCAGAGCACTTGTACCGTTTGTACCAATATGTCAGTTAGTGATGAAAAAATATCTATACACTCTGAGAGGACTAGTAGGATATATATATATATATATATATATATATATATATATATATATATATATATATATATATGTCAGAAAAGAGACCACAGAGTGTAAAACCGAAAAGAAATTGAGATAATAAAAAGAAGAGATGTGAGGATGTGAGAACAGAAGAGTAGTAATCATCATGCCTGACCACTCAAGCAAATCAGGGCAGCTAATTCAGGAGAATTTGTCCTGTAGAGACACAACAACAGAAAACACACTGGTAAAGAACCCAACATATGAAATTTTTCTGGAAATCTGTAGAACAAGTTACTGTTTTGGCATCATAAAAACTGCATTAAATATTTCTGTACATCTGTAAATCAGTGAATTCAACATTTCTGCAGGTCAACTGATAACATTGTCTTATTTATTATTAATATAATTCTAGGTTATGGTTAATGTCATTGTCGTATGCAGCAACAGTGTAGTGCAAAAATCATAAGCCTCAATTTGGTACAATAAGCTCTGACGTGTTCCAGTTGCTCAGTCATAAATTTGTGAATTCAAGGGATTTGACAGTGATATTTAGTTAATAAATTAAAAGCGTGCC
Source organism: Distichodus sexfasciatus (assembly GCA_032718565.1). Lineage (NCBI taxonomy): Eukaryota > Metazoa > Chordata > Actinopteri > Characiformes > Distichodontidae > Distichodus > Distichodus sexfasciatus. Next base: position 110,127 of record JAVGVS010000383.1, on the reverse strand, counting down.
ACAATGGAGTCAAAGTATTTCTTTATAAACAACATGACCACGAGACAACACACTCATAAAGAGTCCAACACAACACACTTGTATGAAAATGATCTGATTATATATACAGTACTGTGCAAAAGTTTTAGACAGGTGTGAAAAAATGCTGTCAACAAAGAATGCTTTCCAAAAACGGAAGTGTTAATCATTTATTTTTATCAATCAACAAAATACAGTGAATAGACAAAGAAATCCTAAATCAAATCAATATTTGGTGTGACCAGCCTTTGCCTTCAAAAGCAGCATCAATTCTTCTAGAGTACCTTGCACACAATTTTTGGAAGGAACTGGAAGCTGGTAGGTTGTTCCCAAACATCTTGGAGAACTAACCACAGATCTATAATCCTATAATCCCTACAAAATAATATAATGACTATAATCCTACAAAATAATATAATGACTATAATCCTACAAAATAATATAATGACTATAATCCTACAAAATCCCTGACTTTGTGCAAGTGTACCTATAAAAATTGATGCTGGTTTGAAGGCAAAAGTAGTAACACCAAATATTGATTTGATTTAGATTTTTCTTTTGTTCGCTTACTTTTGCATTTTGTAAATTGATAAAAAATAAACAATCATTATTTATATTTCTAGAAAGCATTCTTTTGTTTACAACATTTTTTCAAACCTGCCTAAAACTTTTACTGTTACTGTGCATATATTGACCTGAAACGCGTTGTACACATATATTTTGGTAAAAGCTCATACAGACATATATAAAGCCTGAATTTCTGGACTCATATATGGGCAAATATTTGATGTATATGATCAGCACATGTTGCTGTAAAATCGATTTAATCAAAAAGTTCCTTTACTTCAACGTAAATTGATTAATTGTATGCTTTTATATTTTTTCTGTGTTACAACTTAGGTTTTAGAGCCAGTTCATAGAAAAGCAAAGATGTTGGTGTTGCTTTTAACTGTAAAGTTGTTTTTAAGATATTAAAGAACTTTATGTTTTGAACCCTAACCCAAAGTAAAATTTCTTAGAGAAAGAAATACAAAGCTAAAACTTGTCTTAAAATAATGCGTTGCAATTCAATCTGATTCTATTTTTAAAATATTAAGGCTGCAACTGAAGTTTTCAAGTTGAACCAGATGGATTATTTTACAGTGAGTTTTCAGAGTGTCTTCTATAACAAAATCCACCAGAGTCAAAACTTATGAATTTCTAGTGTCTCGAAGGTGAACTCCGTTAACATGGAGCCCTCCATCAAGCCCCTTGATATTGAATATTGGTCTGATCAGACTAAACCACACTCCTGTCACTAGCACGCGGCGAAATAGAAATATACACTGACTCAGTCACCTCTGTTTCCCCTCCTACACCACTTTAATGACTTTATAACACTCTCTCCTGCCAAATATCAACAACAAACCCTCTCTGCAAGTTCGCAAAACAAGCAACTGTTTTGGCTCCGTAAAAAGCCTGCATACTCGATATTTCTGTTAGTGCTTTGACAATCTTGACATATTAATATTGATGCTAATTTTTGGATAATGGCTAAGATGATGATTTTTTTTCTTCAACAGCAGTGGGATAAAATTCTAAATGTTGGATTTCTACAAAAGAGACTAGCGTTGTGGCCAATTGAGAACGCTTACAGCGCCCGTTAATGCAGTATTCTCTTCTCCACGGCCACTAGGGGGCGCTCACCAGGCTTTAAGCTTAGGGGGGAATAAAAGAGGAAGGTCTGGTCATGCTCTTCTCAGTTCGAGTCAGTGAGAGGGAGGGAGGCGAGATGAGATGGGGAACAGGGTCAGAACATACTGCTTCCTTTATTATACCTCTAATTCTCTTTTCTTTGTCTGTAGTCACCTCTCCAGGCGCATGTCAGCAACGTGAGACAAGACGAGACGAGACAAGATCTCTGAGATGTGAACAACTTGCCCCTACTTGATAAACCCTCTTCTTTTCTCCATCTATTTCTCCCTGATCTTGGCCTGGTCAAGCTCCGGTCAATCGATAGATTCTCCAGCGAGAAGAGACCAGATGAGACAGGATTCTTGGATGTGAGAAAAACATGGCTTCACTTATTACACTTGACCTTCTCTCCTTCCCTCTGTCACCTCCTGTGTAAGCTCCTCTCACTTGAAGAGTTGCCTCTCAGGCGCATGCCAGTGAGACAAGATAGGAGCGATCACGCCCGAGACGAGGCAGGCCTCAGACACTTGTTAGTATTATTCCCATGAGTGGTTTCAGGTTCTCCATATATCACATTTCTTCTATAAATCTATTTTGTTTATTGAGTTATTTTTCTACTTTTTTTCTTTGTGCATATGATTGCACTTTTGTGAAGTGACAAACAAATTGCTAAATTCTCAGAATTAAAATTTTATTTCAAGTTTTTCAGAAATCTGTGTGAAAACATGTGAGTTTAGTTGCTGAGGCTTGTTGTTTGTCCTGATTTTACCTTTTCTGCCAAGATTTATGAGACTGGCTATAAAAACGTTTGGGTTTTTTTTTGTTCTCTCTTCCTCTCTCCATCTTCCATCTTCTCCTCTATCTGCCGTCTCTCCTCCGAGCGTACCTGTCCATTCCGCCCTCGGCTCCCTGTGGGCGCTGCAATTGATTTTGTGTGTGTTTTTTGTAGAGGCTATGAGAATAGATGAGGTTTTTTACCGTGATATATAAATGATCTGGCCATGTGTTGGCGGTGTGCGAGAACAAATATCGGATCGTCTCATCTTGTCTCGTAAATCTTGGAGACTGAGGAAGCTTGACGGGCTGGAGACAGAGGGAAAGAGAGAGAAGGAGAGAAGAAAGAGCTATAATAAGTGAAGGTATATTTGCTCCACACCCTGGGTTCTCGCCTGTATCTCGTCTCATCTTGTCTCACTGACATGAGTCTGGAGAGAAACACAGAGATAATATTGGCACCGGAGACTCTGTCGACTCAGAGAAACCCTAATCGGGCGCTGGAGAGAGAGAAAAAAACAGGTCAAAATGGGCAGAGGGTTGAAGAGATAAGTGAGAGTGAGTGAGAGAGTTTGAGAGCAGTGTAAAGAGAAAGAGAAAGAGAGAGATAGAAAGGAGAGTAAGAGTGAGAAAGAGGGAGAAAAATATAGGTGAGAGTGAGATGAAATAAAGAAAAAAAAAGAGAATATGGGAGTATGATGGAGAGAGAGAATGAGAGAAAAGAGACGATGACATCAGAAGGTCAGCACGAAGACTGTACTAATGAAAATCCTTTTGTTCTGAATTACTGCCTAATAGAGGAAATAAATAACAGCAATAATGCAAAACTGAAATATCACTTCAACAACAATTCAGCACTGCTACATAAACTCCAGAACGACCAGGAGACCTACTTACTGACTAGTGACCAACAAATTAAACAGAATATTTAATAATTCATCTTCATTTTTGCATCACCTTTGAAACCCACAATTTAGATTCTACAGCATTTGCTCCATATTAACTACATAAATATTATGTTTATTACTAAAACTTCACAACATATCTCCCCCTCCCAAATACAAATTATAAATCAGAATTTTTTATTTTCAGTATTTTTGAAAAAATATAGTCCTTTTTGTTTCTTGAATTTTTACATTTTTTAATGGACTGGAAAATGGCCGAGACTAATAGAGGCAAAAGTGGGATGTAGTCACGATCTCTGTTTCAAGGGGTTCATAAAACTACTCTTGCAGGCGTCAAATGGTGTGTGTGTGTGTGTGTGTGTGTGTGGTATGTGGGTGGGTGAGATCAAGGCACTGGAATCCTCGAATACAGTGTGATAAGCCATGAAAACAGGCCCCGAGATGGCGCTGCTTGTTGACTCGGTTCAAGCGGCTTTAGAAAGGCAACCTGATGAAAATTTCGTCTGAGACACAAAGCGCTTTTGGCCTTTTTTCCTCAGAACATAGGCGGAGGGTATGGCGAGGAAGAAGAGGGGCGTGTACAGACATGTCAAGAGCAGAAAACACGGCGTGATGTGGATTAAGCGGCGGCGCTGCATTGGAGAGCGCAGCATCAGCACCTTCCGTCTACACATGTCACATCACATCAACACACTAATCCGCCAATTCCCGGCTGCAGCTCTGCCCCTCGCTGACGTTTGTCCTTCACCACCTTGAGGTGGTGACCCTTGGTCCTTGAGTGGAATGCATGTATATGTGTATATATGAATGTATATATATACGACCTGTGTAACATTCAGTTCAAGGAACTGTATAATATATATACCATGCACTGTTTATTTTTCATATTTTGCTTGCAGACTAACATAGCACTGTAATTGTCTACTAGATAGATAGATGAATGTAGATAGATAGATAGATAGATAGATAGATAGATAGATAGATAGATAGATATTGTTAGAAAAATTAAATAATTTGTTCAGTAATTTATTGCAACATGATGTGCATTATATATGTTAATGTATGTAGATGTATGTATATAACAGCAGCTATAAGAAATGAGATAACGGGAGATGGAAAAATAAAGGGAGGGAAGGATAGAGGCAGTGAGAGAGCAAGAGGATGGAGGAAGAGAGAGAGCTGTAGAGACCATTAAGGAAGTCAGCATATCTCTGTATATCTGTGCAGGATGTCTGGCCACTATGAGTCAAGGTTAAAACACACACACACACACACGCACACACACAGGGCAATGGCATTTTATGTGATGCATCCACTTTGTAAGATACAATCAAGGAGCATTCATCATGTCATTTATTTCAGTTTATCTTTCTACCATAGATCTGTTCACAAAGTCAACAGGTTCATAATATAAACCAGACCTGGGCATTGCCTGACCCGTGGGCCACATTCGGCCCTTTGTCTGTCTCTGTCAGGCTTACAGCTGGGACACGTGAAATAACAAATTAAACATAACAGTATTTTATGCACACCATTTAACTGCATTGCTTTTCATTTTGAAGGTGAAGTGCAAAAAAACATATTACATAAATACATATTTCAATATTGCTTTTGTTGTTAATAGAATGTATTGACAAAATTACATAAAATTACACAAAGACAGAATATGCCCTGTGCTGCTGTATTAACAGTAGGAGCTAATCAGAAACTGAACAGTTGTGTTTTTTAAACAAAGTTTAGTTGAGCAGAGTTGATTAAAGTCTATTGATTCCATGTCATTTCAAATTTGTCATGTGGCCCCCTGGGAAAAATTAATTCCCACCCCTGATATACAGTGAAACGAAAATGTGACTATGGGACACTTTTGAGACATTTATACATACATATGGTCCCAATCCAGGCCCAATTAGACAATGCCACCACACAGTATATACAATATACAGTATATAAATATATTCACATTTACATGTATGGATTGTCCCTGTAATTAGCAAAAGAAAATAATGTCTGATAGATGAATGAAAAATGAAATGAATGCATAAACAAACACACACACAAACAAACAAATTAACAAATATATTTTAAGAGTAAGAGCAAATACACAGTTTTCTACTTAAAACCTTTCAATTTTGCCTTCTTTGTCCACACACATTGACTGCAAACAGCAGTAAAGCACAGGGCTAATAAAAATGTACATGTGTCTGTCTCAGTTGTGGAGGTGTGTGTGTGAGAAGAATGTGTGTGAGAGTGTGTGTTCATGTATTTATCACATTGTGGGGACCTTTTGTCCCCTAAAATCACTTTTATCTGTTTTTTGGGTTTTGTGGGGACATTTGAGAGGTCCCCATGAGGAGAAAATGACTTTATAGTAAATGTGCTTGTTTTATTTGAGAAACTAAAAGAGGTAAAAGATGTGCTTTTGGTTACTGAGGGTAAGGTTAGGGTTAGGATTAGGTGTAGGTGTAAAATTATATTACTTTAGTCATTATGGGAGTCTATGGAAGGACCTCACAAGGATAGTAATACAAGACTGTGTGTGTGTGTTTTGGTAATGAATGAAGGTGAAATGCTTCATTATTTTTAAAAAAGGTGGCATCAGATCGTTTATAACCAGTGTTGAGGTCACAGTCTTGAGGTCTTGGTACAGTAAAATGGTGTGGTGAGAGTTATTTCCCACAGAGTATAGCTACAGTCACTATGCTGCCATAGCCCTCCACTGGATGTAGAATAGGGCTGCAGTAAACTACAATTTAGCATTTACAATGTCCTACTTCCACACTTATTGGTGAAAATCAAAAAAAGGACACAAATTATGACATTACAATTCAGAGACAGAACACATAACAGTAACTAGTGATCGATTATGTATTACAGTTTGGAAGTAACATTTTCCCCAGCACTGGTTAGAATAATGATGTTAATACTGATGAGTGAATTTTTGTGGCCCTGCATTTGTAGTCCTCTGGTAAAAAGCTGCTGTTTAAAGATGGTATCTATCTAGGAAGGCAGCAGGAGCACGGAACGCAGCAAGTGTGTTCTGACAGTGCTGACACGCAGTGCATCTCAAATGAGGAACTTAATGCAGGGAGACGTGAGGAGCCACTGGGTGCCTTATGCTCTCTCAGACCCAGCTAGATACACACACACACACACACCTCTAATGGTTATGTGCAACTGCTGCAAGGGCGTGAGAACTGGCCGAAGTGATGGAATGAGAGAGAGGAGGGGAGAGAGGGACGCTACAAAAAGACTGAAAATAAACAGAGAAGTAATAGAGGAACAGACAAACATATGATAACTGGACAGAATTAGGACAAATGAAAATTGGTGTGTGAATAAATGGCGATGGAAAAAGAAGACCACTAGAATGAGAAAAGAAATGAGTAGAGAGAGGGATGAGAGAGATAGTGAGATTGTTCGATTGATCAACTGATAAGCGAAGAATGAGAGAAAAAAGAAAAAATGCACAAAGAGATCCCACTAGAATGAGAACAAATGAGAAAGAGAGATTAGAATGTGAATAAATGAAGGATAGAAGAGAGAGAATGGGAAGAAATTAGTAAAAAATTGTGAAAAAGGTGTGTGATCAAAAATGAGAGATGATGATTATGATGATGATGATGATGACAGTGATGAGGTCGAGTGTGAAGAAGATGGTGGTTCCATAAGTCAACACACACACACACACCGGCTGTACAGAAAGAAATTAGAGCGTGTGCCATCAGCTGGCAGCGTAGCGGACGAAAGAGAGTCCAACTGCCGAGAGAGAGAGAGAGAGAGGCTAAAAAATAGAGAAAGTAATGAAATAAAAGAGGATGAGATAAACACATGGGTGATGGACAGAATGAGAAGAAATGAGAAGAGTGTTAGAGAGAGAGAATGGTAAGAAGAAAGAGATGCAAGATAGAACACTACAGACACAAGAAGAAAAAGAGATAAGGAGAGGAAGCGATGAGAGAGAGATGAAGAGAGAGACAGAAGAGAGATATGAAGGAAGGAGAGAGATGAAGATGAAGAGTGGAGATGAAGAGAGATGAAGAGTGAGCGATGAAGAGGGATGACTACCTGCTCCACCGTAGCGCCGTGTTGTTGTGTTTGAGACTCGCTCTGCTGCTCTCCTCCTCCTCACTCCTCCTCTTCCTCCTCCTCCTCCACCTCTTCTCACCGGAGACACTTGCCGCAGGATTTTTTAATTTTTTTTTTTTTCTTTTTTTTTTCTTCTCACGTCGCAGCGCGTGCGTGGGTCTGGAGAGGAAGCGCAGGCAGTTCGCCGAGACTCAACTCAGAGAGAGCCATGCACCCTGAACCAGGAGGACAGGGACAGCAAGGTGAGGCTCAACCCCAAAAATCCCCGCTCCCTTTTGCGGACCCCCGCCAAAAAACGCCAGGCTCGTCCCCGCGCGCACATCCCTCTCCTTTATCTCTCTCTCTCTCTTCTCTGTCTATACATCCTTCCACCTCCCAGCCCTTTCTCTTGCATGTGCATCCCTTCTTCTTTCTCCACACGTTTTTGGGCTGTGTGTGTCCGTCCCATTGATCAATCTATCGGTGGCTATCTCTCAATTCATCCCTCTCTCTTTCTCTCTCTCTATCTCTTTCATTACTTCGCATTCTATCCATCACGCTTTCCTCTTCTTACATTTTCTCTCCTATCCATGTCTAATCTGTGCGTGTGTAATCTCCCTCTCTCTCTCTCTCCCCATCCCTCTTTCTTTCCTTAGTCCCCTTTTCTCTCTTTCATACTATCCATCCCACTTTCCATTTTTTCCCTCATTCTACCCATGTCTAAACATTTTATATCCATCATGCTTTCCTTTTATTTCATTTTCTCTCCCCCTGTCCATGTCTAGTATGTGTGTATTCTCTCTCTCTCTCTCTCTCTCTCTCTCTCTCTCTCTCTCTCTCTCATATTAATAAATTAATAACCGATTTTATTCGTAATTAGCTCGAATGCAGAATTCTCTCGTTCTTCTGTTTGTCTTTGATTTATTCCTCCTCCTCTTCTTCCTCCAGACAAGAACACTTGTTGTGTATGTGTGCGTACCTGTGTGTGTGTGTGTGTGTGTGTGTGTGTGTGTGTGTGTGTGTGTGTGTGTGTGTGTGTGTGTGTGTGTGTGTATGTGTGTGTGTGTGTACCTGTGGGTGTGTGTGTACCTGTGGGTGTGTGTGTGTGTGTGTGTGTGTATGTGTGTGTGTGTGTACCTGTGTGTGTGTGTGTACCTGTGTGTGTGTGTGTACCTGTGTGTGTGTGTACCTGTGTGTGTGTGTGTGTGTGTGCGTGTGTGTTTTGGGTTCGCGCGTTTACCCTCGTTCCTTTCGAGGCTCTATCGCACCGCACAAGGTCACCCGCTCCTCTCTCCCTCCCTCCATCTATCCGTCCACGCACGGTGAAGATCACGCATGTGTACGTGCGCGTGGTAACGCGTGTCTCGTGATATTGCTATTTTTATGTACAGCTCTAACATGAGGGAATTCCTCCTCATCGGGGTCGATTTTTGACCCTCCGTTCTTTGTTTTTTTTAAATAATTTTTTGCCCCCTACCCCCGTCTCGGAGAAAAGGAGACACGAGCCGGACTCTCCTGTTGCGCGCAAAATCTGCGGCGTGGAATTCACGCACGCGCGCGCACAAACAAACAAACAAATAAATAAATAAATAAACAAGACGCGCGGTTTGTAATGGAGCTGTTTTAACTGTCAGGTGATAATTACGCGCAGGTCCGCGTTAGATTTGCGGTCTCCAATTTGTAGAAGCAACAGATGTGTGTGTGTGGCTTGGGCTTGTGGCGGGTGTGTGTGTGTGTGTGTGTGTGTGTGAGTGTGTGTGTGTGTCTGTGTGTGTGAGTGTGTGTGTGTGTCTGTGTGTGTGAGTGTGTGTGTGTTCGTGCATTTAGACCTTTGTGGGAACCAGATGTTCTCAGATTTAAAAATGCATTTTTGGTTATAATGAGAGATCTTTGCTGCATCTGAAATAAGTACCTTTTCATCTGGATACTGAGATTATGATTTTAGGATTTAGGATTATGGATTAATATATAGATATGGTTATGGTTATGGTTGTGGCGTATTATTTCATTCATATCTGTGTGTGTGTGCATAACTAATTCAAGCGTAATGACCCTTCTAGTGCTCACATGGCTTGCAAAACAAATATGTGTGTGTGTGTTTGTTTGCATTTAACCCTTTGTAAGAATCACGTGTACTCAAATGTAAGCAGACCAGTTTGTGGTCAAAAAATGTAGCCTCTGTTACTATGGACCAAAATATTTAATCTAATTTGAAAGTCTAATGTCCATCATGGTCCTCAGATTCCTAGCAAAACAAATATTTGTGTTTGCATTTAGTCCTTTGCAAAGATTACGTGCAGTGACTTATGCAATATATAAATATATATGATATTATAGCCCAAAGTAATTGAACATATTTAATCTAATTTGAAACATATCTTCTAGTCCTTACACCCCTTGCAAAACAAAAATCTGTGTGTGTGTGTGTGCATGAAACAAAGCCAGATTTTTGGTGTCCAACAGGCGCAGTGATGCGTTGTGGATGCATTCTCACGTTTTGTGCTGCTACTGCTGCTGCTGTTGTGATTGGTGGCTCGGCCGGTGTGATGATGATGATGCGCTTCACTCCGTCTGGGTTTCCTCGCTCCGTCCCGATTCCGGTGCTTCCCGGCCCACGTGCCTCGCTCCATCACAATTCCGTGCACATTCCGAGGTGGTCAGTCTATGTGCTGATATATAACGAGCAGACACTAGAACTGACCCCACACTGAAGCTCTCCGAAGCTACATGTGATTTATATTATTGCACGTCAGAAAAGTAGAATATCATGTGAAAAGATCATTAATTTTTGTTACTTAATCTAAAAAGAAAAGAAGGCACTGTCACCGTGTTTTTGCTCGTCAGGGGTTTTGGGCTGCTTTATGACAATGTATGTTGTAAAAAGAGCTATGGAGGTAAAATAAAATTGATGCGGAGATTGAGAGATTGAAATGACAGGCTAATAAAGACAGTCAGAAGTAGGACTGTGTGATATGACCAAAATCTCATATCCTGATAACGATATAGATCAAAATGTCATACATTTTCTGGAAAAAGAATGAATAGTTGTACTAAATGAATATATGACTTTTAATGTTGACAATTATGGCCAACAGCAATAGCAATTTATTAAAACTCGAAATCATATACCGTAACAATTTATTCCACTCTATTTCGGTTTTGAACTTTCAGCTGTAATCGTCCAAACAGAAAAAGGCTTGAAAGATTTTACATTATGTGTGATGGACATGGCATATATGTTTACCTTAAATAAGGTAATAAAGTAATAATTTACCTTTTACCTTTTTTCTGCACTAGTATATAAAAAGCAAAGTGAAAAGAAAAGTAAAGAAAGGTGCTAATGTGACCCCATGGCTGGTTATTGGTGGCGTAACGGTTGAGCGTTCACCCCGTGATCAGAAGGTTGTCAGTTTGAATCCCAGGATAGGTAAAGGTACCACTGAGGTACTCATGAGCAAGGTACCATCCCCAAGCACTGCTCCCTGAGCTCCCTGCTCACTTCCACTATTGACAGCATTTCAGAACACCTAATATGAAGATGTTATGATAATATTTACATCCCTGGAATTTATAAGACGCTCTTATCCAGAGGTCTTTCTGTTCTCTTAATTCAGGAATTTGGGGTTGTGTGTTTTGCTCTGGGGAACCAGTGGTGGTGGTGCTGGAAGTAGGATTCGAATCCACAAAGTCTTGGTTCAGAGGCGAGCATCCTAATCACCAAACCACCACCACAGCAGTACCGTTACCAAAATACGTCATATTTAACTAGGTGAGGTCCAAAACATTTAAAAATCAATAATACAGTTTCAGTCTGTGTGAATTTATTAGGCTATAAAACTTTACTCTTATACATGTAGGGATCGGCCGATATGACTGATTAAAGGGCAATATTGATACCGATATAAAATCTTTACAAAATCCGTACAAAAACCCGTAACTGGTAGTGTATGTATGTGACAAACTCAATCTCAGAATTCTGATAATCAAATAGAATCAGAAGATGGCTTTAAAACGTTCGGCAATGTCTGTACTCGAAGATTTATACAAAATTGTCCATGCTGCGGATGATCTGCTCATTCCTCAGAGTAACCTGTTAAATAATTTCTCTAGGTTGGGTTTTCTCTCAGTCTTCCTCAGGCTCGCCTACAGACTCATGCATTCGTTATTACATTTGCGCTGCTGTAAGTCGGCCGGCCTCGGAGCAGGAGCGGCGTGTGTTCCTCAGAAAAACACCAACGTGCCCCAGACCGGCAGTGTGTTGTGGCTGTTTTTAACAGGTTGCAGCTTAAACCGAGCAGCGTGGATCTGGGATACGATACGATACAATACAGTGCAGAGAAATTCGGGCTGAGGCGTATAGCTCCGAAATAATAACGCGTTATCGGAAAATAGCGGGCTATTATTATCTCCTCGTAATGATACAGTCAGTCCCGTATTGATTTTGCAGATGTATCATAGCTCGGCGATAAGCCAATGAATTTTCTATTTTTTGTTCTCTCCTGAAGATGGAAATCAGAGTGAAGAAAAATAGAGTGAGAAAGAGAGCGAGATTTGTCTCAGTCCAGAAATAATCATAGCAGTGTCTGTCTTGACATCGCGCCAAACCTTAAACGTCATTCAAAAGCAACCTCTCTCCTCGGAGCAACACTTATTTCAGAAATGCCAATCATGGCGAGAAAGTGAATGAGGAAAGGGTGAAGGAGAGAGAGAGAGAGAGAGAGAAAGAGAGAGAGAGAAAGAGGGAGAGAAGGAGGGAGAAGACCTGTGGGAAACCAAAGCTCCACTTTTGGCCTGTGTTTCCGAGTTTTATTTGCATGATTGCTGTAAGCGGTTTTAGCCTGTTTTTGTAAAGAAAGATTTATACAAAACTGGACGAGACTGTCTTGCAACGAACTAATTATCCGGGATTTGACTAAACAAAAGCTGAGTTAGTTACGGAGGATTTATTGGAAGCTATAAAAGCTAATTAACGGAATCGAGTAATATCGTAGAAGCAGTGTTGGGAAGTTAGTAATTTAGACACTACTAACTTAACTATTTGTTTCTGTATCTTATCAGCAGCACAGCTACTTTTAAAACATTGTAATTTTTCTAGTTGGGTGGCATTGTGGCACAGTGGTTAGCGCTGCCACCTCACAGCAGGTGCGCAGCAAGATCCTGGGTTCGAGTCCCAGGTTGGCTCAGGGGTCTTTCTATTCGGAGTTTGCATGCTCATGCCGCGTGTTTGCGTAGGTTTCTCCCCTCAGTCCAAAAGCTTTTAATACAGGTTAATTGGCGACTCCAAATTGGCCCCATAAGGTGTGAACGTGTGTGTGATTGTGTGAGTGGGTGTGCCCTGCGGTGTGTTAGAGCGTGCCCAGGGTTGTTCCCTGCCTTACGCCCGTAAGTTCCCGGGATGGGCTCCGGTCCCCCCGCGACCCCACTTAGGACTGAGTGATTCGGATAATGAATGAATGAATGAATTTTTCTAGTAAATAAAGTTTAAACTACATTCATTCATCCATTATCTGAACAGCTTAGTCCCATTGGGGGTAACAGGTAACCGCTTTGGACAACCTGATTACTGCCCCCACGTGTAAACACTGCAGGCCGCAGGTTGGCGTTAAACAGTGTCAGACGAATGCCAATGTAACGCCTCACTGAAGTCAATCAAGCGCAGCTTCAAAACACAACGAGGAGTGCGTTCCTTTATCCAAGATTCCAAGCCTGAGTGGACAAGGCCTTATCATTTCCCTCTGATCAGCACACAAGGGACGTAACTACCGAGCGCTGTCGCCGTGTCTTCGCTCAGCGTTTGGGATTAAACTTTAAGTGCTGAAGATTGATTAAGGAATTTAGGAGCTTGGAGATGCATCGTCTGCTATCGCTTTCCTGTAATTCTTGTCCGAGGCTTTGGAGTCGCTTCACTCTACAGCACGTAGGAGAGGATGAGCAGCGAGTTTGTGCAATTAGTGAAAGTAAGAAGTGGGATATTATTGATTTGTTGGCAACATTAGCATGATTGTGTGAAAGACAATGAGCCTTGTTCACCAAACCAACCGTTTATAAGCTCACTTATGCAGTTTTCATGAAGATTCTGCCATTTACTATGGTTTTCTTCTATATATATACAGTATATAGGTGGGATTTTATATGGTCCGCAGCTTCTGTCTTAAAATGGGCTGTGTCCCGAGCTGTGTACTACTGCACTTAACAGTATGGTAGGTAAGGTGCTCTTATCATACTTTTCTATGTGGTAGTATGCATCTCAGGAAATAGACAGGGTTGTAGCTTAATGGCTCTCTACGCACTAGGTAGTGCACATGGAGTGTTACACATACCCTATTTGACTTGGTACACTACATAGGGTGGGAAGTGACTTTTTTTTTTAATGCTGTGCACTACACTGGCAATGCTCCGCCCTCGCTCCACTCTGCTTTCACGCTCGCTTGAGTTGACACTGTTAGTACTGAGCAATTAATTGAAAATTAGTAAAAATTAGAACCATGTCGATTTTTTCAATCAGTTTTTATCATGCATTATTTTTTCAGTTTCTATCATGCATTTCTAACAAATTCGGTTAATACTTTCCCCAGTGTAAAATGAGCTGCTTCTGACGTTTCTGGGAGAGAACTACATTTCCCACAATCCTCCGCATGCGACTCAGCACCGTGTCACAGTAATGGAATAAACACTACAAAATCTCAATAAATGGCTGTACAGAACACTGTTGTTAATTTTCTGCTAAAATATGAGTTAAGTCTGTAATAAACAGGAGATTTGACTGAACTGGAACGTTTTAGTGAGAGCCTCGAGAACTCAAACACACTGCGCATGGCTTTACACAGCTGACCAGCGAGCTGCATAATCACCACTTAATAAGTTGGCCATGTGCACCCACCTCCCGCTGGCATTTTAATTCTAACATATTCTAATATATAATTTTAACATATATCGAAGCAAATCCAAATTGTATCTTAGCAGACTTTGCTAAATTGAATCATTGTCTGTTGAATTGATATTCCAAAATGAAAATGTCGATCAAAAATCATGCCTGTTGTAACATACCTCACCAATCAGCCCGGATTTCTGGTTTCACCCTAACTTTTATTAAGTGCAACAACACAAGTTACTGTAGGTAAAAATGTCATTAAAAATTGTAATTATAAAATTAAAATTATATTTTAGCTGCTTTTTGTGATTTAAAATAAAGTGATGGTATTAAATCAGTATATGATATAGTTTCACATTGATTGCTAAATTGAATCCAATCAAAATCATATCATAACAGACTTTGTGACGTCTGATTGTTGTCTGCTGAATCGGTGCGATAACGTATCATGATGAAACTTGAGATTTCCCAATTACGTATTCCGGACCGGATGCGCTCCCGTCTCCCGGGCGGAATTCCGAGTGTCATTGAATGGTGCTGCTTGGGTGTTGCTGTGATGCAGCGATAAGACAAACACACCGGGAAGGTCAGGCGCTGGTGTGTGTGTGTGTGACGTGTTACTGGAGGACCAGGAGACGCTGGAGGTACAGGATCTTTTGGAGGACAGCCAATCACCTTCAGATAGGAGTGACATTGCGAGCTCCTGTAATCCTTTTAGGTCTTGCGGTCCGTTGGCCGGATTTTGGACCAGACCCAGCTCCAGATACTTTCAGACTCGCCTCTCGTCTCTCCACTTTTGTCTTTTGGCTTGTTTTGGGATAAACAAGGCTTTTAAACGGGGGTCAATTATAGCCTGCGGAAATCTGAGTCATTAATAATACTGCCTGTGCCTGCTGCGCTTCAGTGTCATATCTTGACATGAGTGAAGTCTTAAAAGTGGTGTTTCCTTTACATTTCGACATGTTTCAGTATGTTACTTATTCTGAAATAATAAAGGAAAAAATCACTATAAAAAGTTAGAAAAGTTGTTTTATTAAGACTTAAGCTGTTAATAAAAGTGTAAGTAACCAATAACACGCCTAATATAGCCTAAAATGCAATGTTTAACACATAAAATACTATAAAATGTATATGTGACCCTCCACGGCAAAACCAGTCGCTTGTCGCAAATTTTCAAAATTGAGTTATTATGTTTTCATGAAAGGGCATAAATCAAGCTTCAAAACGATACCTATATGGAATGAATGGGACGACATATGACTGAGATATCAACATTCAAAGGAGTCGGGTTTCTCCTGTCACGCCAAGTGAGAAACGGAGAAATCTGCCTTTGAAGTTGACTATCGCCGTAGCACTCACAGACGCTTGGTGCGGTCGCGGCTACGTTTGCATTTACGGTAGCCTACGCTGCATTCACAGCCACACGGATAGCCTACCTGCGTTAGGTTAACTGAACTCGGGAGACGGAGATGGATTCCGGAGAAATATCTTCACGCTAGTCAACCAGTGGATTTAGCGTAAATATTGAAGTAGAGCGGTCAAAACAGAAACTTTTAACATTCTGCTGGAATTGAATTCCTCACCTCAAGAAAGTCACGTTTTTAGGATGGAAAGGGTAAGTTTTTCAGCCAAATTTATTCACAGCAGTACAGTATAGACCTTCCACTGTTTCAAAACACTAAAAACAAAAAATCCAACATTTTACCCCACGCAACATAAACGGTCGTTTTTCTCAGAAACCTCTGTTGCGACAAGCGACTGGCTTTGCCGTGGAGGGTCACATATACAGGTAGCTCCCAGACTTACGATGAAAGTGCGTTCCAGTAACTCCAGTTTAACTTGTATCAATGTTGATTGATCGGTCAAAAATTGTTGCAGTAATTGGTCAAAATTGCACGGTAGTAATGAATTTGCGGGGAGTGGCTAGTTTGAGTTTATAGTTGCAATTACAACATCGCGAAATCCTGGAAGCTCTGCAAATTCTACCTGCGGGTCACTGGGTTCCTGAGCAAGACCCTTAACCCCAAGTTGATCCTGGAAGACTGGGAAATGAATGTCGCTCTGCATAAGTGGATAAGAGCGTCTGCTGAATGCCATAAATGTAAATGTCTCGCAGATGTACGATCGCCTGAGAGATGAGGCGGCCATGACGGAAAGAAAAACAAACGAGCAAGAGTTGACCCCGTTTGGCTTTGTTTTGAGCCGGTGGTTTGTAAACGTCTGCAGATTATTGCTTATTAAAGGCAGAATCCTTACGGTCAAAGGCCTTGTTAATATTACATCCAGAGGAATGAAGAAACGCTTAGCAAACGACTGAGATATAAGTGGCTTTCTGAGGGATGAGTAAGAGAGAGTGGTTCACAGTTGGAGGCAGAAGAGAGGGAGTCGAAGAGAAAAGAGCAGCGATTAGTCAGGAGTGTAATAGTCGTCTGAAATGGATTTATTTTTATACCCGAGCCGCACGGTGAAGGTGTGGAGCGCCGCCCGTCGTTAGCGGCGACGGAAAACAAAAAGCACTTGTAGACGTTGGGGATGGAATCCAGGGATCATTCGTTTTTCAATCCAACATCCAGATCCAAAAACCAAAATCACCGAAACCATAGTTTTTCCCCAAAAATCTGTTAGGGGTGTTATGATATATGGATCTCCATCAATACATTGATCCACCAATATTATACTTAATGTAATATCATCATAACAACGTCGTGATATCGACAAATATCAATATTAATCTAGAGATGAGCGATGCGGGAATTATCGTCCGATGCCGGTATCCGATGTTTTTCATGCTCATATCTGCTGATACGGATAAACTGAGCGTGGCTACAACCCCGGCTATTTCTTGCGATGCATACTACCACATAGAAAAGTATGATAAGAGCATCTTACGTTCCATACTATTAAGTGCAGTAGTACGTGGCTCAGGACACAGCCCATGTGTGAGCTCACATTCGCTAAGTGACACAAACACGGAATTTAGTTCCGATATTATCGTGCATCCCTAGTTTAAACGTTGTCCGTTGACTTGATGTAATATCGTATGATGACGAAACTCATGGGCGTTGCCATGGAGACCCATTTTGTCAAACACAGTTACACACAGTGGCCAGTTGGGGGCGTCTTCCGTGGTGGTCGTGGGGGCGGGGGGGACTTTTAACGATGGCATATGCAGAGCCGGGGGCAGTTTTCTCACTGTCGACCCCCTCAGCAGCACACATGGCCCTGACCGAGTGGCACGTTCCCCCCGTCCGCAAATTATTTGGACTAAGTGCTTAAATGCAACACGCTTGTGGCTATTTAACACCCCAGAGACGCTCCGGAGTTACTGGAGCGAAGTGAGGCTTCATGCTGGAATCTGTAGTTAAGACGGGATGAAAGCTGTTGATGCTGTTTTGTGAGAAATATGAGCTCTGCATTTGACCCATCCGTGAAGTGGACAGGTTTTTTTGGCAGTGTCTGCGGACGGTACCTTGCTCACGAGTACCTCAGCGGTACCTTTATCGACCCGGTACTTAAACCGGCGACCTAACAAGGAAGATATGAGTGTCATGGGATTTGAACCCTGAGCGTTAGGGTTGTGGATGTCACTGGCGATCCTGAATGTCGTTTTTGATATAGTTTACGAGAACGAGAAGAGATATGGAAAGCGATGGAGAGAATATGGAAAGATGGAGGTTTTTCTGGGTCTGCGCTGAGAACACAGCCGTGTGTGTGTGTGTGTGTGTGTTTGGTGTGTGTGGAGTGTGTGTGTTACATAAGCATCTCTGCTTTAGTTCAGTCACACTGACTCACTGAGACATTTGTATTTGCACACACAGACACACCCGGCTTTCTCTCCATCTTCTTTCTATCCTTCCTCCTCTTTCTCCCTTTCCACCTCTTTTCTGTCTCTTCTCTCTCTTCTGTCCTCCTCCTCTCTCCTCAATCTTCTGTCTCCTCTTCCTCTTTCCTTCTCTTCCTTCTCCTCCTCTTTAATCCACTTCTCCTCCTCCTTTCTCTTCCTCCTTCTTCCTACTTCACCTCATCCTCGCTCATTCTCCTCCTTTCTGCTTTTTTCCTCCTGCTCTTCTTTTCCTCTCTCCTCTTCCTCCACCTTTTCCTCTCTCCTCCACTTCTCTACTTCTGTCCTCTACCTTCTACTCCTCCTCCCTTTCTCTTCCCCTTTCTCTTCTTCTCCTACTCCTCCTCCCTCCTTTTTCCTCATTTCTCCCACTGTCTCCTTTCTCCTTCTCTCTCATATCTCCTCTTCTGACCTTACTCTCTCCTTCTCATTTTTTTCCTCTTCCTCCTCTCTCATCCTCCTCTTCACCTCACCTCTCCTTCTCTTTTTCTCCTCATCCTCCTCCCCCCTTTTCTCCTCATTTCTCCTTCTATCTCATAATATCTCCTCTTTCTCTTCTTATTTTTACCTCTTCCTACTCCTAATCCTCCTCTCTCATCCTCTTCTCATCCTCTCTCTTTCTCCTACTGTCTCCTTCTTCTGTCTTCCTCCTCTTTCTGTAGGAGGAGCAGCAGTCAGAAAAAGTGAGCCCGTTGGGAGTGTTTAGTTCAGCAGCATGTGTCAGTGTGCACTTTTGGACTCGATCGTCGTCTGTCGGATCTACCCTCGAAAAATCACCTTCCTCCCGAAATGGGCTGGTGTTTGTAACATAATGGAAGCGTAACGAGATTAGGGAGAGCTACTGAACACACGTGGAAAGTTAAAATAAAATCGTGGCCAAGAACAGATGGTGAGACGTCTTTGCTCAGACAGAATGACAAGGCAATGCCAGGACAGCAGCCGGGAAAAGAACGGGACGGTCACACACTCACACACAGTGTCACTATGTTGCAGATATTTTTGGGTATTGTGAGCGCACACAGATATATAGCCATATTTAAATGTATAAATCAAGGAACAACGTGCCTTTATCTCAATATAGTGCCATATTTACATCTATTACTATACTACCGTAGCTAGCCATATTCACTGTTATTACATACACTACCAGTCAAAAGTCTGGACACACCTTCCCATTCAATGTTTTATTCTTTATTATCATGAATATTTACATTGTAGATTCTCACTGAAGGCACTATGAATGAACATATGGAATTATGTAATAAACAAAAAGTGTGAAATAACCCAGAACATGTTTTATATCTTAGATTCTTGAAAATAACCAGCCTTTGCTTTGATCACTGCTTTGCACACTCTTGGCATTCTCTCGATGAGCTTCATGAGGTAGTCACCTGAAATGGTTTTCCAACAGTCTTGAAGGAGTTCCCAGAGATGCTGAGCACTTGTTGGCCCTTTTGCCTTCACTCTGCGGTCCATCTCATCCCAAACCATCTCGATTGGGTTTGGTCAGGTGACCGTGGAGGCCAGGACATCTGGTGCAGCACTCCATCACTCTCCTTCTGGGTCAAATAGCCCTCACACAGTTCATTCATAGTTTTGATGCCTTTAGTGAGAATCTACAATGTAAATAGTAATGAAAATAAAGAAGAAACATTGAATGGGAAGGTGTGTCCAAACCTTTGACCAGTTTACTGTAATGTAAGCCAAATGTTACTATGGTAACATTCATTGGTGAAAAGGTTACTCATAAGAGTAATTACAGTTTTACGTTACATTTATCTTACAATTTTGAGCTACATTTTACTTTTTGTTGTTATTAAGAGTAATACAGTTACTACGTATCAAAAGTAGCCAAGAATAAAACTGCACAACTACAAACACTACAACCCTCTCAGATGCTTTAAAAGATTTGATGTCGTTTGCTGCATTTAAAAGCATTTTGCTGCTGCAACAAAGTTCACAATCTGTTGAGTCACACTTGCGTTGTGTTGAGTCACACTTGCGTTATGTTGTCACACTTGTGTTGTGTTGAGTCATACTTGCATTATGTTGTCACACTTGCGTTGTGTTGAGTCACA
Organism: Distichodus sexfasciatus; assembly: GCA_032718565.1. NCBI lineage: Eukaryota > Metazoa > Chordata > Actinopteri > Characiformes > Distichodontidae > Distichodus > Distichodus sexfasciatus. Next base: position 89,901 of record JAVGVS010000383.1, on the reverse strand, counting down.
CTTGCGTTATGTTATGTCACACTTGCGTTATGTTTAGTCATACTTGTGTTGTGTTTAGTCACACTTGCATGGTGTTGAGTCACACTTGCATTATGTTGTCACACTTGCGTTATGTTGTCACACTTGCGTTGTGTTGAGTCACACTTGCGTTGTGTTATGTCACGCTTGCGTTATGTTGTCACACTTGCGTTATGTTGTCACACTTGCATTGTGTTGAGTCACACTTGCATTGTGTTGAGTCACACTTGCGTTGTTGTCACACTTGCGTTATGTTGTCACACTTGCGTTGTGTTGAGTCACACTTGCACTGTGTTGTCACACTTGCGTTATGTTGTCACACTTGCATTGTGTTGAGTCACACTTGCGTTATGTTGTCACACTTGAATTTTGTTTAGTCATACTTGCATTGTGTTTTGTCACACTTGCATTGTGTTGAGTCACACTTGCGTTATGTTGTCACACTTGCGTTATGTTGTCACACTTGCGTTTTGTTGAGTCACACTTGCATTATGTTGTCACACTTGCATTTTGTTTAGTTACACTTGCATTGTGTTTTGTCACACTTGCATTGTGTTGAGTCACACTTGCGTTATGTTGTGTCACACTTGCGTTGTGTTGAGTCACACTTGCGTTATGTTGTGTCACACTTGCGTTGTGCTGAGTCACACTTGCGTTATGTTGTCACACTTGTGTAGTGTTGAGTCACACTTGCATTATGTTGTCACACTTGCGTTGTGTTGAGTCACACTTGCGTTGTGTTGAGTCACACTTGCGTTATGTTGTCACACTTGCATTTAGTTTAGTTACACTTGCATTTAGTTTAGTTACACTTGCATTGTGTTGAGTCACACTTGCGTTGTGTTGAGTCACACTTGCGTTATGTTGTGTCACACTTGCGTTGTGTTGAGTCACACTTGCGTTATGTTGTGTCACACTTGTGTAGTGTTGAGTCACACTTGCATTATGTTGTCACACTTGCGTTGTGTTGAGTCACACTTGCGTTGTGTTGAGTCACACTTGCGTTATGTTGTCACACTTGCGTAGTGTTGAGTCACACTTGTGTTATGTTGTCACACTTGCGTTGTGTTGAGTCACACTTGTGTTGTTGTGTACCACTTGCAAAGAGTTGATGGAGGAGATCTCTCCGTCTCTTCAGCCTCTTACACTCATTTACTCCCTCATTCTCACCTCTTCATCCTCCTCATTTCTCCCTCCTCTACCGTTTTCTCCTCCTCTTTTACACACTCCTTCTCCATCATCTCTTCACATGTTTTCCTCTCCTCTCTTCATCAGTAGTCTGCTCACTCGCTCAGAGCGCTCCTTATCTTTGGCTGTTTGTTTTGCCATTACTGCGAAATGTGGTGGTCTACAGAGAGACGAGTATTGCCCTGCGTATACACACACACACACACTCGGTGTCATCTCTGTGGGATTATTCATGTCTCTGTCTCTCAGTTCACTGCACACTCAAATGTGCTGTTTAATTATGGAGGGAAAGAGAAGTGATGGAGATGCGCGGAGACAGAGAGAAGAGGAAAGTGTGTGTGTGTGTGTCTGTGTGTGTCTGTGTGTGTATTTTAATGAATTGATGAAGATATGGCCTATGTTTAAGTCTTTGTGTGTGTTGCAACTCTGCTGCAACTTTGAGACATTAGTGTGTGTGTGTGTGTGTGTGTGTTTAAATGCATTCATGAACACACTCTTACGTCACACACTTCTATGAACATATATCTTCTACTGCCCATCACACCATTGGGGCGGCGGATAGTGTAACAGTTAGGGCGTTCCCCATGATTGGAAGGTGGCCAGTTTGAATCCCCGACCGGTAAAGGTACCACTAAGGTACTCATGAGCAAGGTACCGTCCCCAAGCACTGCTCGAAAGGCACTGCCCATATCAGCTACACACTGTGACCTCTGGATTTGAGCCATCCGTGAAGCAGCAGCGGGCAGCTTTTTGGTATCCCCCGGGGAGCAGTTTTTGATTTAATATTTGTACACCTCTAAGAGCTTCCTGACATCCTCCAACACTTCCACAGTCCGAGTTGCGTAGTGGTTTTTCTGCTCAGTGGAACATGGCAGTTAAGTGCACAACATGACTGATATGATCTGAGGCGCGAACTGACTGCGCGGTCGTAATCAAACCCACGTGTTGGCACGGTTATGACACGCGGAACGTCCTCCTCGGGACACGGCTTGGCACAGAACGCCGTCAGAAGAATATAGAAGGCAAACGTAAAGTCTCATCCTGTAGTAAAACACATATTGGTGTCAACTGTAAATTAGTAAAGACTAGAAGCTGTAATAAGGGGTCCAAGCATCTTGTGGGCGCGGCTACTTTGGCCTAAAAGTCTACTTCGCAAGTCTGCTTAATCCATACTGTTTCAAATTTAGATATTAAGCAAAGTGGGGTGCTATAACTGTCAAATAAATGAGTGAGTGAGTGAGTGAGTGAGTGAGTGATTACTTGTCATTGTGAACACAGCACAGCACAAAGTGCACTACAACCAAATTTGAGCTCTGAGATTAGTGATGAGGGGTTATTTATTTTAAGAATTCATCTTTAAAGACTAAAAATAAAAGTGTGAGTGTAAAAATAGATGACGTAGTAGACCTGCCTTCAAGGGCAAGACGGGTTTAACTACACCTGCATGTGTGTGTGTCTTTAGGGATTGCTGACTGTCGTCTTACGATTAGAGAGACCATCTAAAGTCACTTGAGTTTGCGTTGAATAATTTAATCAGTACTTTTCTTAAATGAACACAACCACACACACACACACACGATTTAACTAAGGCTACAACAAGCAGAATGTCTTTGACTTTGAGTGTTTTCAGGAATGCATTTACACACACACACATATCTCACACACACACACACACACACACAACTAATATTTCAAAGTTGCAGCAGAGTTGCAACACACACGAAGAGTAAAGCGTAGTGTGTGTTTATCAATGCATTTAAACACTCACACAAAAGCGCACACACAGACACGAAGACTAAAGCGTAGATACGTGTTCATCAATTTATTTAAACACACACACACACAAACCTACACACACACACTCAAAATTGCAGCAGAGTTGCAACATACACACACACACAGGCTTAGGCATAGGCGTGTGTTCTTAGGAGTGTGTCATGAGTATGCTAATAAACCATAAATGTGTTTAAACACACACACACACACACACACACACAATAATGTCTCAAAGTTGCAGCAGAGTTGCAACACACACACGACTATATGAGTGTGTGTGTGTGTGTTGTTAGTGTAGAACATATGAAGTGAAGCATGGCTGTGAGAAATGAAAGTAACTGCTGTGAGACGTTTCTAAGGCTGAATTTCTCGGTCTGTAACAAGCCAGCCGTTGACAGAGAAGATTTAGCGTTTTGTATTTTATCCACATCCTCACTCTGCTAGAGGTCAAAGCGCGGCTTGCGTCTGATTGGCCGGCGTACGTGTTGCTGATTGCGATTGGCTGATTTTGCTGTCAGGTCACATGAGAGTCGGGGCTGTTATGTGCAGTCATGTTGCTGTAATGGAAGCTGCTGGAGTTTCACCGTCATTACGCCACCACACACACCGCACGTGTGCCGCATGACGATGGTGTCGCAAAGCATTGATTTTCTTAAAATAGAATTTTTACCTTAACTTAAAATCAATTTTTAAGGAATTGAAAAGACGTGCAGTTGCCTTCGATTCAAACCCTGGATTTCTAAGAACATACGGTATGAAGACAAATTCTCATATAAAAATACGATTTTAATCTAATTTGATGTGTAAACACGCCTCACCACAAACACTGCTGCCTGAGTGCTGCATGATAGTGGTTATAAGACTTTGATTTTCTTAAAACTGATTTCTTAAAACCTAAACTCTGAAATTTAAATGAGATTTTACCAAATTTGATATTTGGAAATGGCATGGTAAAGATGTTATTTGGTAGAATTATTAGGAGCTTGGACTTGTTTTGTTTTGTCTGTTGTAAAATTGATTTGGATTTTAATATAAACTTTGATAAGAAATTTTGATTTTACCTAATTTGATATGTGTAAATATAGCATCCCACCCTCACCCGTGTGCTGCATGGCAAAGGGGTTAAAAGACAAATTGATTTTCTTAAAAACGATTTTTCATCTAAACTCTGAAAAGAAAATTAGATTTATTTGGCAGAATTTTTAGGGGCTTGGGTCGCTTTCATGTTGAACACTTTGTGACAAAGTGATATACAAATAAAACTGAATGGAATCGAATTTTTATATAAACTCTGAGATAAAAATTTGACCAAATTTGATAGGTGGAAATTCAACTAGACAAGAAAATTCACAATTTTATGAAATTTACATAAAAATTCAATTCCATTGAATTTTATTTGTAGCACTTTATCACAAACTGTTGTACATGAAACCAACCCAGTTAGGCTAAATAACATCTTTGCCATAACATTTCCACTTATAAAATTTGGTAAAATTGAATTTTCTTATCAGAGTTTACTTTAAATAAAATTTCAATTAAGTACTGGTATTTTTTCATGTTAAAAATTCACTGTTTAGAGTGACAATTAGCAAATTCTATTCCTGCCCTTTCTTGTTTAGCAACTAATCTCTAGTGGCATTGTATAACTGGCGCCTCAGTACAAAAACTGCATAAATTTATGTAGCATTTTTAACAGCCCTAGAGGTCATGTTTTCCTTTGTTATAGTTCCAATTATCACTGCACTTTTTGGCGTATGCTGAGACGCATACCATTCCTACTTACCCGGAAAGTTTCAAGCAGCAATGTTTCTAAACTGGTACAGACTTTCTTAATGTGAATCCAAAAACTAAATCCTTCTGCAGAACTTCCACAGAGTTGTAGAAAAGCAAAGCAATTACGACATGTTTTGAGCTGCTGGATGTTGTTGCTCCTGCATATTTCTCCTCCCACAATCCTCCCACTCAAACTGCCCCCGCTGTGGCATCTCCATGTCCAAACCCGCAGGCTGGGGGGCAAGAGGCGAGGGGCGAGAGGCGAGGGGCGAGAGCATCACCACCTCCTCCTCCATCTCCTCGTCTCATGCAGCATCCTCTCTTTAAAAGTTCAAAGGACTTCTCCAGGCAAATTTGTGGAAATTGACACTAAATCTCACTCTGCCCTCAGTGTTCTCCGTTCTGCATGTAAAGCAGTGGCCTGGAAAACACACTTTTAGAGAATTCACTTTTCGTGGAGGAGGAATAATGGCAACACGTCCAGAGCAACGATAATTAAAATGCTGGGAAACTAATAACTCAGTTGTTTTGATATGAAAATCATTAATAAATGTTACATCAATGTAATTAACAAAATGCATATTCTATATAAAACACTTTTAGAGGAGAAGCCTCAGAACAGCCAGCCTTGATTACTTTATACTTACACTATATACACAGTATATATGACCTATGAACCCAATCAACTCCCTTTTACCTTTTTCACTCCCCCGTAACACCCTGTGACGAGACGAAATGAGACGAGAAGTTACACAAGATTGACGAGAAAGAGACGAGATGAGATCTTAACACAATTTAAAGAAAACAAGTGAAGAAATATATGCCTGGAATAGATAAAAAGGGGATTTAGAACCTCAACAAAAGAAAGAAAGGAAGACAAAGAGAGAGAGGAAAAAAGGGAAAGGGCGGGAAAAAAAACAAAAGCAGAGGGAGAGAAAAAGGAAGAAGGAGAAGTAAGGAAATAAAGAGGGAGAGAGACCAAGAGAAAAGAGAGGAAAAAAATAAAGAAAGGGAGAGGGAGGAAAAAGGAAAGGAAAGAAGAAAGAGAGAAAGGACAAAAGAGAAAAGGGGAGAAAAAGAAAGAGGGAAGGAGATGGAATGGAAGGACAGAAGGAAAGAAAAGGGGGAGAGAAAGAAAAGAAAGGGAGGAGACAAAGTGAAGAAGAGACAGAAAGGGGGAGGGAGAAACACAAAGAAGAGAAAGAAAGAATAAATGCAGAAAAGGAGAGAAAGAAAAAAATGAAAAGAGAAAGAGAGGAAAAAATAAAAGAGAAGGAGAAAAAAGTAAAGGAATGAAAGAAGAAAGGAGAGATGGAGAAAGACAAAAAGGGAAAGAAAGAAAGACAGAAAAGGAGAGAAAGGAAAAATGGAGATAAAAGAAAGAGGAGGGATAGAAAGAAGGAAAGAAAAGGCAGAAATAATGAGAGAAAAAGGAAAGAAACGGGAGAGAGACAAAGAGACAGAAAGGCAGAGGGAGAAAAAATGAGAGAATAGAGGAAAGAAAGAAGAAAGGAAGTAAAAGAGAGGGAGAGAAAAAGGTGGAAAGAAAGTGAAATAAGAAGTGAAGTGAAAGTGCAGTGTTTTTAGCGCATAACAGCTTTTAACTTGGACGAGAAATATCATTACATTTCAATGGCGTGAGATCTGGTGCCATGAGACATCGTCACACCCCTGTGTTCATGCAGCAACCGCAGTATATTTAGAAAAATACCAAAAGAAGTGACTTATTCACAACAAAAACGTCGATATATTGCACGATGCTGAAACTTGTGATTTACGCTGCTAGTGGTTAGCGTAGTCCTGCTTTACCTCGTGATTAGTCAGCAGTGATTCAGCAGGGGAAGTGAAATGCCAGCGTAGCGAGGCACGTTGCTACGGCAGCACGCTAGCCCGCGGCTGCGCGACTTCAACCTGCACGTCGTACCCGATTACACAGACGGACGCCGATTAGCAGCGACACGCTAGGACGACGTAGCATGGGGCTAACGCACAAAATTTGACGAGCGCTAACCGAAAGGAACGGCGGCGGATGTGGTTTTATTTAGCATGTGGAACTGAGCTCAAACTGGGGGGAGAGAGAAAGAGAGATGAACGAGAGAGTTGCAGGAAGAAAGGGGAAAGAATGGAACAACAGACAGACAGAGAGAGAAAGAAATGGAGAGAGAGAAAGAAAAAGAGTTTGAAGAAAGAGCGAAAGAGGGGGAGAGGAGAGGGAGAAAGAGAGAGCGAGAGGCAGACGTAAATGTAGAGAGGACGGAGGGAAAAGAGACGTGGAGAGAGAAAGAAAAAGAGTTTGAAGAAAGAGCGAAAAGAGAGAGAGAGGAAGGTAGAAAGGGAGAGAGAAACAGGGAATGAGAGAGGAAGGAAGGAAAAGAGAAGTGGGGAGAGACAAACGGAAAGAGAGAAAGGGATAGATAGATAGATAGAGAGAGAGAGAGAGAGAGAGAGAGAGAGAGAGAGAGAGAGAGAGACAGAGAGAGGGAGAGAGATGGAAGGAAAGAGAGACAGAAGGGTGACATAGAGTTAGAAAAATGAGAGAGGGAAAGAGAGAAGAAGGGAAGGAGAGAGAAAAGAGATACAATGAGGAAGGGAAAGTGGGAAAAGGGAGAGAGTGAGATGAGGATGGATAGAGAGAAAGAGAGAAGGATAGAGAGGGAGAGAGAGAGAGCAGAGTTAAAGTGAGATGGAAGACAGAGAGACAGATGGGTAAGAAAATAAAGAGATAAAGAGATGTGTTTGACCTTCAGAAGGCCTGCAGTGGTTTGTGCTGCTCGGCTCCTGCGCTCTTTAATTCCATCATGAGTTTTGTGACTCAGGTCGACTCGAGCCTTGCTGGAGGACGCGAGCTCATAACATGCTGCTCGTCTTTCCGTCTTTAAAGAAATTTCATCCCGTCATCTTGATCTGCCGCCTTAAATCACCCCGACTCAGGTGCGCCCAATTGGTAGTGTCACGGTTGGGGAGTCGACCCCATGATTGGAGGGTCATCGGTTCAAGTCTGACTCCCATCTGTGACGGAGAAGTGGATAACTTTTTTTGGCAGCACCCGGTGACTGTGTCTTGCTCATGAGTACTTCAGTGGCACTTTTACTGGTCCGGGACTGGAAGCCACTACCTTCAAATCATGGGGTCAACTCCCTAACTGTTCCACTACCAGCTGCCCCAAATAGCACCAAGTAGCACCCATCCATGAAAGAGCAGTGGGCTGCTAATGTGCAGCAGCCAGGGAGCAGTGCCACCTTGCTCATGAGTACTTCTGGGACTTGAACCGGTGACCCTCCAATGGTTATGCTACCAACTGCCAGGACCGGACTGGATGCAATGACATGCTCGGGGATTGTTATTTTAGACATGTCCCACAGTGTCTCCAGCCGTGGAATAATAGACGTAGCCCAATCTGACACTCGCTGGCCCTGAGCGGAACAATCTGGACGGCCGACATGTTTGTTGAAAGAGTTGAGACAGCGCTGTGTCGGATTAATGAACTGCTGCAGTGCTGAGAGGGTTTTATTTTTACAGAGTCTGAATTACAGCATCCTTCCAACATCCATCTCGACTCCTCATTAAAATGACTTAATAACTTCTCTGGAAAGAGGACTGTATTGATTAGCTTGTGTCTTGTAGGCCTGGTGCAGTCGGTAATAAAGCGGTTAGGGAGTTGATCCCACGATTGGAGTGTCATCAATTCAAGTCCCTGATGGGTAAAGGTACTACTGAGGTACTCATGAGCAAAGTGGCACTTTTTCCCAGTTCAGCTGCCCACTGCTCCTTTATAGATGGGTGAAATTGGTGTATTTTGGGGAAGTTGGTAACAGAACAATTAGGTAGTTGGCCCTGTGATTGAAGGTACCACTGAGGTACTCATGAGCAAGGTAGCACTGCTCCAAGAGTGCTGCCTGTCAGCTGTCCAATGCTCCTTTAGGGATAAGTAAAATTGGTGCAATTTGGGGGCATTTGGTAGTGGAACAGCTGGGAGGTTGGCCTTGTGATCAGAAGGTTGCTGGTTCAAATCCCAGACAGGTAAAGACACCACTGTCTGTACTTATGAGCAAGGTAGCCCTGCTCATGAAGGACCAGTTGGCAGCTTTGGCAGGGGAGGAGTGCTTGGGGATGGTATCTTGCTCATTAGTACTTCAGTGGTACCTTTACCTGTCTGGGAATTGAACCAGTGACCCTCCAATAACAGGGCCAACTCCCCAACCACTACACTACCAACTTTCCCTATTTGACCCATCTGTGAAGGAACAGTGGGCAGCCGACATGCAACACCTAGAAAGCAGTGCTTGGAGACGGTACCTTGCTCATGAGTACCTCAGCGGTTCCTTGAACCGGCAACCCTCCAATCCCATGACCAGCTACCTAATCATTGCACTATTACTCCTCCTGAGTTACTTGCCCTCCATTGCACATGGGCGAATGTAGGTCACTTTGACTCGGTCATGACAGTGGCAACATTTTTACTGTTATTTTTTGGCGAGGCCAGTAAAGCTAACGCAGCTAGCGTGCTAATTCAGCGTGCTCCATTAGTGCCCGCGTTCAGCTGTGTAAACTAAAGGGAATTAGGCCGAGCTGCCGGTCTCTCTGTGCGGTTTGATGCGGACGTCATCCATTACAATGCACCTTTAGTCACGCTAAGCTACTTCTGCTCCAATTTTTTAAGCAATTTTGCAGCTGCTTCATCATACGAGAAGCATTTTTACCTCGGGCTTTATGGCTCATTATTACAGTTTGGGTGTGTGTTTATCTGGGTAATTGATGCATGGTGTGGAGCACTACTGGGACTCGCCCGGTTATGAGTGTTTAATTAAACGTGATGTGGCACAACTGGAAAAAATGCTTATTTTTTTAATGGGAGCTCAGCGTCTAGGCACACAATAAGGCCATGAAACAGATGTTATGCACTTTTATGCACTCTTCTGTCTTGTCAAGTACTTGGTGTCTTTGCATGAAGGATCTAAAACGGAGATAGCTTTTACAGTGCAGTGTGGTTTCAGAGCACTAAGACAAATGCTTAATGAGTTCATTGAAAAATCATAGAGAAGCATCTTTCTATCTATTCATTTATCCATCCTTCCATCCAGCTCTACTTAGTTCAATACATGTCTGCGCATGAGGTCAGAGAGACAGGTAATATTCAGACAGACAGACAGGTAGAGGTAGAGTTAGACAGACAGGTATAGGCCAGACAGACAGAATGAAGTCAGACAGACAGGTAGAGGCTAGACAGGCAGGTAGACATCAGACAGAAAGTCAGGTTATTAGCCAGACCTGTAGATGTCAGACACAGGTAGAGGTCAAATAGACATGTAGACATCAGATAGATAGGTAGAGGTCAGACAGACGGGTGGGATATCGGACAGATAGGTAGAGGTCAGACAGGCAGGTAGAGGTTAGTTAGGTACGGTATCAGACGGGTAGAGGTCAGACAGAGACATGTAAAGATCAGAGAGACAGACAGATAGAGGTCAGAGAGAGACAGGTAAAGATCAGAGAGAGAGACAGGTAGAGGTCAGTCTAATATCCAGGTAGCAGTCAGAGAGACAGAACATGTCAGACAGACAGGTAGAGGTCAGATAGAGACAGGTAGAAGAAAGTCAGATAGCCAGGTAGAGGTCAGACCGATAGTCAGGTAGAGGTCAGACAGACAGATAGAAGTCAGTCAAATAGCCAGGTAGAGGTCAGAAAGACAGGTAAAAGTCAGTCAGATAGCCATTCAGAGGTCAGAAAGACAGGTAGAAGTCAGTCAGATAGCCAGTCAGAGGTCAGAAAGACAGGTAGAAGTCAGTCAGATAGCCAGGTAGAGGTCAGATAGCCAGGTAGAGGTCAGACAGACAGACAGGTGAGCAGATTGATGTGAGAGACCTGTCAGGACCTGGAGTGGTACCTTTGTGTTTCTGGCTCTTTTCTAATGGACTCAGCTGTCACTGCAGCTCACTTGAGTAGTCTATCAAGGTGCTCTGAGGCACACACACTCACACCTCCCACACGCACTCACACACACCTTACAAGCACCTGGCACACACAGGATCCATCACTTTGGGGCAGGGTTAAGACACAGCCTGTAATTAAGTTGTAAAGTTTGCCCTCGACATCAGTTTCCAAACACACACACACACTTACAAGCTCAAACACAGCCCCCCAGTGCAATAGTGGTGTTACGGTTAGAGAGTAGTTTCTCTACTACTAAGGGAGACAGGACTTTTGCAGCAAACTGTGGAATTCGTGCCAGTCTAGTTAGCGCACAGCACGAAGGTCCTGGGTTCGTGCCCCGGGTCGGCTGTGGGGCCTTTCTGTGTGGAGTTTGCATGCTCTCCCTGTGTTCGCGTGGGTTTCCTACGGATACTCCGGTTTCCTCCCACAGTCCAAAAGCGTGCTGGTGGGCTGCTGGTGGCGTAACGGTAGGGTGTTCGCCCCATGATCAGAAGGTCGCAGGTTTGAATCCAGGACTGGTAAAGTTACCACTGAGGTACTCATGAGCACGGTACCGTCCCCAAGGCGCTTGTTAGCTGCCCACTGCTCCTTCATGGATGGGTTAAATCCAGAGGTCACATTTCATTGTGGTGCACTGTGTGCTGTGCTGTGGTGTGTTCACAATGACAAATAATCACTTACTTTCACTTATATTGGCTAATTGGCAACTCTAAATTGGCCCTGTGAGTGTGATTGTGTACAGGGTGTGTTGGCGCTTGCCCAGGCGCCTGTAAGTTCTCCGGTCCCCCCGCGACCCCAGTTGGGATTCAGTGGTTCGGAGAATGAATGAATGAATGATCAATGAGCCTACATCATTGATGCAAAATTAATTGAAACCAAAAATCTGGGTTGTTCATAACAAAATTGGGGTTTCAGATGTAACGATCGATATATCTATACATCGATTCAATGATCAACGAGCCATAGCATCTAAAGACAAAGACTGAAAAATAATCTGTCTGGTTAATATTTAATTGACCTATTCCATATCTGACTGCAGATATAACATAAACATTAGGACCACCTACAGTTGAAGTGCATAACATTGATTACCTGGTTACAACTAGGGGTGAAACGATATATCATTCTATACTGATATGTGACCCTCCACAGCAAAACCAGTCACTTGTCACAAATTTTCAAAATTGAGTTATGTTTTCATGAAAGTGCATAAATCAACCTTCAAAACAATACCTATATCGAATGAATGGGACGACATATGACTGAGATATCAACCTTCAAAGGAGTCGGGTTTCTCCTGTCATGCCAAGTGAGAAACGGAGAAATCTGCCTTTGAAGTTGACTATCGCCGTAGGACTCACAGACGCTTGGTGCGGTCGCGGCTACGTTTGTATTTACGGTAGCCTACGCTGCATTCACAGCCACACGGATAGCCTACCTGCGTTAGGTTAACTGAACTCGGGAGACGAAGATGGATTCCGGAGAAATATCTTCACGCTAGTCAACCAGTGGATTTACCGTAAATATTGAAGTAGAGCGGTCAAAACACAAACTTTTAACATTCTGCTGGAATTGAATTCCTCACCTCAAGAAAGTCACGTTTTTAGGATGGAAAGGGTAAGTTTTCCAGTGAAATTTATTCACAACAGTACAATATAGACCTTCCACTGTTTCAAAACACTAAAAACAAAAAATCCAAAATTTTACCCCACGCAACATAAACGCTCGTTTTTCTCGGAAACCTCCGTTGCGACAAGCAACTGGTTTTGCCGTGGAGGGTCACATATATTGACTCATTCATCAACAAGCCCATAACATCGATCCTAAATGAAAATGAAATCATACATAATATAGCATCACTTCACATTGAACAGGAGGTCTGTTTTCTTAAACGAGAAGATTGCTTCTTGTTTATTTGTCTGGTTGAGCTCAGGAATAACAAAGTTAAATGATGGTGTGATGGAAGTGATGGTGTTCATTTAATAACAGCATATAATATTATCGATCCTTTGGTGCTAAATATTATCAAATGGAATGGAAATCGTGTCATAGCAGACTTGTGATATTGGCAGATGTCTGCTCGATATAATATCGTATCGTGATGAAGCGCGCAATGACATTACGCTGCTAGTTGCTTGCTGAAGCCTGTTAAGACGTTTCTACTGTATAGTAGGTCTGAAATGATTAGTCATTATTATTTAATAAGTATTGAGTCGTGCTGAAGTAAAACTGTGGTGCGTTCAATAAGTTTTCTACTGCACAGCACTGCAAAACATCAGGGGGCCTGTAGCGTACTGATGGAAGTGCTGTTATGTGAGTTGATATTTTCGGCCTGTGTGTGTGTGTTTGTGTGTGTGAAGGGAGGTAACATGGTGCTGTCTAAAGCATACTGACAACTCTTCACACCTTCAGGCTAGCGTCTGCTGCGATGGTTTCTGCTCGCTTCCTCTGTCGCATCCTCTGAGTCTGATCGGATCTGAGGTGTGTGTGTTTGTGTGTGTATGTGTGTGTGTGTGTGTTTTAGCCCTATTTTGGTGACAAATTTCAGGCGCTACACCTGCAGACTGGGGAATGGACCTACCTTTGGGGATGAAAAGTGGCGTCCTTGTTTGGTTGTTACAGAAGCAGTTTAGTAGTGTAACGTTTAGGGAGTTGGACCTGTGATTAGAGGGTCGCTGGTTCAAGTCCCGGACTGGTAGAGGTACCACTGAGGTACTCATAAGCAAGAGATCGTCTCCATGTTACTTTCTTGTCAGCACACATAAATTTCTCATGATTACACCATATTTTCTCATGAGGACATTTTGCTTTCTCATAAGCATGTGATTCTTTCTCATTTTTTTCTTTTTCTTTCTCACTTTTATCTGAAGAACCCATCTCTACCTGTCTCTCTGCAAGATCTTCACCTGTCTCTCTGACCTCTACCTGTCTGTTTCACTGTACTTGTACTTTTTCAGCACACAGTTTCTCCTCCTTTCTTAAGTAAGTGATTATTTGTCATTGTGAACACACCACAGCACAGCACACAGTGCACCACAACGAAATGTGACCTCTGCATTTAACCCTTCCGTGAAGGAGCAGCAGGCAGCTAACAAGCGCCCGGGGAGCAGTGCTTGGGGACGGTACCTTGCTCAAGAGTACCTCAGTGGTGACTTTACCGGCCCTGGATTCGAACCTGTGACCTTCTGAACACGGGGCAAACACCCTACCGTTCTGCTACCAACTTTCCACCACTAGCTGCGATTGTGTTCCATTTTAAAGAGCAGATACGTATTAAACATCTAAAAGAAAGCTTAAGGATTGTTTCCCCTTTAACATCAGCTTTATCTGTTTCCACATTCACCTTTCCCTCCCCGACCACATGCTTTAAAACTTTCCTTTACCTCTCTTCCTCTAAAATAATCGCGCCTCTTCCCAGTCACGAGGGCTTGTCTCCCAATCCCGAGTCTGACTGCTGCCCGCTGAGATGCTTTGAGACGTAAACCAGCGCCTGAACGCTCCGTAACGGGATCAGCGTCTCCGACGTGACGGAGAGGATGTGTCCCCGAAATTGAGATTGAGCCGATTTTTGGATTTCTGTATAATTGGATTTTGGACTAATGCTACTTGATTCCATTGGAAATGGGACAGGGGAATAGAAATAGAAAGCAGAAATAGAATTGTGTGTGTGTGTGTGTGATAAAGAGAAAAAGGGAAGCACACAGGAGAGCGACGGTAAACAAGTCAGTGTGAGGAGAGCACCGAAAGTCAAATGAATCACTTCAACGTTTTTAATATCTTTTTTTTCCAGTTTTCGAGCCCAGACTGATGTGGTGCTCAGAAAATATCATAAAACAGAGGAAAGGGAGAAGGGAAGAGATGAGGGAGGGAAGGTTTTTGCGTGGGAAAGTCTCATTTCTGTATCAGAATCCATTACAACGAGACCAGAAGCGATAATAAGAACATGAAGGCAGAGCAGTGTTTGAGTGTAACTAACTAGAACTAGAGATTAGACGTGGCACGATACCACTTTTTGTGTCCAATACAGATAACGACACAAATCTGATACAGTCCCTGAGTCTTTTTTAAACAGAAAATAATGCTTTAAAAAATGTCTGAAAACATGACTGAGATTATTCTGTTATGCTTATGGCAGTCCCTCAGGTCCCTTTTGAGGTTGTTGCGACCTAAAAGGCCCGATTTTGTGGCTGTTTTTCTAAAAAATTGCGATGAAAGTTTTCCCCTTTTATGATGATTCTTTAATAATTAATTTAAATGAAGGGAACAAAACCACTACTATTTTTATTAATCATTTAGTTATTTTTGAAGGTAAATGTGAGGCGTTTTTATCACAGTTTTTCTGCGTCTTTTAAACGTGTGATTTTGCTGACGTACGACTCAAAGTTTTGCGGGAAATGACAATGATTTGTGTAACAATTGCAGAAAAGTTGCAGTAATTGTTTAAAGATGCAGGTAGTAGTGAATTATGCTTTTTCCCAAAGGTGGTCTGAGGTGGCATAAGAACCGCATTGACTGTCGTGTGAAAACAGACGAAGGAAAGCTTTCGGTATGTATTCTTAGTGGCAGAAAACAATTGGGTTCCTGTGGGGAGAAATAAACGACAGAAACAAAGGACGACAATGGTTAGTGCGGGGTCACGACGGTTACAGATGTGTGAAGAGGCCCATGGACCCTTGAATCACATCGGATTTGGTGGATTTGTAAACGGTGGCCGTGCAGTAAAGCGTCAAAATTTGAGGTCCATGTTAGTCTATGGGGTAAAAATGGGCCAAAAATGGTGTGTTCACAATGACAAATAATCACTTAAAAACTTTACCCGCGTGATATAACACTAATAATTACCATACTGATGACAATGCTACAAGATACTTTCACCATCGCCTTTACCGGGTCACGAAACTCGAGAAACGGGACCACGGCGCGGCGACGGCTCTTGCCAAATATTCCGATTGCCATGCAGAGGCACCGTGTTCCCAACAGGCTGTCAGAACCAATCACGGGTGAACGAACACAAAAATAGCTGGCTGCTGTACACTTTGTCTTTGTCACAAAAGTTGATGAGGTGAAGAGAAAAAAACACCTTTAGCACGAGAGCTTTTTTCTTTCCTTCCTGCTGGATTCGGTGTTCTTGGTGTAGTCACTGAGTTGAAGCAGACGCAGACGTAAACGCAGACGCTACGCACGTTCAGTTCCCTGGGGACTTTTTTGAAGTAGCCTAAATAAGCCTCTGGTTGTGCTGCTGTGGAGCAACATGAAGGGAATCTGTTTTTGGATCCGGCCTCGGTCTGTAAAAGTAGGTTACTGGAGACCCGATGTGCCCGTTTCAGGCCCTGTTCACACAGGCATCTGAATCGGGCGTTTCTCTGGCGTTGGTGGCGTCAGGTGAGCACGGACTGAAACGCAGACAGTTTTTCCGCTCGTTGGAGTGAATCAGAGATGGCTGCGAGGTCAGACGGCGTCAAGTGAACGCTGCATACAACGAGTCTTGGTGTCGGTTTCTGCTGAATGGGTGGCACAGTGGTTAGCGCTGCCACCTCACAGCAAGAAGGTACTGCGTTCGATCCCCGGCCGTAGGGCTTTTCTGTGTGGAGTTTGCATGTTCTCATCTTGTTCGCGTGGGTTTCTACCGGGTGCTCCGGTTTCCTCCCACAGTCCAAAAGCATGTGCTGTAGGTTAATTGGCGACTCTAAATTGGCCCTGTGAGGTGTGAGTGAGAGTGTGATTGCGTAAGTGTGTGTGCCCTGTGGTGTGTTGGCGCCTGCCCCGGGACGTTTCTCCCCTTGTGCCCGTGAATTCCTGGGATAGGCTCCGGCTCCCCCGCGACTCCAGTTGGGATTCAGCAGTTTGGATATTGAATGAATGAGTCTAATGATTGACTCAGCATGTGAGTGAACACTTTTAAATAATATAATAGTGGTTAGATTTGGCGTGAGATTTCTTGCTTGAGCGTGAGATTGATGTTTAATGTGTATCACGCCAGATGTGTGAGAGCTGGCAACCCTGCCATAATGTTAACAATTTCTCCTGTGGCAAATGGAACGCATCCAGCTGGGTTTTCACTGTTTTTAGCAGATGTGCCATAATCTCATCAACTGAATTTTGGATCCAGTGGCTAATGGAAGGCGGCAAGAGTTTCAGACTGAGCGAGATTTAGGAATCTTCACAGCAAGAGACGTGTAACGAAAGGAGTGATAATCTCCATAAATCTCTAGAGATGCGTGATCAACTAACACATCGATTGTTGAGAAAGTCTAAGAAGCTTGACTTGAGCTCTGTGTGGCTTTTGGCCAAATCCCTTCCTGAGGAACAAAGACGTGGAAGAAGAAGAAATGGAGGTAAACGAGAAGAAAAAGGAGCTTGTAGGTTGTAAACGCTTTGATGTGGGAACTGTGAGGAGATGTGTGAGGGGATATGTTTGCAATTGTGAGGAATTGCGTGGATGGACAGGATTACATTTCCCATAAATCCCCCTGTACTATTTCTAATCAAGTCCCAGCTTTTTCTTTACCCATTTCTACATTGTTTCTGTTGACCGGAGCTGTAAAAAGCGTGCTCTTGTTTTCAGCCATTAAGAATTTGCTCGTCCACTTGTTTACTCGTGGGTCGGAAAGCAATTTGCGGCACTGTTTGTTCCACCAGAAAACTGCAATTGCGCCGTTCCGTTTCGCTCAGCTGCTGCCCTGATATTGGAGGACCCGGATTGTGAGCTTTGATTTTTATTTTGTCACCCCACTGTTTCATGAGAACAGGCCAAATTTGAGTCACTAAATTTGATTTTCCCCATGCAGGAGAGCTTAAAGTACGTCTGCTCAGCCAAAAATAGTCCAGACATATGTGGCCACAGCGAGGGGGATGGAAATATGTGGTGATGATGTTGTTCTTAAGTTTTTGTATTATTAACATGGTCTGTCTTTTTCCCATGGCAGTGTTAATGACGTTCAGATTTTTAACCCTTTCACACATCACATCCACTTGATTGGACATCAGCGTCTGGGGTAACTCAAATTTAAAGAGGTCCAGTTACAGAAAATTTCCTTGAGCAACACCATAACGTCACTGTGCATTGTGATTCACTGCAATGTATTTTAAAGTCACCCAGCGGTATCTAACAATATTTATTATTATTACACAATATCACGCTTTACTGTCACCTCACAGCGAGAAGGTCCAGGGTTTGATCCCCGGGTCGGAGAGGAGTTTGCATGCTCTCTCCGTGTTTGCATGGGTTTCCTCAAGATGCTCCAGTTTTCTCCCGCAATCCATAACGTGCAATATCGGTTAAGTGGTGACGCTAAATTGGCCCTGTAACGTGTGAATGAGAGTGTGTTTGTGAGGGCTTTGAAACACCAAAACACAGTAAAAAAAATACAAATATACAGATGGTCCCCAAGATACAATGGTTTGACTCACGATATAGAATTTCATATAGATTTTTGTACAGAAAATCGTATAGATATTGAGCACGACAGTTTCTGACTAGTGTTAAAGAGCAAGAGCTCTTATATGGCATTACTGCTATAAACGTACTCTTTCATTATGAGCTCTCTGTTCTCGTTAATATGAAGTACCTGCAGGAGTCTAGAGTGAATTTATGTGAGTGATTATTTGTCATTGTAAGCACAGCACACAGGGCACTACAACCCTCTGCATTTGACGTATCCATGAAAGAGCAATGGTACCTAACTCATGAGTACCTCAGTAGTACCTTTACTAGTCCAGGATTTCAACCGACGACCTTCCAGTCGCGAGGACAACTCCCTAACCGTTACGTTACCAACTCTGTACCGATTTGACCCATCTGTGAAGGACCTGTGTTCAGCTTTTTTGGCAGTGCTTGTGTACGGTACCTTGCTCTTAAGTACCTCAGTGGTACCTTTAACTGTGCAAGCACTTTGTAGAGGAACAGAGCTGTGCTATACCTGCACATTTCTCCAGGATCTTCACAGATTGGCTGTGTATTTTGGCCACCTCAGGTAGCTGCCACTCCAGGGGATGTGCTCTGCTCACAAATCTGGCTTCGGGCCTTGAGTAAAACCACAGGCTTCAGTTCCATTCAGATCACGTACAGAGCGTTCACAAAGAGGCGTGGGGTTGCCAAAAAACAGAAAAAATCACTCCCGCTAGCACACCACCCAAGAACACAACACACACACACACTTCACTACACTTTTTTGGACATTCCATGGAACTAATGATGACTGTAGCTACCAGTTTTTGGCACAGTGGTCCAAGTGAATAAAACTTTCAGTTAATTATCAAAACATCAATCTACAGCAATACACCGATTCGATGATCAACGAGCCCAAAGCATCGATACAAAATGAAGTGAAAGCTAAATCCTGGGTTGATGATAATAAGATTTGGAGTTTTACATCTGAGGAGTGTAACGATACATCGATCTACATTGACACATTGATTCCATAATCAATGAGCCCATAACATCATCACCTTGATTATTAAAAAATGTGAGTACTGTGTGTCTTGGTGCAAATGCTATACATATATATATATATATATATATATATATATATATATATATATATATATATATATATATATGTATATATTCAAATGTTTACTCAATGTAGTAAATAGTTTTGTAATTGCCTAGTCAGTCTGAAATCCGTTCCCGAAGGTATTTTGGCCAGCACACACACCGACACACACGCACACACACACACACACAAGCCGAACTAACTGGGACCAAGTAAGAAAAAGGTAAATTAAATTGATTTCAAAAACTATTATTTAGTTTTTGTAATGATTCCATGATTTTGCATTACCAATTACCTGCATTCCGCTGCGCAGCAATCAGAGCCGCTTAATGAAGCCGCCCCGAGGGATGCTGGGACGCCTGAGTCCTCCAAATTGGATTTTTATGAGAGGGAATTAAACCGGCCACGAAAGGGGAAAATCCTCGAAGGCCTGAAATTCTCCTCTTGCTGAGACGCCGCTTCACCATGAGATCACATCGAATTGTGGGAAAACTTACGAATCGAAAGTGCTAGATCGCTTGCCTTCGCCATTATAATCATTTGTACAATGGGTTAGACGTTGTCCTGGCGGTTCGGTGCCTGACTCACTGTTGCCCTCTGGCTGTGTTGTTTCACAGCAAGACATTTACTTATTTAATACAATTTTGACTTAATTTGATGATTTAGCATCGTATATAATTTCTGAGTGCTGATGTATAAAATGCTTTATAGAGGCTTCTGGTTGATGCTTTATAAATGAGGGTATGGAGTTTAGCATGAGCACAGTAAGTTCATTTTTTTAGCAGCTATGGTTGTGAGTTGATCTTGTAATGAGCTTTCAGCTAACTCATTACGCGATGGGTTTATATTTCTTTTAGTCATGGACTCGATGGACGGTTAATGGAGACGTGCCAGATCAGACTGTGAGTTATTTACGGATCTGGGTGATTAACCCGGTGAGTCATGAGTAACCTGCTCTAGTAGAAAACCAAAAGTAAAGTAGCAAGTAGTGAAGTTGCTTGTTAAAATAGAGTAACGAGTAACGTAATCCAGTTACAATCCAAAGGTGTTGCTTTGTAGTAGATGAGTCTCGCAGCTGCATTCTGGATCAGTTGATGTGGTGTAGTTGACCTTTAGTGGAAGTCCAGCCAGTAGAGAGTCGCACGCCCAGCAGAACTCATCTCAGAGACCGGCGAGGAGTAGCGCCGGTGGTGAGAATGGGTCGGATCCTTCTGATGTCCTCGAAAGGTTACCGCCAGCAAGAGAGAAGCAATGACACCAGACTTCGTTTCTCCGGGCATCATCTTTCATCAGCAATACTAATGACGGCCGCCGGCGTAGTGAGGATACGGCCAACGCCGGATTTTTTCAGAGCTGACCTACAAATAATCTTGTCACTGATTTGTCATAACTCTGTGCTCAGCTTCTCAGCGCAGCGGCCAGCATCATCGAGAAATGACACCGAAGTCGCTTGTCACGCCGCAGACTGGCCGTAGCCGGAGATTGCCGCGCCGGGGATATTTAAAAGGTCTTTTTAAAAAATTGTTGAATCAATACAGATGATTATCGTTACACCGCTAACCACAACGTAATTTGTTTTTAATGCCACACAAACGGCAAAAACCAAATTTAATGCCTTATAGATTAGTTGCTTTTATACATTAGAGTCAAAAATCTGGCATATCTCGTGTTTTTAGCTCAGAACTGTTGTGATTATAATACTCAGAAATGAAAATTGTCATAAATAACATTAATTTTATATTAAAGTAGATATCCAAGTCTCCCCGGAAGTTCCGAGTCTCTGGTGATATTGATAGCTTATCTTTGGATGCCCGCAAATGGAATAAATGTCCTGAAACTAGAGCAAGCAAACAAGGGCCTCACGCAAGACAGTAGGGTGTGCACCGTGCACTTGAGAGAAGCACACACCTGATGGAATGAGAGAGTGAGAGAACGTGCGTATGTGAGGATCACTGCGTTCACGTAGCCTGTGCTAGACAAAGGGCATCCTGATTGGTTTACTTAGCAAAATAAGCTAATCAGATTTCAGCTATGCAGTAGGTTGGTCAAGGGGGAGGGAACAAGTGGAAATGAGTTTTAGGCTGGGATGCCTGTTAAAGATGCAAGACAACTAAAATAATTCTAATTTGAATGACAAAACTACTTTGCTGAGCTTTTAAAAGTAATTATATTTAAAACTTCTTTTTAACTACTATAACTTAAAAGTAAATAATTTTTATAATGCCAGTAAACTTTAAAAGTAACAACTTCTAAAGAGCTGTAGCTTTAAAAGTAACAGTTTTATAATGCTGCAACTTTAAAAAGTAACAATTTTATAATGCTGTAGCTTTTAAAGTAACAATTTTATAATGCTGCAACTTTTAAAAGTAATACTTGTAACGCTGTAGCTTTAAAAGTAAATACTTATAAAATGCTGTAGCTTTAAAAGTAACTTAAACGTAATTTTAAAACGCTGTAGCTTTAAAAGTAAACAGTTTTATAATGCTGCAACTTAAAGTAACGATTTATATCGCCAGCTTTAAAAGTAACTACTAAAATGCTGTAGTTAACTTTTATAGCAACAAACTACTTTATCATGCTGTAGCTTTTACCAGTAACGACATTAAAATTAAATATAATTGTCCTTGTTCACCAACTAGAAATTTGTCCCTAAAACCCACTCTAATGGTCTCTACAACAGTTCAAATTCAAATTCAATTTATTTATGTAGTGCTCTTAACAACAGTCATTGTTACAAAACACTTTACATATAACCGGCATAAACCCCCCAACAAGCAAGCCTGAGGCGACAGTGGCAAGGAAAAACTCCTTGTAGTAGGGAAGAAACCTTTGAGAGGAACCAAGACTCTCAAGTGGGGACCCCATCCTCTCCAGGGGCGATCACGAGAAACATTTAATGCACAACAAGCACAGTTCAAGATGAGTTGTTAGTTATTTAAAAGAACAGGGGTGGAAGTAACGAATCACAAATACTCACGCTACTGTACTGTCGCATTTTTGGGTACTTTGTACTTTTATATAGTTTTATGTGTAGACTTACTTGAGTACAATTTACACCATGTAATCTACTTCAAGTACTTATAAAACTTCAAAAGTCACACGAGTAATAATTCCACAATTTGAATTAATATTCAAACCTTTTATTTGCATCTTTGCAGCCAATATGCCGTGCAATCGCGACTGCGCCACGAATCTATGACGTGAAGCAAAGAATAAACTCCGCCAGCAGCAGGCAGTGCAGGTGCCTGAGGTCAGGCCCGATTGAGCCAATCGGGAGGACCGAGAATTCTCGGTGGCCGGTCCGGCTTTTTACGCGACGTCGGTGTCCCTAGCTGCCTGCACTCACAGCAGTCGACTTTTTTTTTAAAATTTATTTTATTTATTTATTTATTTTACCATAGCCTTCACTCTCTTTATTCATTATTTTACCGCAGCTCCACTTTTTTATTAATTCTTCGCAGGCCCCTTGAGCAGAACGCAGCCTGGCAGCTTAATGATGACGTAATTATCATCCGAATTTTATTAGCGCACCTTGCTCAACAGCAAAATCAGTTGTTAAGAAAACGCGAGATGAAAAAAATGGATAATAAAAGCTACAAAGGTGTTTTCGAAAAGCTGTGAATTCCTTTTTTTAAAGAAGAAAGATCTAGAAATCCGACGCGCCAAATGTACTAAGGTTGAGTAAACTTTTCAAGAAACCAGCGAGCGAGAGTACAAAACATGAAGACGATGGAAACTACCGTAAGTTAACTTGCTTAGTTAGGAGCAGTGCAAAACAACGATGTCTGCAAACCACCACATATAGCTAATACATATTTGTATTTATTTGATATTTTTTTCTATTTCAAGGTTTGATATTTATGAGCACTAATTCTTACAGAAAAATAGATTCTGATACTGTTAAATATATCATGCTAACTGTTCAACAAATCTTCACTGTGAAGCAACACTTAGGCTACTGTATTTGGTGTTCGAATTGGAAATGACGTTATTTTTAATATAGTCAGTCGTGGAATCAAAGTGGCTGGTCTTGAAACTCCAGGCTGGGAAAGGAGTCCCACTGCCCTGCTGGAGGTACTACACAGGAGTACAACTCAGCCTATAGACTGAAGATTTGGGAGGACAAAGAAGTCAAAATGAGAAAATGACAAAACGAAGCAGGATAGACTCTGTTAATTTAGAAAACCAGCTCTTGCTGAAACTGAACAAAGGATCATATATATATATGTATATATGTGTATATATGTTTATATATATATATATATATATATATATATATATATATATATATATATATATACGGGGAAAGGTTTTAAATTGTTCTAACAAACAAAATTCCTGCTTTTATATCCATTTATTTACAAAAACAAACTGCTTTTCTATACTCTTGTTCATCTGAGGAATGTGCTTTGAACGTAGATATTTTATACTGGTGAATCTAATCGAATGCCTGCTATTGACGACGCAATGAAACATCCATCGGTTAAAAAGTAATTAGTACTCCGAGTAGTTTTTGAGAAGAGCACTTTGTACTTTTACTCAAGTATTTTTTAACTCCAATACTTTTACTTGTAATTGACTACATTTTAACCAATGTAACAGTACTTGTACTTGAGTACAAATTTTCAGTACTCTTTCCACCACTGTTAAAGAAGCAAAGATACAAAAATAGTCCAAGGGATAGTTCGAATCCCAGGTTGTTGCTGGGCCATTTGCAGGACCCTCTCTTGCAACATTAAGCTGAAATTAGTTCAGCATTGTGCTGCTAATTAGTAGACGTCCATAGGATCCAATCCCAGTTGGTTTCATGATGATGTACTCCATGGAGTCCTGGTGCAGGTTCAGTCGGTCAGGATCAGCTTGGGAGGGTTGACAAAATCAAGCGTCAGCTCAGGACGTCTCCAGGGAATCCTGGTGAGTTCAGCGTTGGTCACGCCAGTTTGGTAGGGGCTGAGATGGTCACGCCAGCTCACAGTAACTCCATAGAGTCCCGATGAGAGTTCGGTCAGCTAAGCGTCATCTCGGAATCAGCTTGGGAAAAGCTTGGAAAAAGGAGAAGAGAGAGAAGAGAGTTCAGTGCCCTAATTTTATTATTTATTTTTAGGTAAGAACACAATCTATAAACGCTGAACCGCGCTCCTTTTCATTTGCCACAAAGTGTTTATTACACTAAAAAGGACAAGATCAAAAGTAAAGAAATGTTAAATATAAAAGGTGTAATATAATGTCTCCTTTGTTGGAAAATTCTTAAAAATCAGTCAACGTTTACCAAAGCTATGAGTAATGGTACAGATTTCACCTGTTTTTGACTCACAGTCTAAATTAATCAGGATTTCTATCTTCAGTTTCACCAGGTGTTCCATTGAGAGTCATGAGTTGAAGGATGAATATGACGGCGATCGTTCAATTCCCAAAACCTCAGCTGGATTTTTACAAAGCTGTTTTTATTTAATCCAAAACATAATGTAGCTAAAAAGATTAGCGCTAGCATTGTTTGGTTTCTGAGCATGTCATTCTGGGACGGATAGAGGTCTCGCGGTTCAGTTACAGATTCACCTGGCATACTTTAATATGCAAAAATAATTACCTCTATATTTACTGAGCATGTGTGTTAGCCAAATGTTAAAAAGATTAAAAATTATAACATTAGTTCAGAAATATTATCATTTGTATATCTTATAATGTATATATTTGGGGATAGGTAGGCAAGTTAGACGAATATGATAGTCAGAATATGTATTATCAAAAAGTAAAATTTAAATAATTTTATATATATATTGGTCTCTCTTTTTACTGAATGTTAGTATTTTGCATATAATTTATATAAAATAGTGAAATTCCAAGTACACAATATTTTTATTCTCTGAAAACTGTACATTATATAATATATGAATTGTAATGACTATTATAATATATATTATATAAAAATATATTTTGTTAAAATTTAAATTTTTCATTATTTATAAGTTTCTTAGGACTAGGATAATATGTGTGCTAGAATTTTTACATATAATTACAGTATTAATTTAAGTAACTTTAGTTCCTCATTATTATTTTTATTAATATTATTTATTAATTATTATTATTATTATTATTTATTATTAATATATCCAGACAACAGAAATGACACAGTTATAATTATTTTGTATCCCCTAGTTAAAAAGGATTTTTAAACCCCGCATTCATCTGAAATTAGCCTGGCATGGAAACATCAAGGAAGAAAGGATGACGGAGAGTAAACGGGTTGAATGCTGGCAGAGACGTGGCAGTGGCCGATGTTGAGAGGCTTTTTTGTGCGGATCTGGAAGGAAGCAGGTGCAATTGAAAATCAGCTGTGATTCCCTCATTTTCCCCTCATTCCCATTTACTTTCTCATTTGCTTTAACAACAGGCGTGAGGCGAGCTGCAGTAGCTGGCTGAAGACGGCACTGGGCCGCGTTTGTGTTTCTGAGCGAGGATCCGACCCCCGTGCTGACACACCTGCTTAATGCCTGTCTAGAAGATGAATATTTTCCTGCTCGGTGGGGAAAAAAAAGGTTCTGAATTTGTGTGCAGTGCCAGAGAGTAACAAATCAAACTCGGTTTCTCACTGGGACTGCGATCAAACGCTGCTGCTTAGCTGTAAAAGTGATGTATATGAAGCTCAGTGTTGAGGAAGCAAGCAATCTGCCACTTAACTTTTGAATCCAATTTTATTAGTGCTTATCAGTATGAAGTTGCTTCTAAAATCATTGTAGTTAGTTTGATTTGTTACCTTTCTATACCACAATTCTAAAATGTTTTTTCTCGTCAAGTAGAAAATATTCATCTTCCAGCCAAAATGTTATGTACAATGTTACTTTAAATGTAGCTAGCTTTATAAGTAACAAGTTACTTTTTGAAACTCATGTAGCTTTAAAAGTAACAAACCAAATAAAATCTGTAACTAAAGTATAATTCATACTTAACATGTTGGTAACTTAAAAGTAACATTTTTTTAAAATGCAATGTTTAAAAGTAACTAACCATTTTAAAAACGCCGTAGTTCTAAAAGCTACTAACTACGTTCACATGCTCCAGCTTTAAAAGTAACAAACTACTTTTGAAATGATATAGCTTTAAAAGCAATTGACTTTTAAAATGCTTTAACTTTAACCGTAACTAACTACATGTTAAAAAACTGCAACTTAAGTAACTAAGTACTTCTTAAATGTGTCTTTAACTGCTGTATTTTAAAAGCTGTTTTTTACATGTCCATTTAGAAGTATTAACTACTTACAAATCTTAACAACTACTTTTAAATTGCTGGCCTATTATCGGAGGTATGAAACTGTTGACCCTGACTTAACGATATGAGTGATCACTGACCCATACATGATAACAGAACCTCATCATCTAAAAAGCTTTCTTTCCTCAATAAGGCCGAGGCCACTGCCCCCTCACCATGAAGAACTTGGTCAGGTTGAGTCGTCCCAGCTACCAGCCTATAAAATATACAGCCCACCCACCTGAATCAGATGACTTTTTTCCTCGAGCTGCTGTTGGAGGGAGGCTGGAGGTTTTGGAGACAGAAATACCGTCTCGCTGCTGACCAAAAATGAAAACACACATGCTCGCAGGCTGTAGGAAATCCAAAAATAGACCAACACCGGCGCCAAGTATTCTTGGAATTATTTAGGCACTTGAAGCTTAGGTTTCATCTCCCGTAAGGGAAGCTTGTTGGACTGAAAAACGTAATATTTAATCACACTGCACTGAACTGTGTGGAGAAAGTGATTTTAAAATTGTAGCTTATAATCTGTATTCAAAGTTTCACATAGAATTTTGGTTTTGAATAAGATTTTGAAATTGTTTTTTTCTTGTTTTTGTTTTAGAATCAAAAACCCAATCCAGGTCTTGATTCAGGGTCCGTGTACTTTTTGGTATTTGAAATTTCGCTTCCGAAGCAAAAACGGAAAAACGAAAAAGAAAGGAATTTTCAGATTTAGATTTTTGATTAAAGAATAAAATGAGGGAAAATAACGTATTTTTTAATTCTATGGTAACAAATAGTCAATATAAAATTTAAAATTACACATACTTTTATGGATTTCTTTTGTGTAATTCAAATAATGAAAAGTATAATAGCTCAAAAACAGCAAAAACAGACTTGTCTGTTTCTGGAAGGTTCAAACCGAAGTACTTCTTCTTCTGTACACCGTCTCCCTCACAACACACGAGGGCTGAAGTTGTTCTTATTTGCTGCTTTTACTAGCGGAATGTTCACGTGTGAAAGTCAGCAGTTTATCATTGAGACATTTTTCTAATTGTATTTGAACGCTGAACGACGCATATAATAAAAATGATTTCAGGAAAATTATTGATAATTTTTTCCATATGTAACTTTTGTAGCTGCATTTCCACTCCTTATTATTTTAAGTTTAAGTTTGTATATTGTATCTTTTATTTTCATTTTTTATTTTGTTATTTTTTTTGCCTTTGCCTAAATCATGCAAGAAATGTTGAGCGGATCAGGATATTTTCACTGCATGTTGTACCTGTATAATTTGCATGTGACAAATAAAGAATCTTGAATCTTGAATCACATACATCCAAAACTATGCGATTCACGCGTTAACGTTATAAATCCTAATTAGGATTAAATGAATATTACTACATGTAGTTAGATGTACTATTTATGTGTAATTTCCTTTTTTGGTATATTTTGATATTCTATGTAAATGTGCTATGGGTGGCCTGCGTGAAATGGCTTTTCAGAACGCTGTATACTGTGTATATTGTTGTATTGACAATAAACCTCTCAAGATTCAAGATTCTTTATTTGTCACGTGCAAGTTATACAGGTACAACAAGCAGTGAAATGTATCCCGATCCGGTCTTTTAACTGTGCAATAGACAAGGGAAAACACTAGACACAATACAATACAAACCTACAAACATGAGACTGACTTAAATAAGGAGGTTGGGGTAACAGGACGAGAAAAAAAAAAAAAAATAAATAAACTATAATATACAATATACAATATGAAATATAAGTTATGTGTAAATAAAGTTACCTATGCAAGTTTGAACCTGAAATGTGAATCCTAAATAAAACGCCATATTCTCCTGAGTACAGAGCAGGTATCTCACTATACAGAAAAGTGAAATTGTGTTGACCCAGATTGATTTAACAAAAATCAGATAGCAACACCACATGTTAAGATATTGCAGGTTTATGCTTCTGAAATGAAATTTCAAATACCAAAAAGTACACGGATCATGGGGATTGTGATTTCCTTCGGATTCATTAAGACACAACAGTACAGCAAGGAAAATTGGCAAATTAAAAAAGGAAATTAATGACGTTAGTTGAAAGTAAACCTGATTTGGGGGGTTTTAAACAGTTGTCTTAAGTAAACTAGCCTCACTTGGCGAGTCTTAAACAAGGAGCTGGTGAAGATTTTGTTTGTCTAATTGGCACTGTCAGTCGCTATCTGCACTTTAGCTGATAGCAGTGCGTTGCTCGGAGCAACCGCACCTGGAAGAGATGATTATACAATTTTTGTCACAATTGTTTGCCTATTACTTTGAACCCCTTTAACCTGCTGGTAGTCTCTGAATGGAAGAGCCGAGAGGGATGAACGGCAAAACACTGAGCGGAAACAGATCTGTTGTCATTCTTCACACAGTGAAGCGAGCTGACAGTGAAACAAAGGGACGAAGTAAAGACATCCAGCGGCATTTATCTCAGCCTGGTGACCTTATCTGCCAATAGGAACACGGCATCTTCAGAGGTGTACCGAGCTGTTGCTTGTTAAAGTTCGTTTTTGAATTTTGTATCAAATTTGGACGAGATATCTGTTGTCTGATTTTTATTTTAGAACTGGTAACTCAAATTTGTCCTGAAATTTGTTCTAGCGAATTTAGATTTTTGGATCTGGAAGCTATCATCGGGTCTTAAAATTTAATTTTGCAATTGTTATTTTAGGAATCAGAAATCAAAATCATGTCTCTCAAATCACCTTTGATTTTAGTATTAAAGTCTGAACACAACCGTTCTTGACTCTGTGTTTTTATTTAGATTTTGTTTCATAATTGAAAAGTTAAACTGGCGTGTTGAACTATTTTTTCAAATTGGAACCCAATTTGTCTTGAATTCTTGGTGGGGTTCTTGATTTGTAGATTTTCAAACTGGAAATCAACATTGGGTCTTGAAATTTGTTTGCAATTTATATTTTAGAATTAGAAATCAAAAATCAGGTCTATTTCCTGATTTTGTTTTCAGAATTGGGAAAGTCAAATCAGGTGTTGGTCTCAGTTTTCATATTTTTGTTTTAGAACTTGGAAACCCAAATCGCTGCTTCAGATCCATTTTTCTGACTTTGTTTTCTGCAGAATCTGGGTAAACCCAAAATCATCTTTTTGAAATCAAGTTTTGGTCTGAGAAACTATTGAATTCCAGCCTTTCTGATTGTCAGATTTAGAATGTTCCAATGGCAGGTCTTCTAAAATCTGTTTTTTAAAATTTCTGTTTTTAGAATTGAAATTCATTAGAAACTTGGGATTCTTGTTCTAGAATCTGGAATCAAAATTGAGCCTGAAATTTGTTTTCTAATTATAGTCAAAGAATTCGATATCTTAATCAGGCTTGGAAATTGCTTAGCGTTTTTTGTTCTGGGATTCCTGAAATCCAAATCATCAGAATTTGGTTTCTTAGAACTGGTAAACATGAATCAGGTTTTTGAAATTCATCTTCTCCAGTTTCCAGTTTTAGAATCTGTTCCAATTTTTTGGTTTTTGTTTTGGAGTTGAAACCCAGGTAATGAAATCTGAGTTAGACTTTGACATCTGTTTTCTGATTTCATATTTACAATCGTTAGGTAAGAACGTCGCGTGCGCTTTGAGATGGAAACAGATCTGTCTTCTCTCTCAACACTGCTCTAGGTGCACGATGAAGGGATGAAGTGAAGACGTCCAGGCCTTATTTTCACCCTTCGTCATGTGTATGAGGCTCATTTTTGAAATTAGAACGCGGCCCGTTTCGGAGGTGTTTGTATGTGTTTGTGTATGCTTGAGTAGGATTAATGTGTGATTAATTGTGTGTCACTTGCTGCAGTTTTGGGCTCTACAGTTAGTTCATTGTAAAAGTGGAGCAATTACTGTGACGCTGAACGAGAGAAAATGGAAAGATCACCACCAGTTGTAAGGAGAGCTGGAAGACATGAACACTACAGTTTTTGTGGAATTTGCTGAGTAATAAAAGTACAGTTTTTATAGCATTCAAAAATTAGGAACTCTGTAGTGTTGTCCATAACTTTGGCAAACGTTTCAAAATTCTTCCACTGGTGAAAGTGAGTGATTGTCACTGTGAACACAGCACACCACATGTGACTGTCAGTGATCCGGAACGATATAAACAGAATAAACAGACGTTTGCAATCTAACAGTGTCTGGTTAGGATGTGAATAGACTGCGGAACCATTCGGTCAGGGATCTGGTTTGGATATGAACCGAATGCCGAACTTTCACAGTCTGCCAGTGATCTGGTTAGGATGTAGCAGACGGCTAACTAGCCCGTGTAGCGTGGTGGTTAACCCAAACGCAGCAGAGAACGCGAGTAGGTAGGACTGCCACGCGAGCTGATCTAAGAACTCTCTTACAGGAAGAGCTAGGATTACCACGCTAATCCCTGTTCAAAGACACACTACCAGGGAGATGAACCAAATTCTGGAGAGAGTAGCCAGAGAAGTCGTAGCAGAAGTCGAAGGTGGGCCGGTTGACTCAATGACAGAGCGATGCGCCATGAGGAAATGACTCTTTAGAGCACTTCCTGAACCGCGACTCCCACCACTCTCCGGTCCTATTATGGTCGCTGGAGGCAGTGTGACAGTGACCTCTGTATCAGACACATCCATGAAGGAGTGAAAGGCCAGCCAGACATGGGGCATCCTTCCATACCTCCATCTCTCTTTTCATCCCTCTTTTCATTCCTTCCAATCCTCTTTTCATCCCTCCATCTCTCTTTCCATCCCTCTGTTCATCCCTCCATCCCTCTTTTATCTCTTTTTTAATTCCTCAGTCCCTCTATTCATTCCTCTTTTCATCTTTCCAATCCTTTTTTCATCCCCCATCCTGTCTTTTCATCCCCCACTCCCTCTTTTCATCCCTCCTCTCTCTCTCTCTCTCTCTCTCTCGTCCTATCCTCGTCTCTCCTTCTTTTTTATTCTCTATATTTCAGCGTGTTGTTTATATTGTAAACTCTCTTCCTCCAAATCCTCCCTCGCTTTTCTCCTCCTGCAGGTTTCATCTTCACTCTCTCTTTCATGCTGGTCTCTGTCTTTTGTCCACATTGTATATTATTCTCTCTTTTCTTACAGCTACTTAATCACGGCTGTCCTCCCTTACACACACACACATCTGTCTACCTGTCTTTCTCTGTCTTTATCTCTGTCAAACTTTATCTTTCTCTTTATCTACCCATCCATCCATCCATCTACGTTTCTCTCTCTCTTTCCAACATTCTATGTCTGTCCATTCATCCATCCATCTCTCTCATGCCCACTTTCTCTTTTTTAAATCTAATTTGTTATCTTTCTATACATTTCTCTTTTTATACAACTTTCTCACTCATTCTTTCTTTACATCAGTCTCTCCTTCTAAGTCTAACCAACTCTCTTTCTCTCTCTCTCTCTGCAGGTTCTCTGTCGCTGAGTGTGTTCCTGGTGTCGGTGTGTGTGACAGTGTGTGTGGTGTGGCTCGTAGCACTGTGTGGCGTCTGTGGATGGTGCCAACGCAAACTGGTGAGCCATCACACTAAATATTACTAATAACACACACACACACATACACACACACTTACATATACACACACATACACACATACCAAGAAGGTAATAATCGAACTGAAAGGCTGATATATAAATAGACAGGAGACAGGAGAGGATGACGGAAGTGATTAATAACCGTTTAATAAATATAACCTGTGAATGGAATTAATCACTACAATTTGGGATAATCGAATTAACCTCCGTTCTCCAGATTGATGACTCACACATTATTCAAATTAATTACCTCCTCTCATCTAGAAATACGTGAATATGCACAATACTGATGCAGACGGAAAGGTGACGAGTCGAGCCTCACTTTGTTATACACACTTCACATTAATGAAGAAATGGGATTACAGAACATTAGATATTATTATAATTATGATCTCATTGGATCAGTATATTTTAACTCATATATACACTATATACTGTACATGTTGATTATATATTGACCATACACTAACATATTTTAAACATATTGTATTGAAATATATTGGAATATAATAATAATAAAAAATTATTATTAATATGTGACGATTACTTTTTTATTGATTTTAAGGTGCATGTCCACGTTTCTGAATAGTGTATTCACTCTATTAGCTGGTTATATTTACGGGCTAAAAATGTATAATATTTGTCAAATTTAACAATGTGTAAATTATTTACATTGATTTATACATATCGAAAATATAATAATATATTATTATATATTTATATATTATATATTACTGTAGTTAGTATAACAACTTTATAGTATAATTAGTCAACATATTTTATATCTAATAAAAATAGTCTATTATTATCTATAATGTCTTCATTTTCAAATTAAATGTAGAATATGTATAAATGTTTTAATATAACAATGTGTAAACTACGTATATATAGATAGATAGATAGATAGATAGATAGATAGATAGATAGATAGATAGATAGATATGTTCTATGAATATAT
Organism: Distichodus sexfasciatus; assembly: GCA_032718565.1. NCBI lineage: Eukaryota > Metazoa > Chordata > Actinopteri > Characiformes > Distichodontidae > Distichodus > Distichodus sexfasciatus. The sequence goes on along the minus strand of JAVGVS010000383.1, from coordinate 56,980 downwards.
TTCATCCTGCTTTTTGGTTCTATTCTCATGCCTTTTTTAGCTCTCCATCTCTCTGTTCATCCCTCCATCTGTCTTTGCAGCCCTCTTTTTATCCGTGTGCTCTTATTTTTATTCCTTCATCCCTCTTTTCATCCCTCCAATTCATCCCATCAGTGTACAAATCTACATATAAATTATAAACACATATATAACATATTATATATTATTACAATTTGTATTATATAATCTATTAGAACACTGTTTGACATAGCAGTTGTTGCTTCAACATCCCTATCAACATGGTGTAATATATACTTGTGTTCTGGAGGGTGGATGATGTGTGTGTGAGGGGTGTATTTAGAGAGTGAGAGAGTGAGCAGACGGGCCGCGGTGGGGAGCTTTAACCAGTTTGCTCTTTAATTACACACTCTGATGTGCTGCGGTCGGGTTCTCACTTCTAAAACCACATACAGCTCACACTTATTACACACACACACACACACACACACACACACACACACAGGGATCAGATCCCACTCCTGCACACTCCTCCTCCTCCTCCTCATCCTCTCTTCCTCATCTTACATCACACTGCAGGATCCCAGTATATAATCCAGTCCATATACCACACCTCACACCCGGGAAATAATAATAATAATAATAATAATAATAATAATAATAATAGTTTTATTTTTAAAACACCTTTTATACATTAGATGCAGCTCAAAAATATGTACAATAATGCACTGAAAAATTATTATAAAACAATTTTAAATGAAAATAATGAATTATAAAAATCATTAATATTAATATTTTCATCCCTCCATCCACTATGTTTAGATTAAAGTAAGGGTTGGGCTGGACGGACGGATAGAGGGATAGAGAGATGTTGATAGAGGAGTGCAGAGGAATAATTTGGGGTCTCTTTATCGGCTGACTGGCAGGAGTACGACAAAACCCCGCCCATTTGGGACGAGTACAAACACCAGGGAGAGCATCTGTTCTTCTCTTCCCTCTCTCCGTTCATCTCTTCATCTCACTCTCACCATCTTACACACTCTCTTTATCCCTCCTTTTCTCACCCCCCTCTCCGTCTCTCTTTCTTCTCCCTCTTTTCATCCATCTCTCCCTGTCTCTTTTCCTTTGTCTCTCTCTCTCTCTCTCTCTCTCTCTGTCTCTCTCTCTCCATCTCTCTCTGTGGTTTCATCTCTCCTCCTTCTGCTGTCGTTCTCTTGTCATTTATGAATTCCGTTTGTAACCCACTCGTTCTGTCTTCTCCGTGTCTCTTTACCTCCTACACACCCTCTTCCAAATTTCCTTCCGCTGCACTCCTTCGCTCTCCTGCTGGCTTGTCAGACCTCCTCCTCCTCCTCTTCCATCTCTCCGTCACTCCTCGCTGCTGAAGATTTCATGATAGTGTTTAATGATAGATAAGTAGCGTTTGATATCGTGGGGCTCGGCTGGCAGTGATGTCTCACACTCGTCGTGTGTGGAGTGTGTGTAGATGTGTGGAGTGTGTAGATGTGTGGAGTGTGTGTATTTTTCTCCATCCTTCTCTCGTTCTCCCTCTCCCCCTACTCTGCTCTCTTTTTTCTCTCTCTCTCTCTCTCTCTCTCTCTCTCTCTCTCTCTCTCTCTCTCTCTCTCTCCTCTTCAGTTGTCTCTCTATCTTGCCCACTTTTTCTCCGCCCTGCCGCCTTCTTTCCCTCTTCATCTTTCTCCCTCTCTCTTTCTCTCTCTCTCTCTCTCGGAATTTTGCTTTTAATGTATGAAATGAATGAATGAGTGATAAACAGATAAAGTTAAGATAATCTCAGCTGTTTTCTGTCAGGATTCTGGCTGATCTCAGACTCGTGTTCTGAACTGAGCGCCTCACAAGGCACTCCTGTTCTACTGAGAGAGTGCGTGTGTGTGTGTGTGAGAGAGTGTGTACTGTATCTGACCTTTTGTCGTGCTGCTATTTGTTCGTCGGCTTTGCAGAGCAGAACGGACACACTGTTTATCATTCCTGCCATTGTGTTATTCTTTTAGCACACACATACACACATGCACACACACACACACACACACACAGAGTCACAATATTACTGTCTTTGTGAGGTTTTTCCATAATGACTCCCATAATGACTGGCTGTATATTATTTTACACCTGACCCTAACCCTAACCCTGACCCTAACCCTAACCTCAGTGACCAAAAGCACATCTTTTACCTCTTTTAGTTTCTCAAATAAAACAAGCACATTTTCTATAAAGTCATTTTCTTTATGGGGACCTCTCAAATGTCCCCACAAAGCCCAAAAAACGAACTAAAAGTGGTTTAAGGGGACAAAAAGGTCCCCACCACGCCGTAAATACCCACCCACACACACACACTCTCTCACTTACATAACACTAACACACACTCTCACTGTTACTCTCTTTTCTGCTACTTTTCACACTGTTCAGGTTTTTTTTTTAAAGATGTCCAGGTACATGCTGACCTCCTCTCTCTCCCTCCCTCACTCTTTTCCTTCCTCTTCTTCCCCCCTCTTCCTCTCTCTTTATCTGTCTCAAATTATCTCTCCCTCTTTCTACTCTTTCTCTCCTTCCCTATCTAACTCTCCTTCCCTTCTCTCTCTTTTTACCTTTCTACCTTCCTCCCTCTCTCTCTCTCTCTCTCTCCTCACAGGGTAAGAGGAATAAGTCGGGGATGGAGTCAGCAAGTTCTCCTGACTCAGTGTCGGTTCGAGGGCGGGGCGAAAACAAAGCCATCAAGTAGGTCACACCCTGTTGAGGTGGAGCTTCCTCAATACACACACACACACCCCTCCGTGTTCGAAAAGGACAAACTTTTTTACGGAGCTCCTAAATGAAAAATGGTTGTTAAATGCTCATGCTAATTACATATTAAATGATTATATATAATAATAATGTGATAAAAAACTAATGCATATTAAATATATGATCATTTGACTTTCACTCATAATTTTACATTAATAATGGCTCAGATTGGATTGGTTCCAGCAGGGGGCGACGCTGCGCACTATCACCAACAAAACACTCGTTAGTTAATGTTCCTTTTTTGGAATGTGTTTGACCCTTCACTAGTGTGTATGTGTGTGTGTTTGTTCTTGTACTTGCTACTTAGTGAGAACCAAAATGAGTTTTTAACCAGCAGAGTGAGGACATTTTTGGGAAGTGAGGACTTTTTTAGTGGTCCTCACTTCTTTAAACTGCTTTTACAAAAAAATACAAGTTTATTTGCAAAACTAAAAGTGTAGCTTTTGGTTACTGAGGTTATGGTTAGGGTTATGTTCAGGGTTAGGTGTAGTATTATTTACATACAGTAATATAGAAGTCAATGGAGGTCCTCACTACTATGTAAGTACAAGGATGTGTGTGTGTGTTGGTGCGAGGGAGTTTTAGGGTTAAAGTTCTGCAGCAAATCGAACACTCCAGAAAAAAGTGAAACAAAAACTTGCATACATTAAAATGTAAAATTCAGCAGCAGCGTAGCGCGTGGGAGTCGCTCTGGTGGGCGAGAGAAAGAGAGAAGAACAGAAGATTTTTGCATTGCACACTCATTTAGATTCCTAAATTGCTTCCAATTAGACCTCCTAATTAGTCAGCTCTGAATCACTCCAGTGAAATCCCTGTTTGGCCAATTTGGGGTAAGACTCCAAACTTTACACCCTGATGATTTCAAGTGAATTAAACGTGCAGCGAGTTCATGTGGACATTTATAAACATTATTTCCACGTATCATAAATACACGTTTTACTCTGATGGAGGTTCAGATACAATTTGATCAAATACGTCCCTGCTGCTCGAATCAAACATGACTTACAATGAAAAACTATTATAATAATAAAAAACTGACTTTTAATTAGAAATAAGTGATCAGTAATTTTAATTCTGATTATAATAAATGCATTTAATGTCTGGTTAAATAAAGCTTATAAAATAAAAAAATAATAAAAAGCTTAAAAGTAAGATTTGAGATTAGTGTATCCCTTTTTTCAAATTAAAATCTAAAACCAAACCTACAAAAACACACATTTTATTTTAAAAATATCATTTTCAAGCTACCCTTTCTGTGCAAAAGCTGAAACATATACTGGTTTTTACTTGACACAAATGCAATTTCTAAGGAACACACACACACCCCAAACATTTTAATCCATTTTAAATCTATTTTATACAAACACAAAGCTTAATCAATTTATTTGAAATATTCAGAGTGAAAAGCTCCCTCTGGGCGAGCTACAAAATGAATATTTTTGTCATTTTTCATGATTCAGCTCCAAAATATGTGCAGTGTCAAAAGTGTGAAATCACAAATTTTAGTCACACGCACACACACACACTCACACACACACACATCCTGCTTAACATTTCCAGTACGCTGCCAGCGGTGCTCGTCTCATTTCCAGCAGCTGTGTAACACACCCGTTTAGAGCCGTTTCCTACACTGCATTTACAGCTTAGTTCCAGACCGTCACACGCACACGTATTATAATCTTTGTGAGGTACTTCTGTTGACTCCTATAATGACTAGATGTAAATAATACTACACCTCACCTAATAAAATTATTATAAAATTATTTTTCCTTATGGGGACCGGTCCTCATAAACCTCCAATGTCCTCATAAACCATATATTATCCAAAAACATTGCGAAATATTAACACAGCAGCTATGTGTATATTTAAAGTATGGGCAATATTTAATGTGCTTTCTCTTACATACATACATGGTATATATACAGTATATATATATGGACAGTCAGGTCCTCACTACTCTCTAATGCACGAACACACACACACACATCAACACACAGTGTGAATTAAAGGAAGCCCATCACTTCTGTAGTTGTTGAAGTGAGGCAGCGGCGATGTCTTTGAGAAAGCGCAGCAACATGTTCGGCTTTACGGCGTGTGAGTTTAGCTGCAGTCGAGTATCTTTAACTCGTTTAAACTTTTTTTTTCCACCCTTTGGCAAAGTGAGGCCTGCTGACAATTGCAACATTTCTACATAAAGACGCCTTTCATCTCTCTTTCTCTCTCTTTCAGTTTTTCCCACTCTGTTTTTGTGATGCTCTGACTTAGGGCTGGGTAATATAGGGTTCCTATACAGTATGAAAAAGTGTTGAATTTAATAGGAAAGTAAGGTCTGACAAATAAGTTCTGCCACTAAATTGTACTCTAAATGTGGCTTAAAATTCAGTCCAAATGTTTGGAGCTGAGAATGTGTGATGTGCAGTGTGATTTGGTTGCATGTTGAGTCATTGGAGACTGCTTGATGTGTTGTTGTAGCTCCTCAATTCACCACCAAGTAGTACTTTTTTGACCCAAATTGTATGAATATATCCAAAAATATCGTGAATGTCGTACCAGCCCTGCTCTGACGCTTATTTCTCCTCCTCAGCGAAGTAGACAGGGACTTTTGGAACAACAACGACAGCAGTAATGTTCAGCAGCGCTGGAGCTCGTACCCGCCCAAGGAGTTCCTGCTCAACATGTCACCCTACGCCCCGTACGGAGACCCTCGCCTCACGCCCAAGTGAGTTTTTAACCCCCGCCCCCTCCGGTAAGAGAGTGCCTCCTTCTGGGTGGGGCTGTACTGAAAAAATAGGGGAAGCTCCTCCTCCACCTCGTCTTTTCCTTAGAGTAATGTAATTTGATTAATAATTCCAGAAGATCTCACGTCAGGAACAAGCTAAAAACAAAGAAAACTAGTAGCACCAATTTCCTTAATGTGATGCCCTCTAGAGGCCAAAATAGGGAATGACAAGGTAAATGGTGGCACCCTCTTGTGGCCAATATAGAGATTGTCAACCCTAATGGTGGAGTCTCCTTTTGGACATAATTGGGAATGTCAATTGTAATGGTGTCACCCTCTAGTGGCTATAAAAGAGAATGACAGCGTTAATAGTGGCACCCCCTTATGGCTAAAATGATGAATTACAAGCTTAATGTAGTCATCACCTTGTACTCTTAACACTGGCTGTAAACAGCGAGCTAGTGCATAAATCGTGACAGTGCATTGAACAGTGAGTCGTTGTGCAAATGTTCAGCATGTGCAAAAACTTATTTTATTGGTTAACAAAACAATTAATACTGATAACCATAAAAATGCTAAATATTTGCACAAATAATTGCTCTACCTCTTCGTGACACTCTTCGTGGCACGTCGTGACCCGAGCTCACCCTGGCGTCCTCCGGGAGACGTAATGCCGGTCTAGACTAGAGCTCGGGGGGTTAGCTAGCAGTTCCTGCTGCCTCACGTTTTAATTGCTTAATTGAAGTCATTATCCGGGAAGGAGAGCGCTCTCTCTCTCTCTGTCTTTCTCTCGTTCTCACGCCACGCTCCCTGGGCAAATCACTCGCTAATTGAAAGCAGCCGTAATAGGCACAAAACTCCGCCACCCTCTTCTAATCGGCGCCGCTTTAATTACGACCTCGCTTCCCGACGAACATCTGGGCACTGAGTTTGGGACCCGAACCTGGACATGGAGAAATCAATAAACCCCAAATCGCTAATACACCTGTCTGCAGTTTCTGAATCGATGGGAAGAAAACTTAGAAAACAAGCTTAATGGAGACGCCCCTTCAGGCCAAAGTAGGGGATGACAACCTTAATTGTGACGGATGCTTCTGGTAAAATAGGGAATGACAGCCTTAATTGTGGAGCCCTTGTGGCCAAAACTGGGAATGACATCCTTAGTTAAGACAACACCATGTGGCCAAAAAATGGAATGCCAACCTTAATGGAAATGTCCCCGTGTCGCTAAAATAGGGAATGGCAACCTTAATTGTGGCAACCTAGTGGACAAAAAAGGAACAACAAGCTTACTGGAGATCCCACCTTGTGGCCAAAATAGGAAATGACAACCCTAATGGAGACGTCCCCTTGCGGACAAAATAGGGAATGGCAACCTTAATTGTGGCAACCTTGCGGACAATATAGGGAACTATATATTTTTCTGCAACACAGAGAAAAAGGAGCTGAATGATGGAGAGAGTTACGTGACCACACACTCCAATTACAGATCTTTCTGCACTCGTCCCAGCAAAAAACAGAGCAACCCCCAAATTCAGTACAGCCCTGCCAGCGGGTCCGACCTTTAATTTCTAACCTCTAACCCCTCACTTTAATCTCATGGTCGTCACCCATGGAGACAGACAACCCTCAGAGCTCGGGTCAGACGTGTGAAACTGTCCTGTCTCGATTAAGTTTCGTGATGCTGTTTTGACTCGAGACGGCGTTTGTTGTTTCCAACTCTGCTTGGGTTGCCTGTGTGCTTCGCTGCTGTTGCGCCGTCGTCATCCTCCCGCGTTTTCCGACACCTCGTTTTGTCACTTGTCGTCGTCCGACATGTCGTCCCTGTGTGGTTTGACTGGCTATGTGTTCCCTTTTACATCTGTGTGTTTGGTTTTGCTGTCACGACTACAGATTTCCTTTAATTGCTAGTTCCGTTATTGCAAATGTATTCAAATTAGTGCTGGGAATTAGTTTTAAGTTACAGTATGTTAATTGCAGTGATTCATCACTATTAATTGCAAGATCAAAACTTGCTTTTTTGCCTAGATAAAAAAATAAATGTGTGGTACCAGGATAAATAAATAAATGTTAAGGAAAGGTAAGAAAAAGCAGCTTAATTTTAAACTTGCCATTGACTTTAACATCCAGAATGAACTGCACATAAAGGCACATTAACATGTTAACACGTTCCCAGCTCTAATCCAAATCTTATGGTTGACTTTATTCTTGTGATGTGCTATTTTCCAGAATTATCTCTCATTTTCTCCCTTTTTTAACCTCATGAAATCAATGAGGAGCAGCATTTCGGTGTCATTCATGATGATGTACGTCAGGGCTGAAATGAACCACAATAAATTCTCAACAAGGAAAATCTGTGTTTTTTTGGCGAATAATATTCACACCTGAAAACTTCACCTTCTTCATCCTTCACAGTCTGTCTTGAGTCCCTTCTTTCCACTTTGCTTGAGGTTCCTGTTTGAGTGCGTCCCCATTGGGTCGTGTCTGTCCTCAGATGTTTGTCTTGGAGTGCAGTTTTTCCCCAGCTGGCTTTGGAACAAGCAGAGGTTGTTGGTCAGTCCTTTTTGTCTGCACGTCAGCTTTAGTGTTGTCTATCCAACGTCTGGGTTGTGTTACATTGACATGGTTGACAGCCACAGATCTTCAGCAAGAGTCACCTTCCCCTTTCCCATCCTTTTCCCAGTTCACTGTGCTAACTTAATGCCATTTAGCTGAGGGTCGTACTTGGGGTTAAGGGTCTTGCTCGGGGTCCCAATGGTGGTAGTTCTGGCAGTAGGATAGAAGTGGATTTGAACCTCTGACCTCCTGGTTTGTAGGTGAATATGTGATCCCTAGGCTACCACCGCCCCCCATTCTTCTTACTTCAAAACAAGATTTTACACTGTTTTCTTAGCATTCCTCTCTTGCTAGCTAGCTCCAAATTCCACAGCTAATTTTCTGCTGCTAGCACTGTAGCCAATGAACTCTGCAAAGAATCATCTTCCTCTTGCCATCCTTCAACCCAATTCCAAGTCCCTACTTGAATTGATATGAACCTATAATCATCTATAGGCATGAAGGCTACTACCAAACCACCACCCCACCAACCCCAAACCAACCATTCCAACCAGTGTGTGTTACACTGCAGATAATTGAGTTTCTGATCTTCCCTTACTCAATTACCCAGCTGACCTCGTCCAACTCTCATTTTTGCCTTGTTTGTTGACCTTTTTCTTTTTCTGTCTGTCCGTCCAAACCCTTCCTTCCCCTCGCAACCTCCTCTTGGCTGCTTCCAGCGGAACCCTTGAGAAGGGGGAGGCAGGAGGAGTGGGGGCAGGGGGAGGAGGTCCCAGTCGGAGTAACAGCGCCCGGAGTATAGGGGCGGGAAGCAGCAAGGCGGGCAGATGGCAGACCCTCCAGAGCCACATGCACTCCGGCCGCTTGAGGCCCAGCAAGTGAGTGGCGGGAGCAACACCGGGAGATGTTTGAGTAGATTGACAAGCCTCAGGTGGGAAGGGGGAGTGGCTTAAAGAGATTCTCCACCCCTTATGACTTGCTAAGACTACACGATTCCAAAAGCGTACACTATACAATCTTGAGACTCCCGATCTCAAGCTTGCGTAGTGTGAACAGAGTGATGACGGGGTTAGGGTTAGGGTTAGCCTCGTAGTGTGGACAAGGCTTTGGCTAACAAGGAATGAAAACTTTTGGATGCAGTGTTCTAAATGCAACAATGATAGAACCATTTGCCAAAGTTAAGGCCAAATATACAGAGATCGCTTTTTGGCTCACAGTCCCCATTAGCTTTTATTCATAGTTAGCCACATTAGCCTCTTTGGGTGGAGTTCCCCTTTAATGCCTGCCATCTTCGTTTCATTACGACGCGCCATTTGCACTGAAGGTTACTTTCACAAGGACGAATAGCCGAAGACCGGAGTACGAACGATTGGAAAGCGTGTCCTTCCACTTTAAAGATATTAATCTGCCATTATGGGAAAAGCCTGCATTAATCCGAGGAAATATTACAGCTGCACAGAGTTCAGACTTCATAAGGGAAAGGTTCCATATCATTAAAGGGTCAGCATTATGAGGAAAATCATATATGAAATATCCAAGACACCTGAAATGTAGCATAATTTTTCTTTTTTTTTTCTTTATTTGACTGGTAACATTTTAAGCAGTTTTGTAAATTCATAACTGGTGGAGCCCCATAATTATATTTACACCTTCAGTCTTCTCTCCACCCCTCCAGCGCTCTCCACTCTCTCCTCTTTCATGTTTCTTTCCACCCCCATCTTGTATGTCCATAATTAGTTTCTATTTTTGGGCAGGGTTCAGTGCGAGTCGCTATGACTTACCCAGGCTTTCATATCTTTTCAACCCCCTCTTTACACTCCTCCATCAGTCACTCCCCAATCTCTCACTTTCTCTCTCCCTTTTCCATCACATATCTCCTCAAGCTTCTGTAATAAAGAAAAGATCAAGGGTTTTTCTTAACCAAGGTAGCAGTTGAAAGCAGGATTTTTGGATGCACGAAGCTGCAGATGCAAAAATTTAGTCAACATGGCGCACACTCGGGTTCTGAGAGGTTTTTCAAGGCTGATGGTGGTGAAAACTTTCACTGCAGTGCTGATCAAATATTTAGGAGCGAGAAAAAATGGATTAGGCTAAAGTTTGCAGGTGTATTGATCCACTGTCAGTTTTTTAGAGTTGAGGAAAGAGCAGGTGTACCATGATTCTAATTCCAAAAATTCCCAGGTCATCTTGTAGAAGCTCACCGAAATTGCTTCATCAGGAATGATGGAAAACCTCCAGGATAACGACCAACCAGGACCAGAGCTGGACATCCCTGGTTTAGACATTTTCATTAGGTCGTTTTTCAGGTGTTTTAGGTGTCAAAAACTCTATACATGATACAGATCATGTTCATCGTGTTGAGAGCTCCAGGTAATGATTTGATCTCCAATTTCTTTATAAGGTGAACTTGTCTAAAGCCTCTTCTACCAGTTTGGTGAGAGATGCATCTCTTGTGTTTTACCTTCCAAATAGTCTAACTTCTTTAGAGACCCAGATTTCTTTCATTCCTCGCCTCTCCATTTTCCTCTGTCTCTTTTCTGCCTTTGATCATGTTTTAGGCGAGCCACGTAGCCGCCACATGGGAGCCTTTCTTTCATTCTTTGTGCTTTTGGCTAACAAAAAAACAAGAGCTGTGCTGAGGGAAGGAGACTGAAGGAAAACTGTAATTTTGTGTTGATATCATGAAGTAAAATGCTCATTTGAGGGGAAACACATAGTATACATATCTGCACGTGTACAGCGCGGTGCACATGCAGTATGTGTTCTAACCCATTAACCTGCATTTATGACTTATTTTCGTTCAACTTTTTGTTCTCAATTTTTCACGGGCTCTAACGGCACTAACGAAAAAGCACGACGTCTTAACAAACTAACTCGAAAAAGGAGTTTTAAAAGAGAGCTCTGTAACTTTGGCCATATTTGGCAGATGTTGACGAAATGTTTAAAATTCTTTCAGTGTTGCATTCAGACTTTAAACTCGCAGCAGTGAAAGAATTTTGAGAATTTTGATTGATTTTCAGAATTCTTTTAGTATTACATTCAGAAATTAAATGTGCAACCAAGTGATTATTATATTCCCCAAAACATCTCAAACGTGTAGCTATAAAAACCTTGCGGGACCGCCAAATTTTTTATAACAATCGTCTGAAGTAAACGTCATTGACAGTGCAATTGAACAATGGCGTCTGGTCACTTTGTTGCAAATTTAATTCTGAATGAAACAGTGAAACAATTTTGGTCAAAGTTGCCAGAATTATGAGCTAACATACAGAGCTATCTTTTTTGACTCACACTTTGAATTCTCACACTCATATTTTAGTGAGTTCCACAGTAATTCATCCGTGTTAACAGCTTTTCGCAAGTGGTTTCGTTGCTTATGTCTACACACCAAGACGCTGAATGGAAACGCAATGTATAAAGGACATTGTTTGAAGCAGAAATAGGGAGGATAAATGTTCATGTGCTACACCAACATATATTTATAACCCTTTTCCTCTACACTGGTGCCGATGCAGCTGTTGAATTTGGGATCCAATGAGAACCAAAGTTCTGGTTCCGGATTCATACCCGATTTTGCTGTAATGGCATCAATATTTAAAGATTTCCAAGTGTAAACGTTCTAGTTTATTATCTGGATTATTTAAAGTTGCCTCAAATACTCCACCCACTTCTTATGGCATCACGGGTTCTTGGTTCCCAACCAGTTTTTGTTTTTGGTGCTGGGAATGGAGCCACCTTGGCAATTCATGAAATTAAAGTGAGTGATTATTTGCCATTGTGAACACACCACAGCACAGCACACAGTGCACCACAACCAAACGCGACCCATTTGACCCATCAGTGAAGGAGCAGTGGGAGGTTGACGTGCAGCGTCTGGGGAGCAGTGCTTGGGGATGGTACCTTGCTCATGAGTACCTCAGTGGTACCTTTACTGGTGCAGGACCCTCCTTTCATGAGGCCAACTCCCTACCGTTATACGACGAACACCAAGACTACATCATTTTTAACATGGAAAATTCTCAAATTGGGAACCGGCACTGGTGCAGTGAAAAGGGGGTTCCATAGTGGAACTGGCAGGAAGGAGGGCAGCATGTTAAAATCTGTGTATCAGTCAATAATTTGCATAAAAATATCAAAAAGTCAGAATGAAGTGTGAGTGAGTTTCTGTTTATCTCTGTGCAAAATGGAAAATCAGAAAATGACTTGTTTGATGTGAAAAAGGAATGAAGGAATGATACACAGATTCGTTAACATCAAACCCAGCCGGTAATCAGATGAGACGTGAACAGAGTAGTTGACTGAAAAGGGATGATTGAATTGAGCGATTGGGAGGAGGGAGATGGAGTTGGATGAGACAGGTGAGAGGGGAGGATGGAGGGAGGAGAGTGGGAGAGGAATATGAAGAATGAAGAAGATGTGGAATAAGGATTTTAACGGAAGTTGATAGAGGACACGCATCAACTTTGCTTTTCTCCTCATTCTTTTATCTCATGATCCTGAGATAGTACTTTTGTTTTCTCAAGATAATTAAAAGAAAAAAATAGTAGTATATTTTTTAATGATATGTTTTTCTTTATGTTATTTTGAGATCACGAGATAATGCGTCAACCTCATTTTTCTTCTCATTATCTCGTTATCTCATGGTCTTGAGATAATTACAAGAATAATCACTTTGATGTGCATCTTCTATCCACTTTTTTCATTTCTACTAATGTTGGTTCCTGTCGCTCTTCTCTACATCTCTGATGCTTCTGCCTAACGTTTCTCTTTTTCTCTCTTCCTTCATCACTCCATCGTGACCTTGTCGGAATTGTCTGCACTCTATCCCTCCTTCCTTCCTTAAATATGTATCGCCATGTTTCTTCTCTGGTGTCTCTGATCGCTCGTCCTTTGTCCTATCTTCTTTTCATTTTGGCCTCCATCCTCTCTTCCTTTACTATCATCTTGCGTCTACCTTCTCACCCATCTCTTCTTCTCTTCATCATTCCATTTTCTACTGTCCTCTATCTTTTAATTTCAATCTCCGTTGCTCCATCCTGTCTGCCCGCTATCCTTCCTTCCATTTCTACTGTCTTCCATCTTTTCATTTTGACCTTCTGCCCATATCTTCTTCCCTCCCTCCATTTCTTCTCTACCCTCTTCTCTCTTCTTATTTCAACATTCTTCCCTCCATCCCTTCTTTTTCTAACATTTGATGTCTTTTTATTTTAACATTCTTCCCTCCATCCTTTTTCTATCTACTGTCATTCCATTCGGACCTAATCCTCCATCTTCTCTTCCCTCCATCATCTCTTCCTTTTTTACCGTCTACCATCTTGTCCCCGTGTTCCCCGTCTCCTCTTCCCTCCATCGTCTCTTCCTCTTTTCATTTCCACCTTCTTCCTTTCATCTCTTGCTTTTCTATCGTCTCCCGTCTTTTCATTTTGATCTTTTTCCCTCCATCTCCACTTCCCTGCAACACTCCATCCCTTCCTTTTCTACCATCTTGCCTTTACACCCACCCTCCCCACATGCCCTTTTCCACCCTGTTTTTTGTCACTCTGTGCCCCCTCCCCAGTTTTGGGGACCCCTCCCTGTCCGCCGCCTCCACGCTGGAGCACATCCCGTCCTCGGCAGCAGCCCGACCCCGGCCCCTGGTGAGGCAGCAGAGCCTCCAGCAGCCCCTGACCCACCACCACCAGCCCCCGCCGGGGCCCAACGACCCCCCGGCCACCTCCCAAAGCCTGGGCCAGTTGCACACGGGGCCGGGGGGGTGGCCAGGGGCCTGAGAGGGAGCCAGCGGGGAGGCAGCGTGGCAACCCGGCGAGGCTGGGCGTCGCGCTGGGGGCCCGAGGCGGAGGCTGACGGTCGCGCTCCAATCCAGACATGGGACCACATCATGGGACATCCATAACCGAGGCATGGACGTCAAGTCCTTCCTGTGAGTAACAAACGCTCTTCTAACTTTGTTTGGAGTTGTCTTTACTGCTCGCTTTAACATTTTGTCAAGTGAACATTTCTCCATTAGAATGCTACTTCAATAAAACTAATTTTATATATGGGGTAAAGTATGTCTACTTCCGCCATAATATGCTATTCTGCTTCAGTAAAGTATAGCACACCAGTTCCATACTCGAGTATCTATACTTCTACTTGACAATAGTATGCATATATGTGACCCTCCACGGCAAAACCAGTAAGCATGCATAGCGGAGGTTTCGAGAAAAGCTTGACATTTATATTTAAGTGGGGTAAAATGTTGGATTTTTTGTTTTTAGTGTTTTTGAAACAGTGGAAGGTCTATACTGTACTGCTGTGAATAAATTTAGTTGAAAAACTTACCCTTTCCATCCTAAAAACGTGACTTTCTTGAGGTGAGGAATTCAATTCCAGCAGAATGTTAAATGTTTGTGTTTTGACCGCTCTACTTCAATATTTACGGTAAATCCACTGGTTGACTAGCGTGAAGATATTTCTCCTGAATCCGTCTCCGTCTCCGAGAGTTCAGATTAACCTCGCATAGGTAGGCTATCCGTGTGGCTGTGAATGCGTAGGCTAAGCGTAATGCAAGCGTGGCAGCGACACGCGCAAAGCGTCTGTGAGTACTACGGCGATGATCGCTTCAAAGACAGATTCTCTGTTCTCACTTGGCGTGACAGGAAAACCCGACTCCTTTGAATGTTGATATATCTCAGTCATATGTCGTCCACATTCATTCATATTATCGTTTTGAAGCTTGATTTAAAATGGCCTTCACATTAAGCTGTTTATTCTTTATTACGATGGCCATTTGTTATTTATTGCTTTTTTATCTCACATCGTTCCGAAAGAAAAATGGGAGTTGTAACACACTCACATACACACTGCGGCTGTTGCTTTTCCTCTTCGTTCCTGTCGCTTCTGTTCGCCTGCGGCTTGCCATTTATGGTTTATGAATATGTATTTTTCTCCAGCATGCTGTATGTTCCACTTGCTCTGCACTCCACCTCTGTTCTCCATCCAGCCCATTTGCATGGTTTACCAATTCCCTTCTCATTCCGTGCCCTGTAAACTAATAAAGGTGTGTGTGCATTTGTGTATTCACCATCTGCGATGGTGCTTCTGCCCGTAATCTCTCAGTTTTGTCTCGTTTGACATCTCTAACCTTCTTAAACTTTTTCCCTGCGTCATGTCCTCTCGAGTGTGAAGTCGCATAATTCCAAATTTTGTTCAGTTGTGATTATGGAAAAGGATTTGAATTACAGTGTTTTTAGTGTGTTTCATGTTAATAGTTGCTGGGGACTATACATGCAGTTCACCAGGAATCTTATCGTTTTTGATTTAATATAATGATCCAGTTTGTTGAAAATGGAACTTTTACATTTTGTTCATACCATTTCCATCAATTTTGTTGAATGTGGTCATAAATTGACATTGTTCAGTGCTAAAGTTGTCATGTGTTGTCAAAACGAAGATACCAGTGTCTGTGATTATTTTCATTTCACCGATTGTTTCATAATTCACAGTCAAATATTACGAATTTTGAAAAGTCAGTCAACATTTGTCAAAGTTGTGGACAGCTACAGAAGCGCCCTTATTTTGGACTTACTGTATTTGAATCAAAATGAATCCATTCCATTCGACTTCTAATCAGAAGCGATGTAGAGTAATATTTTGATTCTCTAAATCTGTTCTAACAGATCAAAAGGGTTACTGAACTTAAGTATGTTTACCATATTTATTTTCATTGGATTAACTGGTGGTTTTCACCATTAAAGCAGTTGAAATTTCTAATCCCCCGGAATAAATCCACATTAACCATGCCAGCCTTCTCTGGTATCGGTTCAACTTTATCGTTCACTAATGTCTGCCGTCTCAGGATCCAGCTCGATAAACACTTAAGACCTGCTGGCTCCCCGTCTGTCTCTCTCTCCGTTTGTCCATCTGTCCACTGCAGGGTCAGAATAAATGAAAGTGGACTAACCCACAGCGTCTGGCCACATTAAACACACCAAAAAGAACCAGTCTTGGCCATAAAGACGATTCGATGTGTATCTAGATATATACAGTGAGACTTTCATGAAAGTGAGACTATTGAGAGAGTGACGTGAGAGTGAGACTATCACAAGAGTGACAATGCCCACAAAGGCGATGGTGAGAGTGGAGACTATCTGAAGTGACAGTAACCTGGGGAGCGATGGTGAGAGTGAAGATATCACAAGAATATTGTAAGAAGTGACAAAGAGTGAATTTATCATGAAAGTGAGACTATTGAGAGGGATGTGATAGTGAAGGACTGTCACAAAGTAAAGACTGTTAAGGAGGTGAGACTGTCACAAGAGTGAGACTGTCACAAAAGTGAGAGTCAATAGAGACATGAGAGTAAGACTATTGCAAGAATGATGAGAGTCAGACTATTATGAGAGTGAGACTTGCACAAAGGAAATTAAAGAGACTGTTTACCAAAAGTGAGATTAGTTATAGAGTGAGCCAATCATAAGAGTGCAGGGTTGCCAACTCTCACGCATTCAGCCTCAATCTCACGCTCTCACGCTCAAGAAAGAAATCTCCTCCAGCTGACATTCTTCTGTGTTGTAATTTTTCACTCTCATGTGTAAAAGGTTTTTGGAAAAAGTTAGCAGCCCTGAGGTGAGACATTCAGAGGGGCCTGTTCTTGAGACTGTTGTTGTGAGAGTGTTTGAAATTGAGACTATTGCAGGAAAGAGACAGTCTTATATCACGATGATCTCCATCTGCGTTCTCGGGTGGGGCAGGCTGTAGAACTCTGGAAGCAGACCAACAACAGCATCGAAATTAAACCCACATTCATGACTTGTAAGTGGGCATCGATCGGTTCACAGCACATTCAGTTTGATCGAGGTGTCTGCGTATCAAGCCACTCGCATCTTTCACATCTAAACCGATTTCCGATTCATATTGGGTATTCGTCACACCCCTAGTGTGGGATTTGTTTAGTTACTACTTAAACGTGGGCGGCTATGTTTCACAATACAGAACTAATCCGTCTCATGGTCTAAGCCGCCATTGAACTCGTCCAGTTACCCACAATCACTTGGCACCAGAACGGTGACCGTATTTATTTTCATGTTCATTATATCATATTTGAGAAAATTCTCAATTTCATATTGGTGAATAAGTTCATCCAATTAAACCCTGACAGCTGGAAGAATTCTTAAACATTTTATTTAAAAACTGGACCAAACACAAATGAAGGGAACAGTATTCATTTCCAAAAACGAGGAGGAAGGTGTTACAGTCACGTCGTCTGAGAACATTTCACACTGTGAGGTTTATGAGCGCACACCTGAACACATCAGTGCACTTTTTGTGCAAAATTCACTAAAACGAAGTCAAGTCTCAAGGCTTTGAACTCAAGTCTCAGTCAAACCACAAGTGTTTAAGCTCAGTCCAAGTCAGGTCTCTTTTTATTTATGCATTTGGCCATAAATTTTCATCAACATCACACTAAATGTTTTCTCCTCACATACACAGAGGAAAAAATCTCTTGTGCAAATATGAAATATAAGTATCTTGTGTGGCGTACTTTGCAATGTAATGAGGCTGCAAACAACTTGAATTAACTTCAGATAAAATCAGAATATTCTGAATGGTAGTAATTAATGATTTTACAACATACAAAAAGCAATGGAAAAATATTCTCAGTTTAGCCCACATAGTCTGTGGGTGTGAGGGCGGAGTTTTGGCCCGAACATGGTGCTAGAGGCATTGAAAGAGAATTATTATAAGTATAATTTTAATTTGCAAAAAGAGCTGTAGGATTTTCATTTTCTCACATCAGATATAAATGCTGGTTTTGTTTATAAAGCTGTAAAGGTGTGTTACATTAATCTCCTGCTTGTGTGTGGGGTGTCTCTTATGAAAATGGCCTTATGGGCTGCTGTATCGTGTGTGTGTGTGTGTGTGTGTGTGTGTGTGTGTGTAGTAGAGCAGTCACATGTGTGTGACCTCTCAACTCTATTAAAGAAGTGTGTATTTTCTGTGAGGTCAGATCACTGAACATAGAACAAATGAAGGCAGAATCATTATCAAGAAAATTCATTAGAAAACTCATTAGAGAGAGAATGGAAAAGAGAGAAGAAAGAGTGAGACAAAAGACAAATAAAGAGATGAAGAGAGACTTTGAGGAGACAGAAGAGGGAATAGAGTTTGACAGACACAGTGACAGAAATATAAAAAAGACAGCAAGAGAAACAGAGAAAGAAATAAAGAGGCAGAGAGAAAAATAAAGAGATGGAGAGAGAAACAGACAGAAAAATAGATAGAGAGAGAAATAAAGAGCTGGAAAAACAAATAGACAGAACGAGAAATACTGTATATAGAGAGAAATAAAGAGATAGAGAGAGAAATACAGAAACAGAAAGTGAAATACTTGAGAGACAAGGAGAGAAATGAAAGAAACAGAATTGAAAGACAGAGAAATAGTGAGACAGAAGGAATAAGAGAGTGATAGAGAGAGAGGGAAAGAAGGCAGAGAGAGAGAGAGAAACAAAAAGAGGAAATGGAGAGACAGAAGTAGAGATAGACAAATAAAGACACAGAAAGAACTGGGGAGAAAGAAATAGTGACTGAGAAATAAAGACACACAGAGAGAAATAGTGAGACAGAAAGAGAAATAGTGAGAGACAAAAAAAAGGAGACGGAGAGAGAAATGGTGAGAGAGAAGTAAACAGAGACAGGTTGAGAGGGTGGAAGAGAGAGAGACAAACTGTTATGTTGATAATCAGGTTCACAGTTCAGACCTGGAGCACAGTAAAGACACAGGGCAGAAAAACACAGCAGGAGAGAGAGAGAGCAGGAGAGAAATAAAGGAAAGAGTGAGTCACAGCACTGCTGGAACGCTCAGGCGTGAGGAGCTTCGGGACAGTGCCAGGACCGCGTGTGTGCGTGTGTGTGTGTGTGTGTGTGTGTGGGCGGGTTTTTACGGAGTTGTGGGGGACCTTTTGTGCTCTAAAATCACTAGCCTTTTGGGGACATGTGAGAGGTCCTCATGAAAATGACTTTATAGAAAATATGCTTGTTTTATTTGAGAAACTAAAAGAGGTAAAAGATGTGCTTTTGGTTACTGAGGTTAAGGCTAAGGTCAGGGTTAGGGTTAGGTGTAAAATAATATACAGCCATTCATTATGGGAGTCTAGGATAAAACCTCACAAAGACAGTAATACGTGACCGTGTGTGTGTGTGTGTGTGAGAGTGATGTTGTGAGAGTAAGACACATGTGATGTCCTGTGTCACGCTGACATTTTATCCCGGGTGAAATAAGTTCTTCATATTTTATTTACGATATTTCTCCTCATACGTGACCTACTTCTTCACATTACTCCTTATTCCTTCAACATCACACATTCTGACATTTTTATTCGTACATTTTTTGGATCCCTGTTCATTTACATATATATGTATATGTCTCCTTTTCTGAGCTACATTTTATGTACTAAGGTGCTACTCTCAAATAGATTGTATTATTATTATTATTATTATTATTATTATTATTATTATTAGTAATAGTAATTAGTAGTAGTATTATGTTGTGAGACATTGGTGTTGACATTTTATCCTGACTGAAATAAATTCTTCATATTTTATTTACAATATTTCTGTAACTTGACCTACTTCACCTTTACTCTTTCTTATTCCCTTTTTTTAAATAAAACACATTCTGATGTGTGTGTGTGTGTGTGTGTGTGTGTGTAGGGAGGGTAAGATGGTGGTTTTGTCGCTGGCTATCGGATTAGCGGGCAGGGGCTTGCTGACCTGCCCACGACCTGCAGGAAGAATCCCCGGGTCACGAGACGCCCCCTGCTGACAAGAGGTGGGTACAGCGGGCTGTGTGTGTGTGTGTGCGTGTGCGTGTGTGTGTGTGTGTGCATGTGTTTGTAGAACTCCCAGTATGAGGACCGGATTACACAGCAACAAAGTGGGGACCCGTGTTATCATGAGGACATAAAATCAAGTCTCCACTGTTTTGGGATTCAGGTTAGGCCTGAAGAAATGGACCTTCCTCCATCTTCCTCCATCTCTGCCTCTTCTCCTCCTTTTGTCTCTTCCTTTTTCCTCTCCTCTTTCTCCATCTCTCCCATTCTCTCTCTCTCTCTCTCCTCTCCCTCTCCTCTTGTCTCTCTCTTCCCCCGTCTTTTGCCCTCTTTCTCTTCTATCTCCTCTTCCTCTCTCTCTCTCTCTCTCCATCTCTTGCGCTCTTACCCTCTCCCTCCCTCTCTCTCTCTCTCTCTCTCTCATTATAAGAGCTCTAGTCTCTCACATCTCACACAGAACTAAAAATACACCCTCCTCCGTCAGACTGAGACACACTTTGTACAAGTGCACACACTCAAACAATAAATAGCACACTCAGTAAACTTATTGAGCACATTGTTTTTATACACACGGCCACTCAGACAGTCTCACACACACACTCACACACGGACACACACTTTAGTAGCCCTTAAGAGAATCTAGGGTGTTTTTCTATACCTATATTTTTACTCTTATTCTAGTTTTATAAAAGTTTCAGCAAGTGCGTGTGTGTGTGTGTGTGTGTGTGTGTGTGTACACCTGCATAATGGGGACTTTGACCTGATCACACACCAATAAAGTGGGAACATGTCATATTATGGGGTCATAAAAGCCACAATTTTTATTCAAGATGAACTTTAAAATCTCACTCCTCATAGTTTTATACTCTTAAAATCAATACACTTTAGACCAGGGAAGTAAAAATCTCCCGGCTCTGAGCTTCACCACCATATTACAGGTTTGTGGAGCAAAGGCAGGGCGTGGCTCTACACTCACACACACACTCACACACACTTGAGCTCCATCATTGTTCCCGAGAGGCAGTCTGACTCTCACCAGGCTGTCACATGTTTTTAAGCTGATGGATTAGTGTTTGTTGGGCGATAACACACTTCAACTCCGCGAAGTGTTTCCGTGATGAAACAGCAAAAAATTTCACCTCCGACCCTCGCCTCTGGTAACGGCCGTCCGGTGTTGGGGAGCAGCCGTCTAAAATTAGTGACACTACTAACTTAACTACTTTAATCAGGAGATTATCAGTAGTGAAACTCTCCTTCCCTCCCTCTTTCACTCCCTCGTTCTCTTTCCATCTCTCTCTCCTTTGCTCAGCGCTCCGTCTCTGTCCACTCCCTCGTTCTCCCTCCCTCCCTTGCTCCCTTGTGTCCCTCAATCCCTTAACCTCAAGTCTTAACCTCTCAGCCACCACGGCTACATTTGCTCTCTCTCGCTCTCTTCTGTCCCTCCATGTATCTCATATGGCCGGTCAGTAAACCCAGACGCCTTGTGTGTGTGTGTGAGACCCTGAGGCTGTGTTGGTGAAGGGTGTGTGAGGGATGATTGAGGGTGTGTATTTAGAGATTCATGAGAGCCCTGTCAGAAGCGGTGGCATGAGGCCCCAGGGACCACAGGATGGAGCGAACTTTGATTACACTCTCCTTTGACAGGTTCCAAAAAGGAGAGACATTTCAGAGAAAAATGGGAGATGACGGGCAAGTTGAAAATGAGAAACAGGAAGACAGACAAGAAGATGGAGGGAGCAAAAGAAAAAAGAACAAAAACACAAAACTGAGAAAATAGAGACTGGAGAAACTGGTATAACTGAGAAACTGGAGGCGGTGTGAGAAAAGACTGGCACAGAAAGGGAAGGAGAGACCAAAGACTGAGAGAGAAAGAGAGAAAATGGGAGAAAAACCAAAAGAATGAACAAGGCATAGAAACAAAGACAGTAGACAGAGAAAAGGAGAGAAAATGAGACAAGGAGAAAACTGGAGAAATAGAGGGAGCTGTATATGAGATAAAAGCAAAAAAAGAAAGAAATAAAGATTCCAAATATCACAAACAGATTGAAATAAACAGATCGGTGAGAAAGGACAGAGACGACAGGAGACTAGGAGACATTGCGAGAGAGACGGAGAGAAGAAAAGAGGCGGGCAGGAGACAAACAGAGCTCAGAAAAGGAGAAAGAGAACGCTGGCAGGTTGAGAGAAAAGTGGGAGACAAAGACAAAAGAAAACGAGATAAAAAAAGACAGTGAGAAAAGAAACAGGAAACAGACAGGCCGGAGAGAAAAATAGACCTAGAGATAGACAAAGAGAAATAGAAACAGAAACAGAGAGAGAGATGAAGGAGTGAAAGAGAGGAACACAGACAGATCTTGCTGCTGATATGTGACCCTCCACGGCAAAACCAGTCGCTTGACACAACGGAGGTTTCCGAGAAAAACGACTGTTTATGTTGCGTGGGGTAAAATGTTGGATTACATTTTTAGTGTTTTGAAACAGTGGAAGGTCTATACTGTACTGTTAGCAGAATAAATTGGCTGAAAAACTTCCTTTCCATCCTAAAAGCATTGACTTTCTTGAGGTGAGAATTCAATTCCAGCAGAATGTTAAAAAGTTTCTGTTTGACCGCTCTCGCTTCAATAGCTACGCTAAATCCACTGGTTGACTAAGCGTGAAGATATTTCTCCGGAATCCATCTCCGTCTCCCGGTTCAGTTAACCCTAGCATGGGTAGGCTATCCGATGTGGCTGTGAATGCAGCGTAGGCTACGTAAATATAACGTGCTTGTGACCGCATAGCGTCTGTAGGTGCTGGCGATAGTCAGCTTCAAGAGCGAATTTCTCTCCGTTTCTCACTTGGCGTGACAGGAAAGCCGACTCCACTACGAATGTTGATATCTCTCAGTCATATGTCGTCCCATTCATTCCATATAGGTATCGTGTTGAAGCTTGATTTATGCCCTTTCATGAAAACATAACTTAATTTTGAAAATTTGCGACAAGCGACTGGTTTTGCCGTGGAGGGTCACATATTTGATCAGGATCAGATTGTTATTCATCTCTACACAGATCTCATAACCCCGAGAACGAAAGAGTGGGTCAGAGGGGAAAAATGAGAGCAGAGCTTACCAAAGAGACTTCCTGAGCGCGTCTAACCTAGAGAAGGAGAGAGAGAGAGAATAATTCTCTTGTTCTTAAGCACATTCTCATCTCCTCCACTGGGACTCTAGTCCTTATTCAAACCTCATGTACATTGTTAAAATAATTATGTTCTTTCTTTTCTTTCTTTATTTCTTTTTATAGACCCTCCTCTGTCTCTCCCGCTCTCCTTCGCTCCCTCGCTCCCTCATTCTCCCTTCCTCCCTCTCTCTTTTGGGCATGTATCCCTAGTTCTCCCTCATTCTCCCTCCCTCTCTCCCTCTCCTCTTTGCTCTTCTCCCTTCTTCCTCCCTCTCTCTTTCCTTCCTCCCTCCTCCCTCCCTCCTTTCTCTTTCACTCCCTTAATCTCCCTCACTCTTCCTCTCCCCTCCCTCTCTCTTTTGCTCCCTTGTTCTCCCTCCCTCCTTCATTCACCCAACTGTCCTCATCACCTTCCCTCTCTCTCTCTGTCTCTCTCTCCTTCGGTCCCTTTTTTCCTCCCTTTCTCCATCCCTCTGTCTTTCACTGTCTCATTCTTGCTCCCTCCCTCCCTCTCTCCTTCACTCCCTTGTACATCCTCCCTCCCTCTCCTTTTCTCCTTCATTCTCCCTCCTTCCCCCTTTCCTTCACTCCCTCATTCTTTTCCCAGCTCTCATTTGTTTAATGCTCCCTCGTTCTCACTCCCTCTTTGTGCACTCCCTTCTTCTCCCTCCGTCCCTCTCTCCTTCACTCCTTCACTCCCTCCCTCCCTCCCCTCTTGCTCCTCGCTTCCTTGCACTCTCCCTCCCTTTCTCTTTTTACTCCCTTGTTCTCCCTCCCTTGTCTCCTTTGATCCTTCATTCTCCCGACTTCCCACACTCCTTGTTTTCCCTCCCTTTCTCCCTCTCGGTTTTATTCTACTCTCTCTCGTCTTCACTCCCTTATTTTCCCACTTTCTCTCCTCCTCTTCTTCGTTCTCTCTCTCCTTCACTCCCTCGCGCGCCCTCGTTCAACCCTCACTACCCCCTCCCACGAGAGCCGTGGCCCAGTTAGACATGAATCACAGTCAGACTTAACCCGGAGCATCAGATCGATATTTCTGTACAATAACAAACTCTATATCAACATAAATGATACACAGATGATGCCACTAAACACACACACACACTTTTGCTTCCCTATCGTGGAATGGGTTTAGTCAGCGATAGATTTTAGTCCTTATTTTTGCGAGTATCATTTACACTTAGGTTGTATATAGGTATTAATTTTAAGGTATTATTAAGTATTAATATATAGGTTTTAATATCAATGAACAAATGAAACACATATTGATCAGGACTGCTGCCGAAAAAGTAAAAGATGAGGCTGTAAAAATCAACGTCTAAATCAAAACTGACCCTTTCCACTACGGTTGAGGTTTTTATCTGCAGCTATTATAATAATTTTACAGCATGATTACCGATTTTGAGCGTGGGACGAGTCGAGGAATCTTACTACGGGATCAGAATTAAGTTAATTGCCAAGTAGGTTATAATATGAGAAATTGGCTTTGGTGCTGTTTGGAGTCGTGATGAAAATATTTTCAGAACGTAATATTATATAAAAAAGGTAAGTCCATCCCAATAATCCCAGGTGTAGAGATGTGTCCCCAAAATAAGTCTAGGTAACAGAAACACACACACACACACACACAGACGGATCCGCTCGCTATCCAGACACAGCTCACTTATCCCTCTCATTTCGTATAGCACCATAATGAGGTGTAATTGTGGTGAGAAGGCAGAGTGTGTGTGAGAATGTGTGTGTGAGTGTGTGTGTGTGTGTGTGTGTGTTTTAATAGAATCCATTTGATTTTCATGGCTGAGTCGTCTCTAACAGCAGGTGTAGTGTGTGAGATGTGATTGCATCTGTTTTGTTGAGGAATGAGAGTCGCGTGTTTGGGTCTGAACCACATTAACATTAAGGGCGGTTACATTAGAACAGAACATTATTATTATTATTATTATTATTATTATTATTATTATTATTATTGTGTGTGTGTGTTATTAGTGTCTACTCTGATTTAAAAATGAGGTGTAAATCACAAGATTTCATGCCATCTCTTTCTCCCCATTTCCCTTTCCTTCACACATTCTCCTCTCAATCTGTTTTCTCTTCTCCCTCTGTATTCCTTCCGTCTCTCTCTTTCACTTTCCTTCATTTATCATCGTTCCCTCATTCCTTCTCTCTTCTCGTTTTCTCCCTCTCCCTCCTTCTCTCTCCTCCATTTCTCTTTCTCTCTCTCTCTCTCTCTTCAATTTCTTTCTCTCATTCATTCCTTCTCTCTGTTTTTTTCTTTCTCTTTCACCCCTCTCCTCCTCCATTTCTCTCTTTCTCACTCCTCCATTTCCCTCTCTCTTTCTTTCTTTTCCATTTCTCCCTCATTCAGTCTCTCTCTTCGTTTCCTCTGTCTCTGTCTGACTCACTTTCACTTGCTCCCTTCTTCCCTCTCTCCATCTCTTTTTCCCTCTCTGCTCATATCATCATTGCCAGAGTCACTGTGCTGTGTCATTTTAGACCAGAAGCAGCGCGCTGAGACCGACAGCTTAAGTCACTGTCACACACACACAAACACACACACAATACACACACACACACATACCTTCATATGCACATTTTCCTTCATTCTCTGTCATATATTCTATCTCTGTCTTGGGCACACACACACACACACACGTTAGGGCAGCTCAGTATCTTTATCCGTGTGATATGGAGATGAGTGTTGGTCAGGCGTGACGCTGCTGAGTTTAGCAGTCTCTCCTCTGCACAAATTCGGAAGAAATTGGGATTTAACATCCTCTTCGTCTCCCATCCTCGCACTTGTTGCCTGAAAGGTCGCGCTTATGCCAGGCATGCCCAAGTTCCGAGGTGGGATTTTATATGGCCCACGCCTCCTGTCATAAAAAGTATGGCGTTATTTTTGCACTAAAAGTCTGGGCACGCAGTGGAATGTTCACAAGCAAGATCTCTGGTCTCATTTATTAGCATTGGCAGATATAAGCACAAAAACATCGAATATCGGCATCGGCCTGTAATATCGTGCGTCCCTACTTTAAAATAAGTAGTAATCTATAGTCCATTACATGTTGGAAGTAACTCATCTTCCTTTAGAGCGACAGCCACCACACGTGTAGAACTGATGTCTCCATAATTCACTCACACCAAGAATCGGGGATTAGACGATATCGCCTCCCCGGCGGAGGGAACTGTGGCCTTAAATCTGTAGAGAAATTTGAGTTTGATAAATGCTGATGGCTCGCCTGGTTTGGGAGCGTTTGGCTGTTTTCCAGTCCGTCCCTCGCCGCTTTATTGAGCTCACCGGAACACGGAAGTGTATTTATTACTCTGTGGCGTGATGCCATGTAACTCAGGGCCAGAAAATCCCTCATCCACCTTGTGACATTACTTAGTGTTCAGGCTGATCATTACTAGGGATGTAAATCACAAGTTTCATCACAATGTGATATTACATTGATTCAAAACGCAACGATTCGGCGTATGACGATATCTCAGATTCTGCTATGATACGATTTTCATT
Source organism: Distichodus sexfasciatus (assembly GCA_032718565.1). NCBI lineage: Eukaryota > Metazoa > Chordata > Actinopteri > Characiformes > Distichodontidae > Distichodus > Distichodus sexfasciatus. The sequence goes on along the minus strand of JAVGVS010000383.1, from coordinate 30,420 downwards.
CAAATCAATTCAAGTGAGGCAGGGTCATATGCTGATTATCTAGAGTTGGGGTCAAAAACCGAGGCCGAGACGAGACAAAGACTCTGAAGGGCTGAGACCGAGGCCAGGGCGGGACGAAAGTGATCGCTTCACTGGAAGCAGTTATCAACACTGATCACATCACATGTTAAACTCAACAAACCACAGTGAACACTCCTCAACACCAAGCTCAATGTGTTATTGACCTGCAGAGTTGTTATTGTGCAGAGACATTCTATAGCTCAGTGCTGTGAAGAACAATAAGGTTAGTGCAGGTGGAAACACTTCTTTATCCATTTGGTTTCTATCTGGATACAGAACACAATATTTTGGGAACAAACAGTGTATTTTTCTATATTTATTTTTCCCTATTGATTACTCTTCAACATAAAAAAAATGGAAAACAAAATTCTGATCAATTGAAAAAGAAGAAATACTAAAGTTTTGGGTAATTTTGAGCCAATTTGGACTCATCTTGGCCTATAAAATGAGCCGCTTTTGACCTTCATGGAATAGAACTACATTTTTGCGCATGATGGGGTTCCATATTAAAGTCGCCAGTAGGGCTGGGTTCAAAAAATCGATTCACCGATCAGTATCGATTCTCGTTCAAAAAATACGCTATCGAATCAAAAATTCGCGGATCGATCTTTTCCTGCGGCTATGCACTACTACTTCTCGCGACCGCGCAAGGAGAGCTTTAAAAACGTGAGACCGGCGAAACCCAAACCAAATAGAGCCATGGCTGAAGCTGCTTCACTCAAATCACCGCCTGGCAACACTTCGGTTATAAAACAAGTTATTTTATAACCAAGCAAAACTAGTATTGACGCAAAGAAATCTCTAAATAAATCGATATCGAATCGTAGCGAGAATTAAATCGGATCATGACCTTGTGACTCGGAATCGAATCGATTCAGGAAATCAGCAACGATACCCAGCCCTAGCTGCCAGCGCTAACATTGTGTTTACATCGTGAATAATGTAATTAATTACACAATTTTTTACACAGTTACTTCAGTTTTTGTGCAAGGAATTACTCAGAAATAATTTCACATACAGAGGAATGAATATAATGTGCGGTAAGTTGAAAGTCTTGTGATTCTGATGGTATGTGTGTGGTTTCTGTGAGTTAGAGGAATTCTGAGTTATTAAAACACTAATTAATAAAGAACGCAAAATTCCAAAGAGTTTTAATAGTCATATTCTCAGAGTTGTGGTCTCGGCTGCTCTCCAAAAGAAACTCGAGTCCTCTTTGTCCGAGACCATGACAAGGCCGAGTACAAATACATCCGAGTCCGAGACAAGACTTTCAAAAACCGACCTCGAGTACTACAACACTAGATTTAACACATCATTTCATATCAGATCCCAAAAAGCAACTAAAATATCACTTCACATTTTTACTCTTCTTTAATATAAATAGTCTCCTGTTTAATATATTGTAAAGTGATGTTACAATTAAGGGTGTAACGATACATCAAACAGTGATACATTAATTCCATGATCATTCCATAGCATCCATCCAAAATGAAAAGATCGTTCAGACGTTCTACAGACTGTCATATATTTGTAATAATATGGTAATAATTAAAATAATAATGAACAATGTATAAAATGTTAACGTTTGAATCGTATAAAATTAGAAATCTCTATGCGTTTTTGTGTTTGTTAGAGTCCCACACACTCCTCCAGCAGCTCTCCGACAGCAGAATTCAAAAATATGTTTTCAAAAGCAGTGTGTAGGCTCAGATACAGGCTACAGCAAGGTTTAAAATGGTGAATTTACCTTCGTGTGCAGGAGTAAAAAAACATCCAAAAAGTAAACCTGTTTCACCCACAAGTACGGAAACCCCGAACCTGTTAATCATCTAATTCTCTAGCTATAGTAGTACACTCTCTCTCTGTAATGTTGGCTGTGTGGTATGGAGAGAATTTAGTGTCAATATTATCGAATAAATATCACACCATTCACAAATATATTTCTTGATTCAGCAACAAATCTAACAAGATTCACAAAGATCATTTATGACTTACAAATAAATGTAACACCATTCACCAATGCATTTCTCAACTCAAAAAAAAACGTTACACGACGCACAAATGTCAGTGCAGTGCAGTCCAGAGAATGTTCAGGTTTGACTCAGTCAACACCACGTGAAAATTATGGAGAGAATTTTCTTCATAATTCAAAGTCAAACCTGAACATTCTCTGGCCGAATGTACAATTCCCTCCAAGAGACCACCACAATGCGCGAATGTAGCGCAAAGTTGTCAACATTAAATCATACTCTCGAACTTCAGTTGATGTGATTGGCTGTAAACTTTGGAGACATATGATAGGCTGCCTTTTGAAAAAACATATTTGTGCATCGAGCGCCGTCAGGGAGCTCTCATAAATCCACAAATAAATGTAGGAGTATTCACAAGTATATACGGTGGTTTGTAAATGCAGGTTTATCGGTTTGTAAATAAATGTAACTGCACTGACATTTGTGCGTCGTGTAACGGGGTTTTTTTGGAGTCAAGAAATGCATTTGTGAATGGTGTTACATTTATTTGTAAGTCATAAATGATCTTTGTGAATCTTGTTACATTTGTTGCTGAATCGAGAAATATATTTGTGAATGGTGTGATATTTATTCAATAATATTGACACTAAATTCTCTCAATATGTGGTGACACATTTGTGTGTTTGTTTGTTTATTCTGTATGTGCTTGTTTACCACGGCAACTAACATTTGTCTTAAGTCCCTACATCAGGTCAATTAGCGCTGTCCTGTCATGAACACACACACACACACATTTACATATGAGCTGGAAACACAAACATGACCTCTGCTGTGTGTGTGTGTGTGTTCATGTATTTATGGCATTGTGGGGACCTTTTTGTCCCCTAAAATCACTTTTATCTGTTTTTTTGGGCTTTGTGGGGACATTTGAGAGGTCCCCATGAGGAGAAATGACTTTATAGAAAATGTGCTTGTTTTATTTGAGAAAGTAAAAGAGGTAAAAGATGTGCTTTTGGTTACTGAGGTTAAGGTTAGGGTTAGGATTAGGTGTAGGTGTAAAATTATATACATCTAGTCGTTATGGGAGACTATGGAAAGACAAAGATACCTCACAAAGATAGTAATACAAGACTGTGTGTGTGTGTGTGTGTGTGTGTGTTTGTGTTAAATATGTGCATATAGATGTCTGTATGTACAGTGTGGGTTACGCCTTCATGAGAGAGAGAGGGCAACCCAGATAGATAGAGAGGAAGAAAGAGCGAGAGATGGAGGGAGAGGAGAGAACGAAAGAGAGGAAAAGTGAGAGAGAGATAAAGGTAAAGAGAGAGGGAGGGGTGAAGATGGAGGGAAACTGCACAGCATCAGTATCCAGCGTGAGCGAGGCCTGACAGAGAGGGGAAGAAGGGAAGATTAAAGGCTGAAGGGACGAAGGAGTGAAGGGGGGATGAGGGGGGATGAATGCAAAGTGAGCAGGAGGAGGGAGGAGGGATGGGGTGGGGTGAAGGATGAGTGTGACACTGCAGGGGCGTGTTCATACACACATGCATGAGTCACACTCCGTAAACCTGACAATCTGAGAGCGTGTGAATGGATAAAGAGACGACCGGCGCTACCGCCACGGGACCGATTACGCGCCACAAAGACCCCGTGCCAGGCGTGCGGCGATACGTCGGTCAACATTCATACATCGGTGCAGTGATCAGTTGCTATCAATACTGTTTAACTCAGGGGTGTCCACTTCCGGTCCTGGAGGATTTCCATCATACCTGCTGAGCTTCTACCTGAGACAAGGTGTCAGTCCCGGGCAAGGTATCGTCGCTAAGCACTGCACTCCGGGCGCTGCCCACTGCTACTTCATGGATGGGTCAAATGCAGAGCTCAAACCTCGTGTCTTTAGTGTCACCTCACTGGTACCTTTACTAGTCCGGGATTTGAACCTGCGACCTTTCAATCACAACTCCCTAACCGTTACACTACCAGCTGAGACAAGGTGTCAATGTTCTGAGTGCGTTTCCCAAAAGCACAGTTGCTAACGTATTGCTAACGTATGTTGATAATGTACTATGACAGTTTCTAACACAGTTAGCAAATATACTTTTGGGAAACACACCCCTGGACACACGTGAGTTAAACTGTATGATTTGCAGCAAATATTGCAACAGATCATTGAATCGATGTACCGATGTAGACCAATGTATCGTTACACCTCCTGCTTGAGGTTTTTGGGAAGTGTAATCCATCCCATGGTGGTCTCTTCATCCATTCACCCATTTGCAGATTGTTCACACGTTTGACCGATGTTTTCATTTTGGATCAATGCTATAAGATCGCTGATGAGAGAATCGATGTGTTGTTACACCCCTGTTTAGTATGAGATACGACTGCATTTGTCCCACATCGTTGTTGCTGCTTTTTGCTTCTGTAAAAGCCACCTCTGGATATTTCATAATTGATAATCTTAGAAGCACATTCATTACCGAGTGACTCGAGGCAGGCGTTTAAATATGCATGTAACAGCCAGCGAAAGAAAATAAAATGCAATATTGCATGTGGTTTACAGCAGGGAAGTGTCAGACATTAAAGTGCTGCTGAAATAACTGCAGATTTTAAGGAATAGTTTATGAAGTGCTGATGTGGAAAATGCGGAGGGAGTAACGTCTCGTTTTCATATTGCTAAGTAAGGAGTGTTAATTTATCGTAAGCATAAAACAGTTTTTTGAGAATTAAACTATTTAAAAATGTGGGACTCTTAATAAATCTGTAATAGAAATAGAGAAAGAGGGAGAGAGAAGGGGAGAAATGGTAGACAGAGAGAAAGAGTGAAAGAGAGGCTAGAGCGAGAAATAGAGAGATGGAGAGAAAGAGGTAGAGCAAGAAAAGGAGAGAAAGTGAAAAATATAAAGAGACAGAGAAAAAGAAAAGGAGCAAGAAAGAAGGGAGAAGAGAGACCTAGGGAATGAGCAAAAAATAGAGAGAGAGGAAATGCGAGAAAAGAAAAGAGAAATATAAAGAGAGAGAGAAAAATAGAAAAAGAGAAAAAAATAAAGAGAGTAAAGGAGTGAAAATGAGAAAGACAGGGGACAGGGAGAGAGAAAGAAAGAAAGAGCAAGAAATAAAGAGAGAACGAGGGCGAGAGAGAAAGAATGATAGAGGGAGGTATAAAGAGGAAGAGTGAGAAAGAGGCAGAGAGAGAGTGTGAGAAATATAGACAGAGAGAAGCACAGAGAAAGAGAGAGAAAGAGTGAGAAAAAGAAAGAAAATGATCAACACAAAAAGACAGAGAAAGAGCAAGAAATGGAGAAAGAGGGAGGCAGAGAGAAGGAGGAAGAGCAGGAAAAAGAGAGAGAGTGAGAGGAAAGGAGAGAATGTCAGGAATAGAGAGAGAAACAGAAAGAGAAAAAGGGATCAGAGAGAAAAATAGAGAAACAGCGAGAGAAAGAAGGAGAAAGATTGAAAAAGAGGCTAGACGCCAGGAAACAGAGAAAGAGGGAGAGAGTGCGAAAGAGAGAAGACGATAGAAAGGAGATAAAGTGAGAAATATAGAGAGAAAAAGAGAGAGTTAAAGAGAGATGGGAACAGTGAGAAAGAGAGAGACATAGGGAGAAAGAAAGGAAGTGTTTGAGAGTCCAGAGCGAGAAATAAAGACAGAGAGAGAAGCAGGGAGAGAGAAAGGGAGACATAGAAAGAGAGAGGCGGAGAGGGGGACACAGAGAGAGAGAAAGAGTGAGAAATGGAGAGAGAAAGAGATTGAGGAAGCAAGAGAGAGCATAGAGCAAGAAAAAAGATGGAGAAGGAGAGAGAGAGAAAGAAGGAAATTTATGGCATCAGTGTCAGGAGGTTGAAATTTGCCACCAAAGACAGTCTAGGTCAGAAACACACACACACACACACACACACACACACACACACACATACATACAAAGAACATGTGTGTGTGTGTGTGTTTGTGAGATGGCCTTAAATCAGCCATAAATCTACCTGCGGACTCACAAGGCAGATTTGTAGCTCTCCATTCTCCTTTACTGATGTGATAGTGTGTGTGTGTGTGTGTGTGTGTGTGTGAGGAGTGAAACATGCTGCTGTGGTTACAGCAACACCTGCGATGGTCACGGTAACCGCACACGCTCTGAGTGTGTGTTCCACGTCCTCATCCCGTAATAGGAAACTACCCCTTTCCGACGGACAACCAGGCGGCCCTGAGTGTGTGTGTGTGTGTGTGTGTGCTGACCCGTGTCCCGAGTGAACATGCTTTCTCACTGACTGTTGCCTTGCCAACGGGCCGTGCTTGTTCCCCGGTGCATTCCAGAGGGGAAACACGCTGTGATTCGGACAGGTGTCGCCCCCGTCTGGTGATCACGCATTACTGCAAGCTGGACCAGGCTGATGGGGATTGCACGCTTAAGTGGGTGATTGATTGTGAACCACGACGAAATGTCACCTCTGCATTTAACCCATCCGTAAAGGAGTGGGCATTGGGCAGCAGCGCTCAGGGATGGTGCCTTGTTCATACCTCAGTGGTACCTTTACACCACCAACTGTGATGACATTTGTGGATTTTACATTTATGCCATTTAGTAGACGCTCTCATCCCTAGCAACTTGGGGTTGAGGGTCTTGCTCAGGATGGTGGTAGTGCTGGAGGTAGGATTTGAACCCACAGCCTCTTGCTCTCGGGGCGAGTACCCTAACCACTCTAGACCATTTGATCGCATCCATGAAGGAGCAGTGGGCAGTATTTTGGCAGTGCCCAGGGAGCAGTCCTTAGGTACGGTACCTCACTCACCAGTACCTCAGTGGTACCTTCACTTTCATCAAACTGTCCTGTTAAAAGGAGTTATGATCATGCTGCTAACATATCCTGCTGCCTCTCTCTCTCTCTGTCTCGTTCTCTCTCTCTATCTCCTCTGTGTTTAGGCCTGGTGTTAACAAAGTGGGCAACAGTGATAAAGGTCAAACTGCAGATGAACTGAGCAGACGTACAGACGCAAACTCGTCCGTCTCGGACCTGGCCAACTCCCTCACCAGCGACATGCTCATGGTATAGCACCTGTGTGTGTGTGTGTGTGTGTGTGTTTGGTGTTGTCTGAGTTGATGATTCTCTCGTCCATCCTGATGCTTCATGACATTTTTATCATTAATCATTGATGAAATTTTTATCTGGCAAAAAGGGACCCTTATTATAAAGTGTAAAACACATCTTGCCAAATAGTGATCCTACATCAATGTGGGACAACTGTTATAACTTGATGCAGACTCACTATTTGGCAAGGTCTTACTCAGGTCAAATAGTTAGATTACATCAAAATAAACTTGTTTATCTTCTTATTAATGATATAAAAACTGTCTACAACCTCATTAACAACCTGATTATTAATCATGTATAACCTTTATGAGGTCTTATTGTAAAGTGGTATCAGTAAGAGTTAGGTTTAGGTTTTTGGGCTTATTACACTACAGTTATCACTATGTCTATGGAACGGTGAGCAAAAAAATCAAATAGCGATACTTTCTCTATCAGTTCTTCAACTAACGTAATGCCACTAGTTTACTTTTTCCCCGACATGAGTTCAGCTCTCCAATCCCATAGATGACTCAATGTGGAAACCTGCCCAGGTAGACCTCCTCCTTCACGTGAAGGAAATGTAGTCAGTAGGCGTATATATGCATTACATTTAGTAAACTACATTTGATTCAGTGTGATTTGTGTGTTGATCTGCCAGTCAAATGGGAAAAGTAATTCAAAATGGCAATCTGGAAACAAATTCATCCATGTATTGAATCGTTTATGAATCGTGTATCGATTTTGAATCGAATCTTGCGCCAAAAAATCTGAATCGAATCAACATCAAATGTTGTGTGTGTGTTCATGTATATAGGGGTTTGTGAGGACCTGACTGTCCCCTAAAAGATAGGGTTAAACTATGATTTGTCCATTTTTCATGAACCTGATGAGGAAAAATGATTTTATAGAAAATTTTACGTTGTATTTGAAAAATTAAAGCGTTTTTAAAAATTAGCTTTTGATTTCTGTGGTTAATGTTAGGGTTATGTGTAGCTGTAGTATTATCTACATCTAGTCGTTATGAGAGTCTATGGAAGCACCTCATGAAGATAGTAGTAAGTGTGTTTAAGCACACACACACACATACACGCTCTCTTATTACTCTCTTTACACCCTGAGCAGCTCTGCTCCTCCATTGTTTGGAGAGGTTCATAACTTTTAACCACACGTTGCAGTAAGTATGGGGTGTAAAGTGCCATTCTGCCCCCACTCCACTCATACACAAACACACACACTCACACACACGTCAGAAAGGGTCAGCGTTCTCCGAAAGCCCCGTAATTAGATGTGGAACTGGGCCCTGTGAGGCGCTCGCGTGTCATTATGTGGGTGTTGCTGCCTTTTTTACTCCAAAACAACCCTTAATAATGAGAAACGATGCTGCAGCGCCCACACGGAGTGGCCAACACGCAGGAGCGGCATGCATGGAACCGGAACCAGAACCTTAGAGCAATTCTTGTGTAAATTGCTTTATTGCATGTTACACCCAATACAGCTTCCAGACCAACAGCGGTTTAGTGCCAGTTTGGAGCTGGTTTGCAGCCAATTTTGTGGCACCGAAGCCATTTTTGGCACCAGAAAATAAATGAGTGACATGTCTCTTTCTTTCCTAATATCTTTCTCTTCTTCTCAGTTGTCTCCCGGCTCCGAGGAGGAAGAGCATGAGGGAGCGGTGTGTGAGAAGCTGGGCCGGATCCAGTTCAGCGTGGGCTATAGCTTCCAGGATTCCACGCTCACTGTCAAGATCCTCAAAGCGCAGGATCTTCCTGCCAAAGACTTCTCCGGGACTTCAGACCCCTTCGTCAAAATCTACCTGTTACCCGACAAGAAGCACAAGCTGGAGACCAAGGTCAAGCGCAAGAACCTGAACCCGCACTGGAACGAGACATTTCTGTTTGAAGGTAACATGTGACGAGTCAGTATACGAGGCGTCTTATACAGCTTGTGTATTTTACAAAAGATCTCAATGTTATTGTGTAAAGTGTAACCACCATAAGCTCTCTCTCTCGCTCTCTCAATCTGTGGGTCTGCAGGTTTTCCATTTGAGAAGGTGGTGCAGCGGACTTTGTACCTGCAGGTTCTGGACTACGACCGCTTCAGCCGGAACGACCCCATAGGGGAGGTGTCCATCCCCCTCAACAAGATCGAACTGGCACACATGCAGACCTTCTGGAAGGAGCTCAAACCCTGCAGCGATGGCAGCGTGAGTGATACAGTCTCTGCGTTATCCCTTTTCTGCTGCAGTGGTGTCGGTGCCATTCAAGTGCCGATTCCCATATTTGATCAAGTGAAAAATCATGGACCAGTGTGACACTCGGTCATATTTAAGAATCAACACTGGTGCCAGTATCATTCCAGTGCTGATTTGGAACTGGTGGAAAAGTGTGGTACTGGGAATTAACACTGGTGCTGGTGTCGTTCCGAAGCCGATTCCTAATTTGGGACAGTTTATGTTTATATCTAACAGTTTATAAATGAAAAATCATGTAACAAGGCTAAATGCTACATTGTTACACAAAATACCATTATTTTTCTCTCTTTACAAAGAGTAGCTTTTAAAACAGTAGCTTGGCTGTAGCTTTGCTGTTTTTAATCATAAGTAGCTAGTATCTAGAAAAGTTATCATTTAAAAGTAGCTTCCAGAACACTGTGAATGGACATAAGTGAGATTATGTAATGGAAATGTGAAATGAAACCGTTTAAAACATGGTGAAGAAAGTGATGTTTATGCTAAAAGTAGAAAATGTTTCATAAAACCTGTAGAGGGTGTTGAGTCAGGAGTGGGAATACGAGTGGGCCGGGTCGTGAGGATAACGATTTTACCTCATGTTTTCAGCTCGAGAGGAAGGCGCTGTGCTTTTTGGGACTTGCATTAATGACCCTCAATTCACACGTCGCTTTCGCCGTCTCCCGTCTCGGCCCCGACCTCGGAACAAAAGGTGTTAAAGTGAGTCGTCGGGCGCTGTGGAGCAGCAGGCTCAACGTTTATTGGCCCCCAGTGGTAACTGGAATGGGTTTCACGCAGCGCTGCCACTTCTCAAGCCAAAAAAAAGACTTCTTTGCTTAGTCACCTGCATTGTGCTCTACTTCAGCGTCCGTGCTGTGCGTCTGCTGCTCTGACTCAAAGCACTTGGGGAAGTTTATTGAGGCGGCACAGACTCTACGTGACTCAGTTCCTGAAAATAAATCCAGCTTCACCTAAACTGGAGGCTGGAATTTGGCGGATAAACTGGATGTTGACAGTGTTGGGGAAGCTACTTTTAAAAGTTCACTACAAGCTGCTGTCCAAACTACATCCAAACTAGGGGTGTTGAAATAAATCGCATAATCGATGCATCACGATGCAGACGTGGACAATTCTGCTTCGTTACACTGAAAGACCATAATCGATTTTCAACCGGCTGTCTGCTGCCCCCTAATGGTCCACATTTAATGAATTTAATGCAGATATCTAAAAAGTAATACAAAAAATACTTCAGATTAGTGTGAGTGGTGGTCCCTAGGACAGAAGCAGTTGTAAACCCCTGAATTATATCATAATGACACTGCTTGGTGATTTTCATCCAGTAATACTTCATATTTGTTTAAGGAAACTCTTAAAGCAAACTAATTTTAGAAATGTGAAACATGATGGTAAAAGTAATACAAAAATAGTGTACATTAGCAACTAACATAGTGTACATTAGCAACTAACATAATGTACATTAGCAACTAACATAATGTACATTAGCAACTAACATAGTGTACATTAGCAACTAGCATAGTGCACATTAGCAACTAGCATAATGTACATTAGCAACTAACATAGTGTACATTAGCAACTAGCATAGTGTACATTAGCAACTAACATAGTGTACATTAGAAACTAGCATAGTGTACATTAGCAACTAACATAGTGTACATTAGCAACTAACATAGTGTACATTAGCAACTATCCTAGTGTTGCTAACTACTTTAGCAACTATGGTTTTGTGAAACGCCCCCCAGATCGGCTCCATAGATCGGCCCAATGCCACCGATGCCCAGCTATTTGAGTCATTATCAGACCGATATCCCATCCACGTGTCGGATCGGTGCCATGTCTAAACTTTCCTGCAGTACCGCTACCCACACAGAAGCAAGCACCTCGTTTAAAATGCTTCGTTTAGTCGTGAAAAAGGAGACAATCACAAACAAGCTTTTAACCAGCTTTAAATCAGCTTTACCCGTCATACCGCATCCGGCCGTTTGAGTCAGTATCGGATCGATGTCCTATATGCATGTCGGATCAGTGTATCCCTAGTTTGAAGCATGTTTTTGTTTCTGTCCTGTTCCTCTTTCGTGATGACTTCTTGTTCATGTCTGTGTGTGTGTGTTTAGGGGAGTCGGGGCGACCTGCTGGTGTCTCTTTGTTACAATCCCACGGCCAACGTCATCACTGTGAACATCATCAAAGCTCGCAATCTAAAAGCCATGGACATCGGCGGCACCTCGGGTGAGAACGCAACACCCTCCCGCTACAAAACCCAAACCCTTCTCCTAGCATAACAGTTAGGGATGTGAACTCTGTATTTGGCCCATAGTGTACATTAGCAACTATAGCAACTAACAGTGTAACTATGGTAGCAACTATGTCAGCATCCATGAAAGAGCAGCGGGCAGCTGACGGCCAGCACCTTGATGAGCAGTGCTTGATGATGGTGCCTTGCTCATAAGTACCTCAGCGGTACCTTTACCGGCCCCGGGCTCGAACCGGCGACCTTCTGATGACAGGGCGAACATCATAACCATTACATTACCAGCTGCCCCAGTGGTGGTCGTGCTGGAGGTAGGATTTGAAGCCACAACCTCTTAGTCCAGAGGCCAGTGTCCAAACCACTTGACCATCCTAGTTAATCTGATTTGGTGTGTGTGATGTAAAAAGCACTGTACAGGTAAGGCGTATTGTGTACCTGTGTGTGCTGCAGACCCGTACGTGAAAGTGTGGCTGATGCACAAGGACAAGCGAGTGGAGAAGAAGAAGACGGTGGTGATGAAGAGGTGTCTCAACCCCGTCTTTAACGAGTCCTTTCCCTTCGACGTCCCCGCTCACGTCCTGCGCGAGACCACCATCGTCATCACCGTCATGGACAAGGACAGACTCAGCCGTAACGACGTCATAGGCAAGGTGAGAGCGTGATGAGGAGGAGGATGATGATGGTGATTTCTCTTTCTCTCCCTCTCTTGCTCTTTCTCTGTTATTCTTTCTCTCTTTCTTTCTCTCTTCATCTCATTTTTCCTTTTATTTTCTCTGTTTCTCTCTCCCTCGTTCTCTCTATTTTCTCTTTCTCTTCTTCTCTCCCTTTCTCTTGTGTCGCTTTGTCTCATTTTTCCATTCTCTCATTGAGTCTTTCTCTCTCTCATTTTCTCAATCTCTCTTTCTTTTCTCATTGTGTCTCTCTTTTTCTCTTTCTTTCTCTCTTCGTATCATTCTTCCTTTGTTTCTTTTTCTCCCTCTCTTCCCTCCCTGCCTTTCTCTCTCTTTTTCATTCTCACCTTCTCTACCTCTATCTTCCTCTCTTTCTCTCTTTTTCTCCATTTCTCTCACTCTTTCTCCCTCTCTTTCTTATCCTCTCTCCCTTTCTTCCTCCCTTTCTCTCTCTTTTTCTCTTACACTCTCATTCCTTCTTTTTCACTTTTCTCATTCTCTCTTTCTCTTTCTGCAGATCTATCTCTCCTGGAAGAGTGGTCCAGCTGAGGTAAAGCACTGGAAGGACATGATGGGTCATCCTCGCACCGCCGTCGCCCAATGGCACGCCCTCAAAGCTTAAAGCTCCGCCCACTGCCCCGCCCCATCGAGGAAAACCACGCCCTCAGAAAAACCTGATGTTATGCACAAGATTGAACACGGGTACCAGAAGCCATTCATCCTCTTTTTCCTCCTCCTCCTCCTCCTCTTCTTCCTCTAGCCGAGGTCCTTTCCGCACTCGTCCTCCTTCATCCCCCTCTTTTACCCAACTCGGACCCAATGATGTCTTCACCAAAAAGAGGCTGAGCACTGCCAAGAAGACGAAGTAAAAAGATCCTGTCTTACTGAGAAGAAGAAGAACAGGCTTGTCTTCCTTGAGATTAATCCACACCGTGCGTCTGTTCTGGGAACAGCTCAGCGGGAAACAGGGTGACCTCCAGCGGGGAAAAAAAACGACAGAAAAGAAAAACAAATCCTCCTCCCATCCCGTCTACTGCCGTGACTTTTATATTCCTCCTCTCCTCCTTCTCCCTCCTTCTTCACTCTCTCTCGTTTTCTCCCCTTTTCTCACTTCCATTCTCCCTTTCACTCTCTCCCTCATTCTCTCTCTCTTTCTCATGCGCTCTCTTTCACTCTCCTTTTATTTTTCTCTTTCTCTCCTTTAGCATGATCGCCTTCCTTTGTCTCTCATCTCTTTCTCTTTCTCCCTCACTCTCTCTCTTTCACTATCCTTTATTTCTGTCTTGCTGATTTAGCAATATTCTCTCATCTCTTTCTCTTCTTTTTCTCAATCTTTTCTATCCCTCCTTCCTTCTTCTCATCTTCTTCTCTCAAGTTCTCTCTCTGTCTCATTCCCTCTCATTCTCTCCTTTTTTCTCTCCTTCTCTCCCTCTCTCTCTCTCTCTCTCTCTCTCTCTCTCTCTCTCTCTCATTTTTTCCCTTTCTCTCACTCTTTCTCACATTTTTTTTTTATTTATTTTATTTTATTTTATTCTCTGGCCCTCTCTCATTACCTCTTTTTTTCTTGTTTTTTCTGTCCCTTCCCTCCTTCTTCTCCTTTTCTTCTCCCCATTTTTCTTTCTCAGTCTTTCATTCTCTCGCTTTTTCTCTTATTCTCTCACTTTCCTTCTCCCTCTCTCCTTCATTTTCTCTTTTTCTCTCATTCTCACCCTTTCTCCCTCTCTCTTTCTCTATTCCTCTTTCTCACAGTCTATGTGTATTCCCTCTGTCTTTCTCCCATTATCTTGCTCTTTCTTCCTTTCTTTCTCTTTTCTTTACTTGCTCTCTTCTATCCCTTCTCTCTTTTTTCTCATCTTCTCTCCATTTTTGTATCTCTCACTTTTTCTCATTCACCCCCCTTTTGTCCCTTTCTCTCACCTACTTTCTCCCTTCCTATCTCTCCCTCATTTTCTTTCCTTCCTCTCTCTTTTTCTCTTACTCTCTCTCCTCCTCACTTTCTTTCTCCTTTAAGCCTTCTCCCTCATTTTTTATTCTCTCATTATGGCTTTCTCTCTCATTATCTCTGTGTCTATTTAGCTTTTTCATATTCTCTCTCTCTTTCTGTTTCTCACTCTCCGTTTCTTTCCACTGTCGATTTTTATATCCCTCCCCTCCTCCCCTCTCCTGCTCCTCCTCTTCTTTTCCGAATCCTTTGTTGTTCTAGGTCCGGGTGCAAGTCGGCTCGCACCGCAGCGCAATACGTGAAGGGAGAGATGAACTGCGTATCCATCTCTTCGTCATCTGGGGTTTTTTTTATTTCTCCTTTCTGGCACAAGGTGTAGAATCCCACCTTTTTTGCTGGACCCCCTCGTCGTCTGTATGTACTGTTGGTGCCGTGATGTGAACGAAAAAAACTAAACACGTTGTTGTTCCTACGATGAAAAAATAAACCTACGATAAAAAGGGAATAAAGACTCGACGGAAACACGTTCGGAACGATTCGTAACATTCCAATAATTCTGTAAAGAAACAAAAAACAATAGGGCAAGCAGACGGAATCGCTCGTCTTTGTCGTTTTTTATTTTTGGCTGTGTTTTTGGTGTGTTGAGACTGCCAATCAAAATGTTCTTCCACAGCAAACATAATGTTAATGGGTGCATGTGTGTGTGTGTGTAAGGATTAAAGCAGAAGGAATACTACACACATATCCAAAGCTGCAATCCTGGTTTTGTGTGTATGTGTGTGTGTGTGTGTGCGTGTGTGTTATCTTACAGTAACTTGCATCAGCCCAATCATTCTCTAATCCCAAACTCACTGACACTGCCAGTAAGAAGCCAACCTGCCTGAATTATTTATTTATTTATTTATTTATTTATTTATTTATTTATTTATTTATTTATTTATTTATTGCTAAAATCACTGGTGTTAAGAGAGAAAGTGCTTTTAAAAACGCCTCCCCACTTTCAGCCAAACTACTAGGGGTGTAACTCACACGTTTCATCATGATACGAGATTACATCGATTCAATGGTCTGTCGATATTCACAAAGTCTGTTACGATACGATTTCCATTCGTATATATATATAATATAGTATCGCTGAAAATGTATTAGTAACACCTTACATTACTGCGTTACAGCAAAAAGTAATGTGTTACTGTAACTGCATTACTTTTGTAAGACGTTTCTCCCAACGCTGGTGTTTGTAGATTCTGTTTTCACCCAAGTCTCAAATAAGGAAATATTGGTAAATGTCAGATTGTTAGAAGAAACAAGTTTTGTCATAAGAACGATTTGTGAATAAGGCCCAGTCTTCTCCTTTAATAAAATGCACATCCTGTTCAATATAAAGCATGTTAAAATATGCTTAAAATTTTAATATTTTCATTTTAGATTGATGCAATCGGCTCGTCAATAAATTGGTATATCAACGTAGATTGATGTATCAATACACCCCTACCAAACTCAAGGGTTAATAAGAGTTAACAGCAGTTGAACCACTTGCCCCTGTGGCTTTCATTAATTTTCAGCCACTTTATCACTTTTGGGTGGAATTTTCCTTCAGGTAAAGGTAAAGTAAAGATGCTGAAGTCGTCCTTAGCCAGGTGTGTGTGTATGTATGTGTTTGTGTGTGTATGTTCATTGGGGAGTGGCGTGTTTCGGACCTTTACCTACATTGGGGGATGAAAACTACTTATATCTTTAATACTTAAACAGCAGAAAAGCTTTATTTTTCACAATTGAGCTTATGGTTAAAAGCAGCTGAAAGATGGAGAACAAAACAAATCGTTATGTCATTTTGAAATGTTCCCAAATGTTTAGTGAAGTAAATGTGTGTGTGTGTTTGTTCGTTACTCACATTTGTTGTAGCTAAAAGTCATTTTTTGGTCTTCATTTCATTTAAAAACACATTTGAGTTCTTGAGACACTGTCTTTATTTAAAGTTTCCAAACCTACAACCCTGAAGAGAATTTCGGTGCTGCTAGGGCTGGGCAATTCACTCGAAAGTTGACATTTACAACTTCTAATTGATGTAATCTTGCCCATGAAAAATAGTTAATAGTTTTTAAAATAAGAATTCAGTTTCATATTCGAGTACTGTCCCCTAAAATCATACTAGTGTGACTCCATCCTGTCCAGTCTGCCACTACATCTGTGTGCTTCCTTCACTTATTAATCAAAAAAATATGCACTTTCATAAATATCACAGCTTTAATAGTTGAGCATATTTACAGTACAAACCTTATCAGTGGACTATGAGAGCAAAAAAAAAACAAAAAAAAGAAATAATTGTTCATTAATCATAATTTAATAAAAATGTTCCGTTAATAATGATACTGATTTGAGGTCGTATCGCCCAGCCCTATGCGCTTCATTCCTAAAGAGAAACAAATATTCAGGTAATTATCACCAGACTGCAAATACCTTTAGAACAGGCCAAAATAAATGAGCCTCATTCACCAATATTCTCTCTTATTCCATAAATCTTTTCTTAAGGAAGTTGAGACATTTAAATAGTGTGATGTTTTGTTTTGCACAAACATGCATGCAATAAAACACAGGAACAAATCTCAAATAAGAAAATATTGATGAATGTGAGAATCTTAGTGAAAACTACGTATGTGGGTTTTAAGAACAGATAGTCTTCTTAAGAACGGTTGGTGAATGAGGCTCGAGGTCTTTACTGATCAGTACTGATCAACATTCTCAATAAGCAATATTAACTATGCTGGCTGAGAGAGCACAACACAATTTCAAATATAAAACACTGCAAAGCTACAAAATATATTAATCAACGCACATGCAAACACACTGCACTTGTGTTTTGTTGTGTTACACTTGTGTTTTGTCGTTGTGTTGAGTCACACTTACATTGAGGTCACACTTGTGTTGTGTTGAGTCACATTTGCGTTGTGTTGTCACATTTGCGTTGTGTTGTCACACTTGTTTTGTTGAGTCACACTTGTTTTGTTGTCACACTTGCGTTTTGTTGAGTCATATTTGCATTTTGTTGAGTCACATTTGCATTGTATTGAGTTACATTTGCGTTGTGCTGAGTCACACTTTTGTTGTCACACTTGCGTTTTGTTGAGTCACATTTGCGTTTTGTTGAGTCACATTTTCGTTTTGTTGTCACGCTTGCATTTTGTTGAGTCACATTTGCGTTTTGTTGAATCACATTTGCGTTGTGTTGTCACATTTTCGTTTTGTTGTCACATTTGCGTTGTGTTGAGTCACATTTGCGTTGTGTTGAGTCACATTCGCGTTGTGTTGAGTCACATTTGCGTTGTGTTGAGTCACATTTTCGTTTTGTTGTAACGCGTTTTGTTGAGTCACATTTTCGTTTTGTTGTAACGCGTTTTGTTGAGTCACATTCGCGTTGTGTTGAGTCACATTATCCTTTTGTTGTAACGCGTTTTGTTGAGTCACATTTGCGTTTTGTTGAGTCACATTCGCGTTTTGTTGAGTCACATTGCAATCGCGTTGTTTTCTCACAGTTCTGTTGTTTGCAGCATTTGTTTCGATGAATGTGATATGCATTTGCGTCGCAACTTTGAATGTGTAAAATGTGCTGCATGTGTTGTATGTTGATGAAAGTGTTTTGTGAATTGGTGCAGTGTCATAGTAATTGCAGTGTCTTTGCAAGTGCATTGTCACCTTGATTACTATACGTTGCGTGTTTTTTTTCCTAATGGCTTTGTACTCTCTCGGCCACCGTAACTACTACACGGGGATTGTGAATTTCATCAAAGCAAATAAGAAAACAATAAATAATGTAAACACACACACACACACACACACACACACACACACATTATCTAAAGTGCTGTACTGACTTTTTCCGTCCGGACGAGTGAATTTCAGACATCAGATTTGCGCATCACTGCCAGACATCTCACTCCGGACGCCTCTCCACCCTAACAAGCTGTGACAAGCTCGTCCTCAGCCTCCTCTCAAATCACGCTTTAAGGGCAAAAGCAGAAACTAAAATACACTCACACACATAAGGCTGGGAAATGATAAGATTCGTGCGTGTGTGTGTGTGTGTGTTGGAATTTGCGCTTCCACGCCCCGATTCACACTTCTATAGAGGCAGCTACGCCGAGCAGGAGTCGAGTCTGTCTGAACGTTCTGTATTTTTGTGGATTTTATAATTTAATATTTTTTCTTGAGCTTATTAATGCCCTTCCTTTAAAAACAACCAGCACTGGAACGCTTTCTCCCTGCCAGTAAAGACATTTTCAGGTGAAACGCAAAAGTAAACGTTGGCGCAGGTGTGTGTGTATGTGTGTGTGTGTGTGTGTGTGTGATTGCAGTCCTGCAATTCTGTGTTTTAACGGAGCGATTGGTTTGTCGAAATCCGTCTCTTTCTCTCTCTCGGTTTCCACGCGTGCGGTTTGTGATGTGCAATATAATTTCATGTTTTTATTTTGGCATAAATGTACAGTGTACATAGGTATAAATGTGTACATAAAAAGAGAAAGTGAACAAACGCCTCTCTGGTTTTTATTTGGAACTATTCATTTATTATACACTTTATTAATCAGGATTTCGCGATGTTGTGATCGCAACTATTAAGGCAAATTCAGCCAATCACCGGACATTTTTTACTACCTGCAATTTTGACCAATTACAGCAACTTTTACAATTTCTGACCAATCACTGTCATTTCCGCGAATCGTTGAGCCACACGTCAGCGAACTCACTTCCTTGTAACGTTTAGGAAACGCGGGAAACGTGTGATAAAAACGCGTCAGATTTGCCATCAAAACAACTAGATGATTGATGGTTTGTTCCGTTCATTGTAATTAATTAATTTTTCCGCAACTTTGACCTGCTTCTGCAAATGTATTTGAACAAAACGCCCCAAAACACCGCAACTTTCATCGCAATTCTTCAGGAAAAGCTGCCACAAAATCAGCCATTTTAGGCTGCAACAGTCTTTAAAAAGGCCCATGAAATCCTGGAGGGACAGGTTAATACAGTCCAACTTTGGGTTTAATGAAATCCAGATTTCAAGTTAAAACATTTTGGTAGATAGTATCCCAGATAATGCAATAAAATGTTCTGCGCGACCTCACCATCCTGTAAAAAGAATTTATCTCTGAAGGTCTGGCAAAAAAGATTAGCTAATTGCAGGAGGTGATGTAGGTGAACTCAACCTTTTCTGAGGCTGAAATAAGAATATTTTCTGCAGCGGGGGAGTTTGTCGGAGGTCTCATCTCATTCTGATGTCATGATAAGCCATAAAGGGAGCACATAAAAATATTACAAACCTTCACCTATTGCACTTCAGAAAGGTCATGTCTGTTTTTAATGAAGCATCGGCTCTCCTAAATCTCCTGAATGCAGAAGTCTGTGAGAATCACCAGCACAATCAGAACACAACTGTCTTGTTTATGAAACAGTATGAAGTGGAATATCATATTTAAATGGTCCGTGTACTTTTTGGTATTTGAAATTTCATTTCAGAAGCAGCAACGAAAAGGAAAGGAATTTTCAGATTTCGATTTTTGATTAAAGAACAAAATGAGGGAAAATAACGTATTTTTTAATTCTATGGTAACAAATAGCTGTCATAAACTTAAAATTACACATACTTTTATGAATTTCTTTGTGATTCAAATAATGAAAGTATAATAGCTCAAAAACAACAAAACAGACCTATTTTCGATGCCTGAAACCAGAAGTACTGAAAAGTTCAAATTTCAAGATTCACGATTCAAGATTCTTCATTTGTCACATGCAAATTATACAGGTACAACATGCAGTGAAATGTATCCTGATCCGCTCCTTACTGTGCAATTTAGGCAAATTAGACAAGTTAGGCAAGTTAGAATAAAAAAATTACAATACAAACTTGAAAGGGAGCTAAGGGAATAAAGATAAAATAAATAACTGTTTGCCTGGCTCAGAGAAGTTTAGGCCTCGAAAATAACTGGAAACCTGGCAAACCTCATTTAAACTTATATGGCCAATATCTTAACATACTGTGTTGCTATCTGATTTTTGTTAAATCAATCTGGGTCAACACAATTTCACTTTTCTATATAGTGAGATACCCGCTGTCAAATACCAGAAAGTACACAGACCTTAAACCCTAATCAAATGTCGAAATCTGTTTTCTAATCTTAGTTATAGGGTCAGAAACCCAAATAAGGCCATGAATTTCATTTTCTGATTTTTTTGTTTTAGAATCTGAAACTGAAATCAGGTGATTTTAATTTCCAAATTTCAATTTTTAATTGTAGAAAGGGAATCCTAAATCAGGTCTGTTTTCCAGTTCTAAAACAAATAAATGATGAATAATGTTTCTTTAATCACCAGTATGTGAGAATGTGGATGATGATGATGATGATGATGATGCAGGTTTTTGTGATAAAGTGGACTGTCTGAGTTCAATTGGCTCTGTGTGTGTGTGTGTGTGTGTGTGTGCGTGTGTTTGGGAGGTGCAGAGAGAGCACCGGTCAGACTCCCCATTTCCGTGGAGACAGATGGTGGTGAGGTCAGTGTGCTCTCTTAGCTACTTCTTCTGCAGGTTATTTAAAGCCACAGCTCACCTGTAGGCTGTAGGACAGGTAATACACTGACACAACATACACACACACACACTAATGTGGAGAACATGGTCAGAGCTTGTGGAGAACATGCACACACACATTACCACTGAGATTTAGTAAAATTAATGAATGAATTAATTTCATAATGAATAATCAATTAATGAATAAATACAATAAAGCTGCAAAATGTAAAAACCAAACAGGCTCAAAATTATAAATAGTCTGTTCAATACTTTTGCATTTGTTTTGTATCAAATATGTTGTTTTTCCTTTTTTATTTATGTCTCTTTTAATATACAGTATATATACACACACACATACCTCAGTAGTACCTTTACTGGTTTGGGACTTGAACCGGCAACCTCCTGATCACTGGGCCAACTCCCAAACAGTTACAGTACCAACTGCCCTGATATTACTGACTAGCAGTGTTAATTTTTAGTAATTTAATAATTTTCATCAACAAAAAGTGGTTACATTTTAGTGATTATTTTTAGTAAAATTGTCAAATAGGCAGCTGTACACATGCACAACTTCACCCCTTTAAAAACTGAGCCTGAGTGTTTCTGAGTTTCTGACATCAACATCCACTGTTCCAGCTCACACTGCAGGAGATTAATGTACATGTCTTTCAGGAGGTAATGACCACAACCAGATATTATTCTGATATTTCACCAAGACGTTATGAGTCGCTCTGCGTGTGTGCTGTGCTGCCACCTCGAGGCCAGACTTTAATCATTCAACTGCGGTTCGTTTCATTTCATTTTCCTTGCGACTGATGAAATACAACACGTATCATTTTCATTTGTTGAATCCACAGCACTACTATACTGTGAGTCAAAAAGAGAACTCTGAACCTCCAAAACCTTTTAAAGTAATTTTAAAAATTACTTCCCTGTTCCCATTCAGAATTAATTATATATAATTATTAGTCATTTTATTTCCCAAAACACCTTAAACATGCAGCTACAATACGTTGTCAAATGCCAATAAAGGTATATCTATAATTTAATATTAATTATTACATGAATAAATCTAACATATATTTATAGTTGTTAATGAAAGAAAATATTTATGTATTTTTAGAACATTATTTGCACATTTAGCATACTTACTACCCACTCATAATACAGTGATAGTGCAAAAAGTCTTGCATAAAGACATTTATTGTATTTTAAATGGGATTAAACAAATTAAATTACATGTTTAGGTGTGCAACAACAACAACGACAACAACAACAACAACAACAACAACAACAATAATAATAATAATAATAATAATAATAATAATTCTGAATGTGATCATTTGGGAAATTTGTCACTTTTGCATATTTTTTCCCTATTTTCCTTTATGTAACATTATTTTTTGTTGTTTATGTACCTTTGAAACATCGACGCTCAACAGAAGCTTGAAACGTATTAATAAACTGTGTAAAATGGTGTAATAAAACACTGGAAGCGTTTGCTCACAAACTGCAACTAATGAAATCTTCTCCTGCTTGTGCATTTTAAGCTTCCTTTAATTTAGAGAGATAATTAAATAAAGCGTTTCAGTGTCTGCTGGGAAATAAAGTTCTAATCAGGGTTTAAGGTGTGAGATGGTCCCCAGAGGGAAATAAACATGTTGACCAGCTTTAATGGGAATCTCACCCGATCCTGCACTTCTCGTGAACTTCTCTTATCTTGGACTTAAGAGCTCTACAAGAATGAAAGTTAATGAAGGTCTTGAGCTTTAATCACGTGCTGCTGCTGCGCTCTATATGAACCTGCTGTTTAGAGGGACACTAAATAAAGATGCTGAAAATGACTAGAACCCTACCATGAACTTTCACAGACACGAAATCCACAACGAGTAAATACTAAGGCACACAATGAGCAGTAATAATGGACAGTTTACAGTACGAAATAAACAGTAGAATAAACAAGACAATAATCACTACAACATTTACAAGACATTATGCTATGCAAATTATACAAGATTAAATATACAATATAAAATGTACAATTAAATATTCAATACAAAATATACAATATAATATACAATACAAATTAAACAATACTAAATATACAACACTTTTTTCGTAGACGAAGAGTATTAGGACAAATGTTCATCAAAGACTTGACTAATAAAATATAATAATAAAATCATAATTGAAGTTAAAAAAGAAATAGCACAATCAAACTGATAAATTTGCGAGACAAAAACTAGAATATGTTCTGACACTGTAAAGTGATGTCACTTATATTTTTGATTGTATGAGCACGGAGAATATCTGGTGTTTATTATATATGTACCCTTTTAATTCCAGACATTATTTTCTCATAAATTTCTTACGTTTCCTGAACTTTTTTCTCGATGTTCTTTGCGAAAATCTCTTAACTTTTTACTTTTTCTATCAGATTGTTACTACTACATTTTGTCGACTAACACTAGAAAACGATCCATGAAACGATGAAGGATATAAACGCATAAAATGACTTGCATGTACACTTTCTGAGTAACAGCTTTACTGGATCCTGTTTTAAAACAACATAATACTATGAGTAGAAACCACAAGAGGAAAGTTTGAGTACAATGAGAGCTGATGTGGTATTCTGAGACCTTCAGCTAACCCGTGGTTTCGTACAGCTCCTGCTCTACTCAACTTGAGGTCACTTTAGTGCATCATGGGGCAGAGAAAATGCCATGTGGTTAAGCCAAGTGTCCTGACGAATTATGCTGCCTTGTTGAAAAATGCTACCGTATGGGTTTCCATTTGTCGTAACAGTATGACTCTCACAGTCTCACAGTAACATGTTTGTTAATATTTTCGGGTAAGGTTAGTGCACTGAACATCCATGCGTTACACGAGGAAATAGGAAATCTTTTACTCTTGTGCCAAAGGTTTCGCGGTATTTGGGGATTTTTAAATAAAAGCAACGAGCAAATTACAGGTTAAAAGTGAGTTGTAACGTGACAAGTATAATATTACTGTAAATGTTATTATTAGTAATGCCTTACGTTACTGTCTTACAGCTAAAAATAATACATTGCTGTAGTTGCGTTACATTTGTAACACGTTACTCCCAACACCGATGCTAATATACAGTATGTAAGTACAGTATATGTAGAGCCGGAACTATTCTCACCGCTTCCTGTGTTCATCCGGACCGTTTTGAGGACAGCACACCGGAAGTGGCGTTTTACTAGACGCGCTTCAACAACGTGAGAGAGAGAGAGTGCGGTAAATACATTTATTTTTAATATTTGATTTAAGTTTCTTCTCAAATATAAGGCGTCTAAATGCGTGTTTCGTCCTAACGAGCTGTAGGTTGTATAATTTTGTTTCCAGAGGTGGACGTAACCAATTATAAAGCCAAAAACTCTGTAGTTAAGTGGTTTTTCAGGCATCATGCAGTTGTTTCATGATTCTTTATTTTTTGTCACATATATATTTATACAAGTACAACATGAAGTCTGAACCATCCTAATACTGTTCAAAGTAAAAGATCGAATTTAGAAATGAGATGTTAACGACAGATTCAATTACGAATCTTACATTAAACTGAAAAACAACGAATAACATTATAATATGTACGTAAAATAAAGAGAAATGTTGTTATAAGTTTATACTTTAGACAGTGAAACGTGTGCATGGATGCCGTGGTGCACTAAAAAACTCCGTCCACTAAAAACCTTTTTTGTAGTTGTTCTTTTGACTGTTAGATAAAGGTTCAAGTACCAAATGACCAAATTGCACATTTTTGTTTTTTATTATTAGAAAGTATTATAGTATTATTTTTAGAAATAGAGTTTATACTTCTCATATTCTGTGCTGTGTTCTGCACTGGTAAACTCTGAATTTAAATACTCCATATCCCTGCATTCTCTTTTAAAATGTCTGTTTTTTTAATTTGTGCTTTAATAATCATATGCCAACATGTAATCGTTCAGTTTTAAATGTTTTTCGAATCTGATATTAATTAATTTATTTGTTTGTAAATCAAGTTTTACCAAATGCTCTCACACCAATGAAAAGGCCACTGTGGGGAGTAACAGTTACATATAACGAGTCTCGAGTCAATCATATTCATGCAGTTCCACTAATCAAAAGTCAAAGTAAACTTTGTCATTTCTGCTATATATTGTACAAATATATGGAGAGACAATGTGGCTCAATTCTTAACAGTGCAAAGATTAAATAAGGCACATAGAATAAGCAATATATAAATGGAGTATAAAATATACACTTTAAACTAGAGGTAGAAAGAGAGACAATTAAGATGCAGTATTCAGCCTTCAATTATGGTCTTGGAGTTGTCTTTTACACTGAATGTGCATGAGGTCAGTAACAATTTCAATATGAAATGTCAGTATTGTATCATGGGCAGCTATATGAAGGTATATGCGAAAAGAAGAGGAAAGATTCACATAAATACTGTTTATTATATTTCACTAAATTTCGCTTAAAAGTGACAATAGTTTGTATCTTTACTTTCTGTAAAACCAGTACTTTTCCTGGTGAGTACTGTTTCAGCAGTGTGGAGTACTGTGTGGTTCAGTCATGTCTGCGTGACTGCTCGTTTCAGGTGTTTGGTCCTCATCGACGTCGTCTTCCTCCTGCTGCTCGTCTCCATCATCATCATGATCATCCCAGTGCGCTGCTTCACCTGCGGCAAGATCGTGGGCAACAAGTGGGAGGCGTATCTGGGGTTACTGCAGGCTGAATACACCGAGGGGTGAGACACACACACACACACACACAGTTGTGCAGTTAATGTAGTGTAAGGCTGTAAGACTCCACAGAAGTGTGCAACTAAAAGTGTGTGTGTGTGTATTTTGCAGCGATGCTCTGGACGCTCTGGGGCTGAAGCGCTACTGCTGTCGCAGAATGCTGCTCTCACACGTCGATCTCATCGAGAAGCTGCTCAACTACGCACCGCTGGAGAAATAAGACCTCACACCTCCAGCGTTTACAAAGTTTCATCTGGAATTTTTGGATTTTGATTGCGTTATGGAGATTTTTGGAGAATGATGTTGTGCACAGACCCGGAGCTGTAGATACGCAGACTTTTGTTCTTTTCACTCATTCAGTTTGTATTGTAGTGTGATGCTTTATGAATAAATTTGAAGTTTTTTGATTTTTGCGTCATTAATTAATGTTCATGTTTTTATACCAGTTAATACAGGCGTATCTAGTTCCGGTCCAGGAGGTCAGATATCCTGGAGTTTCTCCATCATCTTTGAGATCAGAACATTAATACCTTGTCTCAGGTAGATGCTCACCAGAGCTGACTTTCTAGGTGTGATGGAAATCCTCCGGGATGCCGACTCTCCAGGATACGGAACTGGTCAGTTGCAGCTGGTCCAGGCTGGCATTTTGATTTTGTCTCTAGTTAGGGTAACTTTTACACCTCACTTTTGTTCGCACCAGTTTGCCGTTTAATCAGGAGTAGGGATGCACGATATGGGAATTATTGGCTGATGCCGATATCCGATATTTTTCATACTTATATCTGCCGCTGCTGATAAATGAGGAATGAGTCAAGAGCTTTTAAGCTACAACCCGGCTATTTCCTGAGATGCATACTACCACATACTATTAAGTGCAGTAGTATGTGGATCGGGACACAGCCCATGTGAGACGAACACGCAATTTAGATAGTTAAAACATTTTTCACATGAGCAGGCAGACATTTTTACTTGTAAATGTTCCACTGTGTGCTCAGAATTTTGGCACAAAACAGTGCTATACATTTTAAGACAGAAGGCGCAGGCCGTATAAAATCCCATCTAGGACTCTGGCACAATAAATGTCTCATCAAATATCGGCCAAAAATATTGTGCAAATCTAAGCACTGGTCTGATATCGATGACTTTAAACAAAGGCAATTATTGGCCGATTCTGTTACGATTCCAATATTATAGTGCATCCCTAGTAATGACAGGCGTGCGTCAGAACACAGAACATGTTTTGTGATGTTTGAGTTGAGCGCTGCATGGTGACAGAGTAACACTGTGCTGCAGGTTGAAGCGATGCTGTAATAAAATGCTGTGTTAAACTCGTCTGGGTTTGGTTTGAAGTGATGTGTAAGTGGTAGAGGAGCTACTTACCCAGCGCTGCTACTGATTTTACACATTTAGGACGTGATATAACTTGCCATATTATATGGTGATATGACACGCACAACTCCAACCCTCATCGCAGCTTTTATAATGACTTCAAAATCAGCAAACAGAACATAAAAACACATTCTGTATTTAAACCCACATTTTTTATTATTGTACAGTAGCATTTTATTACAAAAATGTACAATGGGTTGAACGTGTTAAAAAGAAACGGGGCAAATAAACCACTGTGGATCGGCTCTGAGACCGAAGTGGGCAGCCGCTGAAAAGTTCGTAAGATCAGAAGTCAAAATGTTCTATTTACACTGACGCAACGGACACGAGGAGTGGTACGGGTACAAGAAATGTTCAGGTGGGACACAAACTTTATACTTTCAGCTTTTTTACATGCTCCCGCTGCATCCCAAACTGGGGGAATGTTCTGGAAAACAGAGAGAAAACTCATTAGAAACAAAACAGACTGAAGTGTAACATGCAGTATGAGGAGTAGGGATGCACGATAATATCGGAATCGGACCGACGCTTATATTTGCCTGATATTTACAGCCAGTATTTGATGTCGCATGTATTGCACGTGGGAACGGTAGCACTTGTGCCAGACATGTCCAGAGTCCGAGGTGGGATTTAATACGGCCCGCGCCTTCTGTCTAAAAATGTGTGCCGTTAATTTGGGCTGTGTCCCGAGCCGTGTACTACTGCACTTAATAGTATGGTAGGTAAGGTGCTCTTATCATACTTTTCTATGTGGTAGTATGCATCTCAGGAAATAGCCGGGATTGTAGCTTAACGGCTCTCTACGCACTAGGTAGTGCACATGGAGTGTCACACGCGCCCTATTTGACTTGGAACACTACATAGGGCGGGAAGTGACTTTTTCGTAAAATGTTGTGCATTATGCTAGAAATGCTCCACTCTGCTTTCACGTTGGCTTGACTTGGCGGTGTGTTAAAAATGTCAGAACTATGGCGTTATTTATGTTCATTTATGCATAACACACTACAATCCCAAAAGTTGATCCAAGGTGTTCCAAATGGTTTTAGTAGCGCAAAATTACCCAACTATGTTTAAACAAATCCATTATACAGAGTCTCCTCCTCAGAGAGATACGCAGCTTGTTAATTAAACACTGATATCGGATCGATACTCGGGATCGGCACAGACACAAAGCACAGTTATCAAATCAGTATCGGAACTGAAAAAGTTGGATCGATGCATCCCTAAAAATTAGTGGAACATTTAGCATTTGAGAAAACAGAGAAATCTCATTTCCTCGAGCTTTTCTCACCTAACGATGGCGCTCTCTGTGCTCTCGGTGGCGCTCTCGTCCTCTCTCTCGCTCTCTCTCTCCGCTGGACGAGCGCTCTCGGTGTCTCCTGGACGCTCCTCCTCCTCCGTCCGGCCAGCCCTGAGCGTGGGAGCTCTCCCTATCTCTGTCCCGCTCCCTCTCTCGCTCTCGGCTTCTCCCTCGGTAACTCTCCCTATCTCGCTCCTTCTCCCGGGACCGGTGTCTCTTCCTGCGGTGACGAGACAAAAAACATATACCTGAATAACAGCAGTGATGTTGGGAAAAATGTGATTTCTAAACCCTCTGGTGATGAAGTATTATCGTATTAACTCAATTGATTATTTATTTAATTATTTCAGTATTTAAACCCACATTTAATTGTTTATTAACTGTAAAATGCTCAAATCACTGATATTACGATTAATTGAACATTTTACGATATTTTTTCTGAAGTGCTAATACAATTTGTAAATGAATCAAAAATTACCGTCACTGGCAAGACTTTGATTAGAGATTCTAAATGTGGTTTTCGACTGATTGCGCAGCCCTACCTCAAGTATAAACCAGGCTTCAGTCTGATAAATATCTGTGCTGTAGGTGGTCACATGATTCATTCAAAGTTTTCAGATTAATCACATCAATGAGTCTGATCCATCATGTGACGTGTGACACACACCTGGACCCGTAGGACTTGCTCTCGATGGAATAAAGGCAGTCCTTCAGAGACTCGACTAAAGCCCTGCAGCGCTCGTCGCTGTACACACGAGACTGTTTAATCACCGCGATGGCCGTCAACAGAGTCTCTATCGCCATGGAAAGATCACCTGATGGGACAGAAAGACACATCACAGAAATTATTCGGACTGCAAAGTTTTTAAACCACAGATTTTTTAAATTCTTGTTAAGCACTGCAAAGTTGTTGAATAAAAACCATAAATGACAGTGTGAAAGAGTGTTTATCAGTACATGTCTGACATCCTATTAACTCAGGGGTCCTGGAGGGCCGGGGACTTCTGACGAGTGTCTACCTGAGACCAGGTGTGAATGCTCTGCCCACATTGTATTAACCAATGGTGAAGTTTGTAGTGTAACAGTTAGAGAGCTGGTTCTGTAATCGGAAGGTCGCCGGTTCAAATCCCGGCCCGGTAAAGGTACCACTGAAGTACTCATGAGCAAAGTACCGTCTCCAAGCACTGCTGTCTAAAAGCTACCTTTGCTCCTTCACAGGTGGTCACATTTTATTGTGGTGCACTGACAAATAATCACTCCCTGAAACTCCCTGAGCAGTTGGCAGCTTTCTGGCAGCAGTGCTTGGGGATGGTACCTTGCTCATGAGTACCTCAGTGGTACCTTTATTTGAACCTCTCACCCTCTTAACCGTTACACTACCCACTGGCTGCTAGATGATATCAGGTCTGAAGTGTGTGTGTACCTGTAGTTGCTCCCGACATGGCTTTGGTGATGGCGCTGCTGGCGATGGTTCTGTTCCTGTTCATCAGCTCCTCAAACTCTCCCTCCGACTGCAGAGGAGCAGGAACATCAGCCTCCCTGTTGGACACAGTCAGCAGTTAGAACACAAATAATCAGACCGTCCAGGACTCCGCAATGTTGTGATTGCAGCTATTAACCCAAATTCGTTTTGCGTTACTACCGTGCAATTTTGACCAATTACCGCAATGTTTCCACTATTTTTGACCAATCGTTGTTGTTTTCTGCAAAACGTTGAGCCACATGTCTTCACTTTTAGAAGACGCAGGAAACGTGTGATTAAAAACGCCTCACATTTACCTTCAAAAATAACTAAATGGTTAATGCGTAATAAGAAATAATCATGGTTTGATCAATTTTTCTAATTCATTAATAAATTAAAAATAATTGTCAAAGAATCATTATAAAGGGAAAAAAAATCACAACTTTTTGTTTTCGTTTGTAAATCGTAATCAAGGTAAAATGTTTATCTGAATTTAATCAGTTAATCGTGATATTGAGCTGAGCTCATATCGTCCAGCCCAGAGGTGATGCAGACGCAATTCTACAATTATTTAAAATATTTACTTTTAAATATTAAGCTGGGACACACACACACACACACACACACAGAGTTCACTCACCTGTGTCGTCCGTAAGTTGCGCCGCTGTGTGTGTCGTGCGTGTGTGGGAAGAAGGCGGGGTTGAGGTGCAGCGAGGGCGTGTGTGTGTTGTGCAGGTGCGGGTGCGGGGAGCGTGTGTG